>JALJCO010009006.1:0-197890 GCA_023101725.1 Atherinomorus stipes
ATTGCAGCAACCTAGCAGCGCATTCCAGAATTTTATTTATTTATATTTATTTATATTTATTTATTTTTATTTATTTATATTTATTTATTTGATTGTGTTATTGCGTCGCACCCCACTTTTTTGTCCTTGCTTTTAACTCGCTCCACCAAAGGCTTTGTAATATTCGGTCGTCGAATATTCGGTGCATCCCTACTCTAAGGGATCTCATAAACTTCATAAATACTGAGGATAGTGTTTTTTTGTGGATTTGGTTCACTGTTTGATCAAAACACCTGCAATCACAAAATCATCTTCTCTTAATGAGAAAATGCCAAATACAGATTTTCAATGAGGCATGAGTTATAATGCAGTTGTTTAGAAAAATTATTAATTAATTTATTTTAGAAAATAAATGTGTCAACTTCACAAATTAGCAATATTATGTGAAATGCAGTTATAAACAAGCATTCAATTAAATAACATTAAATAAACTGGATAAATTTAGAATATCAAGAGAAGCCTTACATCTATGAAGTTCCCCCTTGTCAAAGCAAATATGTTCAACACAACAAAGCAGCCAGATCATCATGGGGGATTATCACGCTTACCGGAACTTCCCGGTATTTGTGCACTTCCTCTTCCGGGCCATTTAACGACAGCCGTTCCTGCTCTGTTATACTGTTTATGTTAATGACACTGTCTAACTTTGTGCGGCTGAAAACACACAAGCATCTGAAAGCGTCTCCCTTTCTTGGCAGTCCCCAGTTGTTCCACTGGAAACGGGGGGGGTACAGACCCGATTTTCAGATGTTTGTGTGTTTTAAGACGCACAATGTTAAGCACGTCTGGTAACGCTAGCTGGCTAATGCTAGCATGCTGTGAAGTGCCGGTGTTGTGCCCCACGGCGATAAAACAAACGTGTGTTTTATTATAAAGTTCGGCCCTTCACCGCGGCGAATCGATCGCTTTGATCCAGCTTTTGATCCAGTATCACTTCAGTATGGAAAAAAACCTTAAGTATGTTTGGAGTTTATCCGATTTAAACAGTATAACAGAGCAGGAACGGCTGTCGTTAAAATGGCCCGGAAGAGGAAGTGTCCAAATACCGGGAGTTCCGGTAAGCGTGATAATCCCTATTCTGTTGCTACCATGCTGGACAGGACAAGTAAGAAGAAGAAGGAAAAGAAAACCTTACAGATTAATCTCTCTGTATTAGAACATTAATTTTGATATCCATAATATTATTTATTTTAGCGTATTTGTTTTATTTGTACTCCCACAGCTTGGAAAGGCTGGTGTCAGTTATCATTTATATGACCCACCCTCTCCAACTGGTGGTATCACCACAGCTACAACATTTTGTAGGGGAAACATCTGTCTTTCCTCTTTCGTTTTTATTGTATTATAGAAGTAGCGGATCGGAAATCTGTATCGGCCAATTCTCAAAATCAATTGACTTGGACCAGGGGCCAAACAAACCTGATTGGGACATCTCTACCCAAAACATTCCAGTACTGTAACATTCCTGAAACTTGTCAAGGGCCCTGTGACATTCCTGTGACCAGAGGAGGACACTCCTGGTCCAGAAAGAAGAAATCCTGTCCAACGGTAGTTCCAACCAACCACTAAAGCAGCTGAATTTAATTAGCGCTGCTCCTCTGCAGGTAACACCTGTTCTACATGTGCAGGCAGATCCAAAAACAATTTTTATTTTCTGTCACCTGGATTGTCCACCTCTGTATTCTTCCTGAAAGATTCCAGCAACTTTCCTGTACCATTTTTTCAATGATCCTGTGGCATTTACTACAGCATGGTAAAAGCAACTAGTTACCAGGGAAAGTAACTGCTACATTTACTTTCTTTTTTAAAACGTTGAAATGGGTTTATTTTAATGGAACCTAATTTTAGCCATCCAGTTGTTGATCAATCACATGATTACATCTGATTAATGAATGGATAAATGGATAAAACATACATTCTAGTCTACACTGAGGCTGTTTGATGGCTCCAGCTTTTCTTTGTTGGCTGAGAGGTTCTTCACCAGATGAGAATGTTTTCCAACCACCATGGAGAACCTCAATCTCTTTGTTTCCGGTCATAAAGGACATTTCTCAGAACGTTCTTGTCTTTTATCTTGCTGAATAAAAAGTAACATCTGAGTTTAAAAACTCTTCCTGTTTTCTCTGTACTCCCCATGTGTGTGCATGTTTGTGTGTGTGTGTTTGTGTGCCATAGTCTGTCTCTGATTGGCTTACCATGACACCTTACTCTTGGTCAGCTAATCATCACTTAGGTGAAGGTCTGCTTAGGTCTGATCAATTATAGTAATACACCACATTTACAACACTTAACAGTTACAACACGATAACAGTGTTTTAACAGTTTTGTTACCATGGAAACAGTTAGATTCCCTGTTATTGAAAAATAGAACATTCATTACTTAATCACCATCAGTGCCTGTATCATTTGTGTAACCTTCCATTAAGATGTACCACAGATGGATGGATGGATGGATGGATGGACGGATGGACGGATAGAGTCTGGGATTTGTGTCTTTTAAAATGCTGTTTCCATGGCAACTTTCCAGCAAGTTTCACCGTAGATGTCTGCTTTCCCTCATCAGCTTCACAGCTGAGTCGGACCGTGAGAAGCGTGACTGGATGGAGGCACTGCAGGAGGCGATAGCAGAGACTCTGTCAGATTACGAGGTAGCCGAGAAGATCTGGTCCAACCGGTCCAACAGGATGTGTGCTGACTGCAAGGCCCTGAACCCGGACTGGGCCTCCATCAATCTGTGTGTGGTCATCTGCAAGAACTGTGCAGGTAGGACTTTGATATCTTCAGGTGCTCCCTTAGAGAAGTTTAATCTCAGCTAAATTTTAAAACATTTAACTGATTTCATGTTAGTGGGCCAGCGAGTTGTTCCTGAAGTAACAAACACACACCTGTGTGTGTGTGTGTGTGTGTCCGTCTGTCCAGGGCAACACAGAGGTCTGGGGACGATGGTTTCTAAAGTTCAGAGTCTGAAACTCGACACCAGCGTTTGGAGTAATGAAATTGTTCAGGTGGGACCAGAATTAACATCCAATCCATTCCTTCCTTCCTTCCTTCCTTCCTTCCTTCCTTCCTTCCTTCCTTCCTTCCTTCCATCCATCCATCTATCCATCCAGCCATCCACCCTCCTGACTGAATAATCAATACTCTGATCAGTAACGCATCTTTGATCATTTGATATGAGGATGATGAAGATCAGCACACGTCAGACACATCTTATTATATTTTCATGTTCTGATTGGTCAGGGGGCGGAGCTTTTTATGGATGCTAACGTCTCCTGCTCCGGTTCTACTCAGCATGAAGCTGTGAGAGAAACAAACGTTTGTTTGTTTGTTTGTTTGTTTGTTTGTGTCAGCTGTTCATCATGCTGGGGAACGACCGGGCCAACGATTTCTGGGCAGCCCATCTCTCTCTGTCCGAGGAGTTGGAAAGCAATGCCTCACCTGAGCAGAGGAGGGAGTTCATCACCCACAAGTACAGAGATGGTCGGTTCCGTCTGGCCCACCCAGGGTTCAACAGCCAGGAGGAGCTGCTCCGGGTTGGTAACACACACACACGCACAAACGCGCACACACACACACACACACACACACACACACACACACACCTTGTACTTCTATCTTAGTGAGGACATTCATTGACATAATGCATTCCCTAGCCCCTTACCCTAACCCACCACAACTGATTTCCTAAACCTAACCCTTGCCCTAACCCTAACCTAAAACCAATTCTAACCTAAACTGTAAAACCAAATCTTGACCCTCAAAAATGGGCTTTTCTTCAGCTTTTTTAGTGAGGACAGGCCAAAATGTCCTCACTTTGTTGGTTAAAGACACAAAATGGTCCTCACAATGTAGCAAGTACAGCAACACACACACACACAAGCAACCTAGACAGCTGTGTGTACCTGTAGATCAACTGACTGTGTCTCCAACAGGCCCTCTGCTCCGCCGTTTCCGAGCAGACTCTCCTAAAAACTGTCACTCAGATCTTCTTGGAGGCGGAGTCAGCTCGTCTTGCCAGTGAATCAGATGGCTGCCAGCGACATGACGAGCTACTGGGTCGGTGCCCCACATCAGGTTAGAACCATCCTGTTCTGCCCCACGTCAGGTTTTGACCAAAAGCTAGACATTGTGTTGTCTCTAAGGTTCTGGTGCTGAAGGGGTTCCAGGCTGGTACCAGCTGACTCAGGTTCAGGTCCTGTAGGGATGCGGTTTCATCTGCTGATGAAATGACAACATTTCTCTCTCTGGCTGCTTCCTCAACACTTCCTGTTTGTGTTTTATCCAGATTCCAGTGTTTATGATGAGATCATGCAGCCTGTCCTTCACTCTGGTTTCCTCTACAAGTCCAGCTCCAGCAGCAGAGGAACACTGACCAGGAAAACCCGAGAAGGTGGGAGGAGGAAGGTCAGGAGGACTCTGTCCTGTCTGGGTCTACAGAGCAGATATAAATGGTCCATGCATGCAAAAGCTTGAGTTTGACTTCAGTTCTCACAGGAACTATGTGCTAAATGCACCAAATTTAGCTAATAGCTAGTTTCCATCTGCACTTCCTTCGACAATCCTGGTCCAGAGTCCAGTGCAAAGTCCTGAACCACAGTCCTGATTAAAGTCCTAATCAGAATCTTGGTCCTGAGTCCTGATCCACTGCTCAGTCTTCATCTCAGACTTTCTTGAAATCTTTTAAAATTCATCTTGATCAATAGTTCTCCAACTTTCTGAAGGTCTTTCAAAGTATTTTGTTGAATATTTTCTGCTTTGCCCTTGATTTTCAGTCCAGTCCAGTCAAAGACCACATTCCTGATCTGGAATGTGGTCACTGATCAGGACAATGTTCATGGATGTGGAAAACAGGTCAAGATCAGGAACACGGTCATGGATGAGTTGAGATTATTTGCAGTTCTCAGCCCGGCTTCAGAGAGGTTCTGTGGTCTCAGACAAAAGGGTTCTGCTTCAGGAACATAATGGAGCTGCTCACTGGGTCAGAACCTTTTTAAAGGCTGCAGGTGAAGATGTTGATGATGATAAGTTCATTGGGCCTCTTTCATCAATATCTTCTGATGAATCTTCTTAAAAGCAGGGTGGATGATGTTTTCCAGGAGCATTTTTTATAATATTGCTTAAAATCTGCTTCACACCCAGATTGCAGATAATTATTTAAAGCAATAATTTACGATTTCAGAATCAGTTGAGAAATTTAGAAAAAAAGCAACCTGCCCCCCTTCCCACACAGCCCTCCCCGCTCTGCTTATTGATTCCTCCCACCTCCTCCTCAACCACAGCCAGCCATACCACAACGGGTCCACAGTGTAATATTTATTCCACATAAATAAACAACAACATCTGGTCACATATATAATATTTGCCTTTCTCAACAACTGGGATGTTTACGGTGGGTTTTTAGCAGGAGTTTCTATATCAGTAAGAGACCGCGACATTGCAGCAACTTCATGAGTTCATTGAATGCATTCAGGACAACACTAATGACAACAATGCTAGTTTACAATACTGAAAATAAACAGCTGACGTTCCGAAGTTGTCTGTCCACACAGAGAAAACCACCAGCAGCATTTACAGTCATCAGCAGCATCGTCAAAAACTTATAAATTTGTGTACAACTCACACATAAAAATAAAAAAAAAAAATGCCTACCTGTTCAACAAAAAGTGTGCTGTATCAGCATCAGTTTCACTCCCAAATCCTCCTGGAGCTTCCTCCAGCCGATGACCCGATGTTTATACTTTGCTTTCAGTCCGTCCGGGTCTCGGCATCTTCCGATATTCCCCTCCTGGAGCCTCCTCTGCATCACCCAATAATTAACCAGCCTTCCATCCAGCATGGGTCACGTTTTCGTCTTTGCCTTTCTTCAGCAGCTTTTATCCACCTGCAGCTTCCTCTAGTGGCCTTCCATCCGTCCCGTTGCTCACATTCCATCTGCCTTTTTTTCTTCTGCTGGTGAGGCAGCAGAGGCCGCTTGCTGCCGCCACAAAAAGCTGCTCGCACTGATGGACAGCTGTAGTGAGATAAAACTAAGACTAAGTCTGAAGAAGCTACAGTTTAAAGTCAAGGAGGTCAAGTTTCATGTACATATTCTGACAGCAGAGGGTTTACTACCTGACCCAGAAAAGATCAGGGCAGTCCAGGAGATGCCCCACCCCAAGGATACCAAATCAGTGCAGATTTATAGGATTCTCATTATAGAGAATTTCAGTTATTTCATGCACTTTATTCCTGATCCTATTAATATTTACATGTGCAATTCTTATCCTTTATTGGGTAATTTGTGTTCTTTTATGAACGTTAGCATAAAATAGCGTAGCATGTAAGAGCAAGATCTCAGCAAGAAGCGCAGCTCAGTCATGCCATTAAGTGACCATAACCGGCTTAGGAGTGCTGCTTCGGGGATGGATGACGAGTCTATCATGCCTGAGAAAAGCAATGTCTCCTCTCTCCCGTGCCACTCATAACTTCGGTATAAGTTCTTTTCTTTTTTGCTTGACTGAATCCGTAAAGTCCTCATTAATGAAAATGTTTGTTCCTTTGAGGTTTTTCGCTCTCTGAAGTATTTTCAGATCTGTCTTTATGTCTTAAGAATTTTACCACTATAGGTCTGGGTCGTTCTCCCATTGCTGGTTTACCAATACAATGCACTCTCTCTATTTCAATATCTCTGTAACTGCAACTTCTCAGAGATTCTCCTGGTGTCTCTATTACCAGATTGTTTCTTCTTGATTGACCCTCTATGTACTCTAGTTTATCTGTGAATACTAGAAGACTATCACATAATTTCATTATATCAGCTGCTTTTCAAGTCATCCACTTCCTTCTGTGTGAACTGAAGGCTAGTTCTAGTCTCCTGCAATTCTCTTGTTAGAGAGTCCAGTCTTGCATTAGTGTAGTCCAGAATAATTTTAACAAAGCATTTAAAATTGTCTTGTTACTGCTGGAGCAGAGCTGTAAACAAGCTGTAAAAAAGGTTTGAAATTTTGCGGTGCCATCTTTATTTACTCTTCATCAGTAACAAATATAACTACATTTACACATCTCCATTAATCTCACAAGTGTTTTCTTTAAACTAGGACTCCGTGATCCAGGATTTAAAACTTAGTTGGGCTCATTCAATCCACAACATGGCCATCCAGGCTTAGTTGGTTGCTCAGACCGCAAGCCGGGATAAGTAGATGCGGATTGATCAAGCCAGGTGAAACCTATCTTGGATAAATGTGCGGTCCTGGCTTCCTCATACAGACCCTCGCGATCAAGCACAGTCACTGCTCTACCATGACAACCAGATCAGCGTGTTTCTCTCTTACACACATTGGCCCTCATTTATCAAACGATCGTAGAAATGATCGCACATTTGATCGTAAAAATGGTCGTACGATTGGACCCACGTGTGATTTATTAAAACGTTCGTATCGGTCCAATCTCGTCGTACGAACAAAAGAGTCTTGATAAATTCCAAAGCTGAAATCCATCGTCATTTAAATGTCACGCCCACGGTTACGCCCTTAAACATGCATAATGATGAGGCTTCACCCAGCGAGGTTGAACCATGGAGAGGAGAGATTCTGCCAAAAAAGAAACTTTTGGGGGGATCAAGACAGAATTCCTCATTTGTGAGGTGGGAAAGATTAAAGAGGTGTTTGGCAGCTTAAAAACCGAAGTCAGAGACGTGCAGAAAAACGCTGCACGGAAGAGGATCAGTCAGCCTCACCGGTGTGAACGACTCCGGCTGAGATATTAATAAAAGTCTCAATCTAGGCCTGGCTGATATGGTTTATTCGTTTTATTAGTTATGAAATTTAATAATAGCCCACATCCGATGGCAGCGTCACAATTCTTTAGTCAATGGGTCAAGAAAAAGTGGTCCAATATGAAACATACCACCAAAAGATGTTTCACCGCCCCCCCTCCATGCGCTCTAACAGGTGACAGGTGGATGCCGGTCAGATCCGAGCCTGAACCGGACAGGGACAGAAAAATGATAACTTGCATTTGCAAAACTAAGGGACAGTCTACTGACTCAGCACTTATACAACTTTAACGTATAGATTAGTTATTAGAAATGACGGCTCAGCTCCGGTCTCCTCCATTTAGCCCAGTGGGGGCTGCAGGGCGGCTGCCGGCGCATCTTCTCCTCTGACTGCGTATCAAAACTCTCCAGCGGTCCGAGCGATGTGCAGCACTGCTCAGGACAGGAGTGTTGTAAATTTTCTCCGAGTCTAAAGCAGCGTTTCATCCCGCCTGGTCCGAGTCGGACCGTCCGACACCCACCTGCCTTCCTGCAGCCGAAGCAGCGCTCCACCAGGGCACCTGCGCGTGTGTGCGCAATGATGCCTACCTGCGCTCCTATGTGCAGGTTTACCAGCGGGGTGAGGAGATGCACGAAGAGTGAAAAGCACTTGTCTCCTAGAACTATATGTTAATAATTTTAATAATTTGTTAAGATAAATGGAGGAATTAAATTCAGTCGCAGCTATTTTTGCAATTTAGGGAATAGGCTACGTTCTACATTCCCTTTTTCCTTTTTCTTTTTCTTTACAAATGGGTTCATTCTTCGTGCTGATATGTGAATACTTATGTTTAAATGACAGCTTGCGGTTTGGTTAATAAATATTTTCATGTTCTGCGCTGCTGCAAACCCTCACTGACTCAAACTTGCGTACACGAACTCAGAGCTGTCGTGAGATTTGATCGTATCCTACGCTCACGTTCAAATTGATAAATGCCGAGTCTTGCGTGGAAATGGTCGTACGCACAGATTTTCGTCGTACGATCGTTTGATAAATGAGGGCCATTGTCTTGTCGCTTACAAGACAATGAAGGATGAAATAAAAAGAAAGGAAACCGTGTGTTTCCTGTCATAAAACAACGAGAAAAAGCAACAAAGTATCACGGACCTCCTGAATGCGCAAGGTGCGCAAATACACGCTCACTCTGCTGAAACTAGCAATTACAAACACAATCCACATAGTTAATTAACGCCAAAAATATACAGTAGTTGCTGCTGATTAGGAATGAAATTGTTGAAACTGCAGGTGAAACTGTTTCCCCACGTTTGCTCCTTTGTGCCATCATATGTAGGCTATGGAAGTTTGTGTGTGTGCATGTATGCATGATCTATCTACTGTATGTAGATAGGTCATAGGTCATACATACCTATGTATGTATATATATACAGTACATGTATATATATTTCTACTCACAAAAAGTCAGGTATATTCAAGTTTCAATTCAAGGTTACAATTTAAGGGAAATAAAAAAGGTTTTACATCCCTTATATTATATCATGAATTTTGACCTTTAAGTAGAATTATGATGTGGTACAGTACTGTCTTCATCTCAAAGACCAGAATAACCTTATGCTGATAACTTTTTCTAGAAGGAGTTGAAAATTTGATCTACACACATACAAAATCTCCTGCATCTTTCCGGAATGGACATGAAAATAGACACAATCAGAGCCTATAAAACCCCAAATGCCACCAGACGATGACAGTGGGGCTCACGTTGGAATGAAATGCACCCCATTCTATGGCAAAGGTCTAAAGAGGATTGGAACGTGTGTGTGGGTGAGCATTTCCTGCTTTGCATATCGAATCGTGAAATACTATTCTTACTTCATATTCCAAGCATATTGTACAATCCAATTATCAATGACAATAACTAAATGATCAGTGCTGAGAAAAAGTAAATATGTCAGTTTATTTAATACATTCTGGACAAACGTTTTGCCACTGCTTCCACGTCACCGCAGCCAATGAGAAGAGGACAGAGAAGCCGTCAGACGTGCTGATTGGATACGTGCGATGGCAATAAAAATCCTTTTTATTCTTATAAAAGAACATAAAAACACCTCCAGGGAAGGCTGAAGCAGACTTTCATGTAAAACCCAATGTGCCATAAAAATGTCTTGCGGATTATGATGTCGAAATAGGCCTGGAAACGGGAATGACGTTAAACTCCCACAAACGTCACTTCCGGGTTTCCCTTCAACTAAAATGGAAGTGTGATTGGTGAATTCAAATAAAGATATTCGCACTCCCAAACGACACGTCACCCATTAAAAACTCTTTGGGAGCTATTTCTGGTGTGCGGGTTTCTGCTCTTTATCTTATGTTCCACTTTTATCCAGCACCCAGTTAGGGATGTGCGTCACTGTTTACTTCTGGATGGTGAAACAACACACACACATGCACGCAAGATTACAGAGAACATCAAAACTTTAATAGTCTACCACAATTTGATTGGTGAAATTACAATGAAGAAATAAAAAAAAACATTATTTCAGCAGTCACAAAAACATAACTTGTGCTTTTATTTGTTCCAGAAACAGGGAAGTCATGCAGACAATCGGCTCCCCCATTGACTATATTGATCTAATTTCCTACGTGCCTGAAATAAGTGTAGAAGTACCCGTATTTCACGTACTTCTGTGAGATCAAGTTGTGTTCAGGCCTGGTTACAAGAACACCGGCTTAGTCCAGTATATTGTTAAAAGCGTTGCAACCACCGAAGGTAGTATTTCTACAATTTTGTTGAGAGACCGGACAGAATGTCCGTCGAAACGAAAAAAACTATTGATTGTATACACAAACTGAATGGATAATGTGAAAATAAAGTGTATATTTCTCGCTAGAAAAGCGATCAAAACAATGGTAGAGTCGCAATGTATCTTAAAGTATGACAATTTTCACCCGAAATTGAAGGGATATCCGCCATGTTCTCTTGGGAGAAACTCTGCAGTCACATGACCTACAGAAATGAATGGGAAGATCAAATGTAGTAAATCTACGTTTTCAGAGGCCAAACTGTGAAATAGGTACGTATTGTGCTGTGGACCAACGTAGGACTGTCATGTTTTGGAGTGAGACCGGGTTGGAAATTCTACATTACCTGCAATGGCAGAGGAATTAGTGTTCATTTAAAGTGATTTTGCCTGTTATGTGTGTGCAGGCCTGGAAGGCTGCTACACCCGTTTATTCAGTTCATAAGTTACCTCTGCCGAGGAGGTTATGATTTTGGTAGTGTTGGTTTGTTTGTCTGTCAGCAACTTGATCTAGCAGGGTCTAGCAGGTCTAGCAGACCTTTGAATGTTGACCCATTCTTTTGTTGTATTATCTGCCTTTGTTTCTGAGCTTTTTATCTTGTAGCACACTGTTCAGTTTTGAAGACAGCTCATGTTTTGATGGCTTTTGATCTATTAATTTAATAAAAGAACATGTTCTGTCTTTATTGGATGTGTATTTTATATGCAGTCTATGTGAAACTTCACTTTCTAATGATTGTAATCAAATAATTGCAGTAGACAAACAGTGTTTGAATTCCACGATAACGTGTAGCGGACAGTGGAACCAATATGTTTCCATTTATAGTAACTTCTGACTGTGATGGAGGATGAGATTAAATAAATCCTGGGAGTTAGCCTGCTCCAGACCAGGCTAACTCCACAGAATAAATCTCCATGGTAACTTACAACATAACATATACCACTAGTCCCTATCCCACTTTAGTGCATCCAGATCTCGGATAAGTTGATCCAGGATAACAAACATATCCCGGCTTTATCCCTGATCCTATTTTCGTGCAATAGACCCCTGGTCACCAATTCTAAACAAAACAAACCCTCGGCTGAACTGACCGTTATATCTGTTTGCATTGTACTACTGCAACTGTTAAGTCTTGTTTCGGATTAGCACTGTAAATAGACTGTTGGTGATGGCACTTTTATTGTGCAATGTATATTTTCATTTTAATTTGTTATTATTGTTATTATTATTACTATTATTATTTATTTGATTTGATTTGATCTTTTTTTGTTTGAGTTCCTAGTTTGAGTTAAAGGTAATTGGAAGGTTTAACATTATGTGAATGTAACACTATTATAAAACTAAGTAAAAATAAAAATAAATTGAAAAAAACTGATGTGGATCAAGTCATGGAGGTGTTAACATTTATAGTGTGGATGTTTTACAACGTAGAAGGAGTTGGAGGTGAGCCATCGGTGCACATGTTCCTATGCTCTGGAGGCGTGGTTTTTAGGGTGGTGTATTTTTTAAAGGTGTCATAACCTAGTGTTTTACATACACAATCCTTCCTAAATTATCTTCAAATGAGCTTTTATTTATAGTTGGGTGGGAGGAAAATTTAATGAGCTCATTTTAACCTCTTTTTATCATCAACTATTGTTTGTCGCGAGAATACGCACGAGAATTAGACCTGTCCGCAAGCACATTCACAAGGCAAGCGTCAAAGCCAAAACAAAGTTTTATCAGAACAGACCAAGTGAAGGAAATGATAACCAAACAGAGAAAAACGTGATAAAAATGTAACGGTGTGGTTGATAGAGAGGATCCGCGGAGTAAATTATTAGGCAACTTAACAATAAACAAATATATACTCATTTCAATTATTTTTTTTCACCAGGGAAAATCTCAAATGTGAGATTTACAAGGAGGGAAAACAGTCCACCTCTCTGAACAGTGTCTGGGAGGCTGTGGTTGCTGCTGCACGCAATGTTGATGGTGAACAGATCAAAACACTGACAGGATCCATGGATGGCAGCTTTTCAGTGTCCTTGCAAAAAAAAGGGGGCTATATTGGTCACTGATCTGTTTTTGAATGTCAGAAATGTAAATTTGTGAATGTTGAGCTGTTATATTGGTTTCCCTGGTGAAAAAAAATTTAAATGGGTATATATTTGTTTATTGTTAAGTTGCCTAATAATTTTGTTTGCCTAATAAACCTGATATAGGGTGTTGATGTCATTAGACCACACCCCTTACACCTCATTACAGAGATGCACATCACCTGATATGCTTAATTGCTTTCAGCCTATACAGCTTGGAGTACGACAACATGCATAAAGAGGATGATCTGGTCAAAATACTCATTTGCCTAATAATTCTGCACTCCCTGTAACAAGGATAAAAGAAAGGATGAAAACAAATAATAGTAATGATAAAGATGTACGCTGAAGACTGATTTTCCTCATTTATAAATAAAATACTCACACGATGAGCTTCAAATAATATAAAAACAACTTTAAGATACAAACAGACTAATTCCCCCTGAACTCGGGACAACAGCTGCAGTCTGAGCGAGTCAGGACGAACATCCTGGTGGTGTCCTGTCTAAATGGACATGAATAAACTTTGACTAAATGACAAAATGGTACATGTAGAGTTATTTATCATCACATATCCTACTGTACCCTGTGCTGCTTCTAATGAATCCTCCAGGTGAGTCTGACAGATATTAACCAGACAGCCACAACAAACCTATTAAACTTTATCATTATCTTGGAAAAAGAACACAGTTTTAACTAATATTAATGATTAAATGAGCTACTGCATTCAGCTGGTGGATCTGGGAGTAAAAGGTGACTTGAACATTTATTGATTTTGCTGCGGTTGAGGGAACTGGTCTGGCCTGTGTGACATGTCTGGAAGACCAGCAATCTGTCTCTCTACTGTGGTTTGTTCTCAAATGAATGAAATGGATGAAATTTATGTTCAAGTTTCCTCCAAGGGAACTAATAAATGTTATCTGCAAAATTCTTCTATTTAATAACAAAGTGCTTCGTAATTCATTAAACGTTATTTAAAAATCTGACAAAAACATCACTGTTATTTTTATTATTGTATTTAAATGAGCTGAACAGCAGAAATGTAACAGACGATGATTTTGTTCAAATGTGTCGGCACGTGGATGCCTTGAGTGTTTGTAGAATTTGTTCTTACCCAAGAACAAATTCAACATATGAAGATTTTGGTGGATGCCCCATTTTTTTTTTGTAAAAAGTTCATAAATGGGTCTTGTAAGAACCGTTGGTGACTGAGACCCAGTGTCTTCTTCATCAGGCAGCTCATTTAAAGACTAAATTGTAAAAGTCTAGAGTCTGTCCGGATCAGAAACATGTTGTCATGGTAACCTGGTAAGGTCAGTGTAGAACCTGTTCTCTACTCTTGTTCTCAGACTTCCAGAAGTTCTGGTGCTCAGTGGATCAGTCCATGCTGCTATACGAGTCGGATCGGTCATCAGAGTCCTGCTTGCAGATCAGTGTGAAAGACATCGTGTGTGTAGGGGTCAGCCGACCCGACTCGTCCAAGAGGAACCATGGGTTCATTGACAGGTTCTTTTCGGGTTCTATCTTGGGGAATTTCTGATGAAATGATAGTTCTGTAACTTACAGTTCTGCTCTTTCTGCTGTCAGGTTCCGCTACACCTTCGAGTTGTATCTGACTTCAGAAAAACTTTATCAGTTTGGGTTGGAAACGGCCGATGCGCTGCACAACTGGACCAGAGCCATCGGAAAGGTCTGAACTTCTACAGGTCTCAGTTCTGGTTCCATGTGACCGGTAGAGTCCAGAAGAGGAACTTGACCTCAAAGAGATTTTTAATCTTCAGGACAGAAAAACTGAATCAGAGAATCAGTCATCATCAGCATAGATCAGTATTGAAAAACTGAATCAGAGAATCAGTTATCAGCACTTCAGAATAAAAACCAACTTCTTTGTTTAATGTTGTTTTCATGGGATGTCATGAAAACAGCTTATCTGAAGAAACAGAACCAGAAATGTATCAGAACCTTCTCTTTCTAAATGCTTTATTTAATGTCTGGTTAACAGCAGATGTCTACATGTCCTTTCTCCTGTCTGTCGTTGGCTGCTAGGCTGTGACGCCGATCAGTTGTCACTGCCTGCTGACCCGGGAATTTGAGCGGGTCGGCCTCCTACGGTACCGGGCCATGCTGGACCCTCAGCAGTGGAAAGAAGCTTATTTTGTCCTGCAGAAATCCAACCTCTTCATCTGTCCTCGAAATGATGGAGCTGCTGAGGACATCATCAACCTGAACCGCCTGCAGGAACTAAGTCAGTGTCCTGCTCCTAGTTCTGGTCCAGGTCCTGGTTCTGGTCCAAGTCTTCAGATATGTGTGACTTAATGGTTCTGCGTGAATGAATGATATGGTTCTGTGTTTGTGTTGAAGGTATCACCTCAGAGGGCGAGAACCTTGAGAAGAAAGACATTCTGGTTCTGGTGGAGAAGGGAAGGTGAGAGGACACTGCTGGAGGAGGAGTATCATCATCATCCTCATTATCTCAACCTTCATCCTCATTTACACCCCCCCCCCCACCCCCCACCTTCATCTCTGTCTCCAGTATCATCACCATCTTTATCTTTATCTCCATCCATCTCGATCTCCACCCTCGTCTCCATCTCCATTTCCACCTTCATCTCCATCACCACCCCAACCTTCATCTCTGTCTCCATTATCATCTCCATCTTCATATTCATCACCACCATCTTCAGCTTCATCACTGTCTTCATCCTTGTCTACATCTTCATGGTGTGCTTTCAGGACTCTCCACCTTCAGGGTGTTGGGCGGACGGACTTCTCTCTGTGGTTCTCGGACATCCAGCGAGCAGCGGGAGGGAAAGGGAATGCTCTGAGGGAGCAGCAGATGAGCAGGAACGACATTCCCATCATTGTGGACAGCTGCATTGCCTTCATCACGCAGTATGGTGAGGAACTAACCTCCAGTCAGTTCCTGTTTGTCAGCAACACATCAATGGCTCAGCAGAACCTGGCAAGTCCACCAACACACAGTCAGGTCTGGGTCTTAGAGTTCTTGTCCCTCAATGACCATTTCCAGAGGTTTTACGGTTCCCAGGTCCTTCTGGGGTCCAGAACTGAATGCTGGTTCATGTGTGACCCAACAACAACCAGAAAATCCACAACTGTAACACCCTTCAGAACTTCTTATTCGACCTAAACTTACCATGAACTGGAGTTGTCAATAACTCCCAAGTCCACCACAAAGTACCAGGAGATGTACTTCCCACAAGGCTCCTGGTTGGGAGTCAGTAGGCTACTTAAGAGAATTCCTGGTTCTTTGGAGGCTTGAACTTCTCATCAGGTTCTGCTGCAGAGTTAAGACTTGAACCAGTCTGAAGATCAGAGGACCATCCAGGGTCTGAAGAACTATGGGGTCTGAGTTCCTGGAAAATCTCATTTGGGAACGAAAGCGGCCAAATCAAGTATGAGAAGTTTCTGTCTCTTCCAGTGATTCCAGGGTTTAAGGTTTAGGTCCAGATCTACGGACATCCTAGAGCGGTCTAATGTAACTGTCCATTACGTTTTGGAGGAGCAGAAGATCAGATGATGTCAGGAGGGTCAGACATGCCTGAGACTTGCAGCTGGACCTTCTGCTTAAATGAGGCAAAGTGAGTCTGGGTCTTTTGTTTTTCTGCAGGTTTGGGTCATGAGGGGATCTACAGGAAGAATGGAGCCAAATCCAGGATCCGGTTGTTGATGGAAGAGTTCCGTAAAGATGCTCGAAACGTCAAACTGCGGATCGGAGACCACTTCATCGAGGACGTGACCGATGTTCTTAAGAGGTTCTTCAGAGAGATCGATGACCCGATTTTCATGGCCGACCTGCACTCGCTGTGGCAGGAGGCTGCCAGTGAGTCCACTTTTCTTCAGACTTCTGCTGTCAGGGTTCATGTCCAGATTTCAAAGCAGAACTTTTGCTTTTCAGGTTCAGGTCCACTTTTTAGTCTGAAACCTCTGGTGTCAGGGCTCAAGCCCAGTTTTTAAACCGAAACCTCTGGTGTCAGGGTTCAGGTTCAGATTTCAGTCCAAAATCTTTACTGTCCAGGTTCGGGTCCAGTTTTTGAACCGGAACCTCTGCTTTCAGGGTGTAGGTCCAGATTTCAGATTGGAGCCTCAACTGTCAGGGTTCAGGTCCAGAATCAGGACCTGTATGGTTGTAGGATGGGTTTAGCACCTTTATCAGGTTTGGACCTATTAGCTCATCCCAGACATTAAAAAAGAAAATCAAAACTGTGTTTCCTGAAAATTCTCTTTCATGTCCAGAAATTCTCCAGAAGCGCCTGAGGTTGGACCGCTACAAAGAAATCATCCGGAGTCTTCCTCGTGTGAACCGGACCACTCTGGCTGCTCTCATTAGTCACCTGTACAGGTAAGGTCCGCCATCGGTACCAGAAGCAGCTCCATGAGCTGCTGTCTGACTCCTTGTTTCTTTGTCAGGGTCCAGAAGTGCGCCGACCTGAACCAGATGTGCACCAAGAACCTGTCGCTGCTGTTCGCGCCGAGCCTGTTCCAGACTGATGGGAAAGGGGAGCATGAGGTGAAGATTGTGGAGGATTTGATAGACAACTACCTGTATGTCTTCGAGGTGAGTAAAATGAGTGCACCTGGACATGTTTTTCTACTGACTGTTTTTCTACAGTCTGCTCACCTGTCTTATGTTTCAGATTGACGAGGAGCATCAGACTCAGATTGAGCTGGAAATCAGCCTCATCACCTCTTGGAAGGACACACAGGTATCAACAGATCCAAACCCAGTCCCAAGTAAGAATCCCAGGACTGGGATCCAAACCCAGTCCCAAGTCAGAATCCCAGGGCTGGGATCCAAACCCAGTCTCAAGAAAGAATCCCAGGACTGGGTTCCAAACCCAGTCCCATGTAGGGATGGGCGGTATAGACTAAAAATTGCATCATGATAATTTATGTTTTTATCATGGTAACGATAAAAGATGATAAAAAAAAATATATCAGCCTAATTATTTGTATTATAAAACTCACTACGCCACTACAAGATGGAGGCACGTGTACATGCAGCGGCTTCGCTCACTCCCGACAAAACTGTGTTTTTGTGTTTTGTGTGTACTAAGTCCATGTGTGTTTGTTCATCATCATTGTCATCGCGCCCTCACGTCTACAAGTGCAAATAGTTCCGAGATCTTCTGCTCGACATCTGCAGAAACATGGACATAACTCCAGCGGACGTCCAGCCGCTACAGGACTACGGTTTGCTCCGGAGGCCCGTATAATCTCTGACCCCCACAGCTGCACCCAGCCCGCAGTGGAGGCACCACGGACGGAGCCTGAGGAGGCAGAGGAGGGGGAAGTGCACAGGTATCTGAACTAGATTAGCTGCCAGACTACACCGGCCGGCTATCCCGTCCATTACCCTGGCCAATGTACACTCGCTGGACAACAAACTGGACCACATCCGCCTACTCCGGACACACTACAAGTCTGTGGGTGAGTGCTGTGTCCTTGTGTTTGTGGAAACTTGGCTCAACGACAGTGTCCCGGATCATGCAACCCAGCTAGCAAAACGGCTAACATGCTTCTGTGTGGACAGAGCACTCGTAGAGGGGAGGGACTATGTGTTTACATCAACGATGCCTGGTGCTGCGACGCTGTGGTTGTTTGTAGACACTGTTCACCACTGGGGGAGTTAATGATCATCAAGTGCAGGAGTAAGGCAGTGAACGAACTCCACCAGCACATCAGTGAGCAGCTAAGAGCCCACCATGATGCCTTCCTCATCTAGGCTGGGGACTTCAACTATGCCATCCCCAACAGTGTGTTTCCACAACTACATGGACACATTAACTTTCCTACAAGAGGTAGCAACAATCTTGGACAATGTTTACACTACACAGAAGGCAACCTACAAACCCGTCTCTCTTCCCCCACCTTGGAGCCTCAGACCACTCCACTGTTATACTAATCCCTGCATACAGACCGCCGGTAAAGGTGACTAAACCAGCCAAGAAGGAGATCCGGGTTTGGCCAGAGGGGTCATTAGAAGCTCTTCAGGACTGTTTCTCCACCACCAACTGGAGCATGTTCAGACATACAGCCACTTACAACGACACCATAGACCTCCAGGAGTACACCAAGACTGTCATGGCCTACATGAGGAAGTACATGGACAACGTCACAGTCTCCAAAACCATCTCCATGCGGGCCAATCAGAAGCCTTGGTTGACAGGGGAAGTCCACAGGCTCCTGAAGGCTCGGAACGCTTCTTTCAGAGCTGGGGAAGAAGTGGGCCTGAGGACAGCCAGGGCCAGCCTGTCACGGGGATCAGAGAGGCCAAGAGACAGCACTCCAGGAGGATCGCCGACCGCTTCAGGGACAGCAGAGACTCCAGAAAGGCGGGGCATCCAGACCATCATGGACTGTAAGCACACACACACCTGCCCCGCAGACCTGCAACAACTCCCCCTCCATGCTGAACCAGCTGAACAACTTCTTTGCTCGCTTTGACGCAGACTTTGAGGACAGCGTGAGGAGAACCCTAAAGAGGATCAATGCCAGGAAAACACCCTTGGCAAAGTAAATCTGTTCAACACAATAAAGCAACCAGATCATCATTCTGCTTGCTACGATGCTGGACAGGACAAGTTAAGGAGAGAAAAGAAGAAAGAAAAAAATAATAAAGCCCCCGGTCCTGACGAGATTCCTGGTCGGGTCTTGAGAGACTGCTGTGGAGCTTTAAAATTTCTTCACAGACATCTTTAACATCCCGCTGTCATCCTGACGTGCCTCAAAGCCACCACCATCATCCCGGTACCGAAGAAGTCGTCCTCCACCTGCCACAACTACTACCGCCCCGTCGCACTCACCGACATCATCATGAAGTACTCGAGCAGCTAGTCATGCACCACATCAGGTCTGCCCCTCCCACTCTGGACCCCTACCAGTTTGCATATCGGCCCAACCACTTGACCGATGATGCCATCTCCACCGCCCTCCACTCAGCCCTCACCCACCTGGAGACCAAGGACTCACATGTCAGAATGCTGTTCATCAACTTCAGCTCTGCATTCAACACAACATTCCCCAGCAGCTCATCGTCAAACTGGTCCAACTGGGACTCAACACCTCCTTCTGCAACTGGCTGCTGGACTTCCTGACGGGGAGACCACAGGCAGTTTAGGTTGGCAGCAACACCTCCAGCACCATCATGCTGAACACAGGGGCCCCCCAAGGATGCATGCAGTGCCCCCTCCTCTTCACTCTGCTGACCCATGACTGCACCCCAACATTAAGCTCCAACCTTTTCACTAAGTTGGCAGACGACACAACTGTGGGTCTCATCAACAATAACGATGAGACAAACTACAGGAGTGAGTTGAGCCGCTTTGCCACGTGGTGCAAGGACAACCATCTCCATCTGAATGTGGAGAAGACGAAGGAGATCGTGGTATACTTCAGGAGAGAGCCTGTCCAGCATGCTCCACGGATCATCAACGGTGCTGAAGTGGGGCGGGTGAGCAGCACCACGTTCCTGGGTGTCCATATTTCCAAAGACCTGTCCTGGGACAACACCACGTTGGTGTCCCAGCCAAGGCGCACTTGACGCATCTCAGGAGGAGCCCCTCCTTTTTCTTTTTCCTGTCACCGGTCTGTATGCACCATGGCAGATGCAGTAGAGAGAGGGGCTCAGCTTTATGTGATAAATAAATAAAGCTAGAGAATGTTGTGGCGTCTCTGCTCTGTCTGGTCCACCAGATGATTCCAGGTGTTCTGAGTGTGATGAGTTTCATCATTTACTCCAGGAGCTGCGCGCTGGCGAAGGGGCGCTTTCAGCCGTCTGATCCGGCCCAGTTTAACAACCCGCTGGTCCGATGCGTGGCAGCATTATCAGCCCATTACATCCCATCAGCACAGCAGGTCATCAAACCGCCGTTCAGACACCAGGACTGGACACAGATCACAGTTTATCCTCCTCTGTCTTCAGAGAGAGAGAGAGGAGATTCCCCTGTGTCTTCTGGGTGTCTCCCGTCCTGTCAGAAAATGTGTCTGTGTCATGACTTTGAGTCGCTCTGATTGGTCGACGCCACGCATCAAGATGCCAAAGTTCAGATTTTCCAACTCTGGCATCTGCTGCCCATCAAGCATCACTCGAAATCTCAAAATTCGATGCGCGAATCGCACGAAACGCGTCTAGATGCGCCGTGCCCGACGCACAAAACGTGTTGGGCATGGCAGGGTTTTGGACGCCTCCTCGACACGCGTCGGCCATTGACTTTGCATGTAAACCTGACGCCCTTGAGGCCCAAATCACACTTGGTGTGTGGCCCTCTGCCAGCGTACAGGCCCGTGTCAGGGCTACTAGCTCAGCAGCCTGGGCAGACATGTGAGCAGGGAGTGTACTGGTTTCAACAACACGGTCAGGGAGTTCCACTACTGCGTAGCCTGTCAGGTTTACGCCAGTAGGACTCTTTGAACAGGAACCGTCACAAACCATACATAACCTTCAGCTAAAGGTGTGTCAGTTAGATCAGGTCTGGGCAGCTGTAGCTGCTCAGTGGTGTCAAGACAGTTATGTGGGCTGGCATTGTCAGGCAGTGGGAGGAGAGTAGCTGGGTTCAGAACCATGCAGCATTTTATAGTCAAGTGAGGTTGTGAGATCAGTGTGTCTGTGTAGGATAGATGTCTAGCAGTTGAGAAAAATTTTATCTTACTTTGCAACAGCAGTACATCAACAGCATGTGGAACCCATAATTCCATTTGATGAAACAACACTATGTCTGCACTGGCAGACACCGCCATAGCTGCCGCACAGACAGCTTGAACACATGGTAGGAGGGAGAGGGCCACACTGTCAAGGCTTTTACAATAAAAAACCAATGGTTTGAGTCGACTGCCATGTGACTGCAACAGCACAGAAGTCATAAACCCATTTTTAGAATCAACAGTCTGAACAAAGTGTTTAGAATAGTCAGGAAGCACAAGGGTGGTGGCTTCCATTTGGGCGTGTTTTAAGTCTGTGAACGCTTTATCAGCTTCCAGAGTCCACTAGACAGGGTCCGACATGGACATGGGAGTCGACATGAGGATTCTCCATGTTTTGAGGCCATTGTTTGAAGTCGGGCTACTTATGCAACATGGGTAGAATTTGCTGGTTACATGCTGGCATTCCGATATACTGTCATTTCAACATACCACCATCCCGAAATCCCGCTATTCTGGCACACAAATGTCCCACCATTCCGACAAAGCTTTCCATGAAAGGAAACGTGTGTTAATAAGAGTCTCTGACTCAGCGCTGTCTGGTGCTTAACTGCAAACGATGAAGAGAGTTTGCTGAATGTTTGCTGCCACAACACAATTTGGTAATTTGGTAAAATGCCAAGGAATGAAATCCAGTTTCCCCTCCAAACCCTCCAAATATGAAACTGCAGTGCGTTTGCATATAAACAGACAAGAGGATACAATGATGACAAATAGATTACTTCTCTAAAATATATATTAAAAAGCATATATATATATTTATATATTTAAAAAAAAGCTAGAAGAATTAGATATAATTAACAGTACAGTAGGCAATCTTCTCCTATTGCTTTTTAAATTGTGCCAAGAGCGAGCGCGCCGGTGATTTCTTAAACTGTGTGTTCTGATTAATTTCCAAAATAAAGTTTTAGCTTCTGAAATCAGATTTTTAAACAGTTCTGATGGAGCTCAGTGTTTATCTGGATGATGCGGCTTCATTCCGAACCATTTCACTGAATCTGGACGAGCCGCTGCGTCTGGAGATTAAAAAAAAAAAAAATAGTGTAATGCCGTCATCCATAGATGCGCACAATGATGCGCCCCCCCCGCTGTACAGCATGGAGACTGGACATTATTCACACGTTTTTGCTAGAATTAGTCAGTGACTTCAGGTGTCACCTGCAGCGCCGTCACTGATATCTGTAACTGCAGTTACTAATGTTGCATTATGATGCCAGCGCGCGCAAAGACGCACGGCTCTGTGGAGACTCTGCTCCAGCCGGCTGCGGTGACTGACGGTGATTTTTCTGCTGACAGTCAGAGATCCTGAGATTCAGACATGAATCTAACATGTTTCACACCAGCTGGAGTTACATTAATACGTGGAGGCAGATTATTATTACTGTTTCAGGAGATTTTGATAACAGATTATTAAGTTGCTTTGCGAGGTTGTGGAGTAAAGTTGATGCTGTAAAAGTACGTAAAAATCTGAATGCCGGAGGAGGTTTTTTAAAGGAATTATTGGAATGGTGGGATGTCATTTCGACCGTAGGATGAAAAAAATGCCAGAATGATGAGACATTTAGTTGTTGCTATTTTGACAGCTGGAGCCATGTCGGAGTGGAGGAATGTCAGCATGGCATTGCTCATGTGCTCTAGGCATTTTCATTCTGGTACGTGCAAATATGTGTCATAATTGGACCATTACCTTAATACTTTCTACCACTTTTCATTGAAATTGCCTGTAAAGCTACCTTTTTATTTTGTAACATAGCCTCTGTTTATAGTGCGGTTAGCATGCTAACAGGCTACAAGGAAGCCTCATTCAAACACATGAATGAATGGGACCCTGGAAAAGCACTTAGCTGAGCCACTTAGATGCTTACCAATGACGATGTTGTCTGAGCCCATCGGTTTGCAGGCTTCCACATCTTGGACCCAGCCGTTCGTTAACTGTGCATGAGCTTCCAGGGACGTGTAATTCTGAAACTGAGACGAAGTGTAGGCGCTCACGCCACAGACCAAGTATGTGAAAATATTGGGGAATGTTAGAGGAAGCAGAAGATCAGGGTCACGGGTCCACTCTGTAGCAGCATTTCATACGGATCCTTATCTCCGATTAATGCAATCTTCTCCACATAGCGTCTTCTTGCCTCGGGAAGAAGTTTATCTTGGTACCGGTCTTTTCTTTCTTTTTAAACTTTGAGCATCCTGCTGTTTTCTTGTTCTAAGTCGGTCTCTCCCGCTGACCTCAAAAATGGCAGTGGCGTATTGTTTTCCTCCCACAATGAATTGCGCTGTGACGTCGGTTCCCAAGCCCTATTGTTACACAAACCCACAAATGACATCATCTGTTTCTTTGGAAGTGGTTTTGGAGTGGTAGCAATAATCTGCTTTCTGGATGTTTGTATCTGAAGTGTGTGTCCCAAATAGTGAACTTCCTCTTTCACCCACTGAAGTTTATTTTTACTGACTTTGTTTCTTGTGTCATATAGATGTTGTAGCAGAGCGAGAGAATCAGCTCTGCAGGCCTCTGCTGTCTCAGAAGCAACCAGAAGATCATCTACATAGACCAAAAGCTGGCTTTGGTCTGACATCGTGAAGTTAGACAAGCATGCCATCATGGCTTGTGTGAAAATCGTAGGACTGTCAGCAAAACCTTGGGGCAGCCTTGTATACGTATATTTTTGGCCATTATTCGTAAAAGCAAACCAAAACTGAGAGTCTGGGTGTTTTGGAATAAAAAAATAGGCGTTGCTCAGGTCAGTGATGGTGAACCATTTACAGGTGGGCTTAAGAGAGTTAAGCAACGTGTGGGGATCTGGAACAAAAGAGGTGCATGTCTTTACTGCGTCATTAACTGCGCGTTGATCTTGAATCATTCTCCAATCAATACCATTTGTTTTTTAGACTGGTAAAATAGCTGTGTTAAAGGGTGAGTCAGGGCAGGGGCGAACAACTCCCCCTTTCTGTAAATCTGATATCACTGGTGCCACACCTTGGATTGCTGCAGGTTTCAGAGGGTACTGTTTGATTCTGGGCCTCCACTCAGATTTTGGATTTATTTGAACAGAGGGAATTGATTTAAAGCAACCCTTACCGATGTTGCATTCTTACACTATTTTTCTAACAGGGTAAAATGCTATGAATGAGGTAATGGAACTCTAAAATACAAGACAGACCCATCATTAATCAAAATAAAATATTATTCCAATCTCTAAATATTCAATGAAAACTCCAACCAATCCTTGAAGTGGGGTGCACCTCTAGGATTGTCCAACGGACCTGCCTGTCAGACCTTTGATTCTGCATTGGGAGGTGGAGGGAATGAAGGGGTGTGTCTTAGGAGTGAGGCGGGACTGTTTATATTCAAATAATCTTGCTGTGCTTTCTGAAATGCAAGATCGGTAAAGGTTGCTTTAAGCAATCCTAATGCATCTGGGAGGACAGACAACTCAATTTCTTCCTCCTGGGTAAGATATGTGTCTACTTGTCATTCCAGTGGGTGGACACGTGGCTCACCAGTGAGAAAATCACATCTGGCTGCTCTGTACATGTCTGTGCTTGGGCTGTATTCCCAGCCATCATGACTATTTGCATAGTCTGTAGCTTCAGAAGCTATTTTAACACGCATGCCTACATCTGCCCATGAGATGTTATGGGGTTTGTGCTGAGGAATATGAGGAACAGCCTGTAATTTATACAAGTGTTTCTCGGGTGATGGTAAAACTACATCAAGTGCTGCTGTAGAACGAAAATCAGAGTACAGATGTGTGGTGGCTAACACCACGGGAGAATGGGTCAGAAAACTCCGAATATAGTCGTCCTGTTGGTCATCTAGGATGTTCATGGTGGCATGGAGTTGCGAGGAGCGCATAACATCTTGAGGATCACTAAGATGTGTTTTTGACTCCTTCAGTGTTTGGGGTGATACATGCTTATTCTGTTCAGGCATGGCATCTCAAGAGCAGTAAACTCGTTGGGACATGTTAACTATGACATTAAAATGAGGGGACCCTACAGGCTTTCATACCGCCTTGTATTGGGATAATTGCAATACCAAGTCGAGTCATTAAATCTCTACCTAGGAGATTTGTAGGACACGCTGGGGACAAGACCAGTGAGGCTGAAACAGAATTACCTGTTTCTGGATCTTGTACAAGTATGGGTTTAGACAGAGGTTCTTTGTTGGTTTGACCATCAGCGGACTTAACCCATATATAATTTCAAGAAAGGGGTTAATGAGGGGATTTTTGTTCTTACTAATGTTTTACAGGCACCAGCAGTGGCGGAGTGGCCATGGGGAGCACCGGGACATTTCCCGGTGGCCTGGCCGCCAAACTGGCCTGGCCTGTCCTGTTTGAGCTTTAAATAAATAATCCGTCATGCCGGCAGTCGCGTTAAAGCTCATGAAACTCAAAGACGCAGGCAGAAACCTTGAGCCCCCCCTCGCGTTTCTCACTCTCTTTTTGTGACTCTGTCACTGCTGCAGATACGCAACGTAGGGTGCGTAGCATAGGGTTAACTACACAGATGTAAGATAATACTGTACATGATTATGAATATTGAAATCCTTGTATATTTTATTTAACTTCCATTTAAGCAGGTAAAAAAAAATGAGATCAAGAAAATATTTACATAGCCAACGCAAATGAAATGTTCAATTTCTGAATCCAAAAATCTGGGAAATTATGGTTGGCTACTAGATTTATTTATTTATTTATTTTTAACAAAGATGGAGAAAGGAGCCGTACCAGTACTGTCAGCAGCACTAGTGCTGCAAGAGCCCCTGCAGTTACGGCAGTGGTGAACAGCAGCAGCAGCGAGGAATCACGGCAAGAACCTTCAGGTACAATTTAAGTACAAACCAAACATGCTGGTGATAGTTTTAGAATGATTAATAGAATAACCTTTTAGGTTATAAATAGGCTGATTATCAAGTTTAGGTGGATGATGGTGTAATTGTGTGAATGCGTTCAGCGCATTCACAAGTTAGTTTTCCTGTTTACCTTTATTCTCCTTTTTTCTTCTTCCGCCGTTTTTTGGTTTGCTACTCCTTCTAGCCCTTCCAACCCACTTCAACAAATTTGGTATTAAAACGTTCAGAAAATTCAGGACATGATGGCTATATCTCCTGGTATTGATAACTTCAACGGTTTTAAAGTTATTGATCATTTATTGATCAATTTTTCCCATTCATTTCTATGGGGAAGCCTTCAAATCCTTCAAATCCCTTCAAAAAACTTCAGCTCCTTTCAACCTCTATAACTTCAGCATACTTTCAGCTAGAAACACCATTCAAACTTTTAACAAATCAGCAAAGATTCAGCTTTTCAGCTATATCTTTTCAACTTCATATATTCAACCAATTTTGAATTATGCCAGTTTACAAATTGTTCAACTTTTAGATTTTCAGCTTTTTGACTCCTTTCAGCTCCACTCTACTTCCACTCTAACTTCAAACCCTTCAGCTCCATTCAGCTTTCATATCTTCAACATAGTTTCAGCTAGAAACACCATTCAAACTTTCAAATACTCTTCAGGAGTTGAACAACTACAATCTATATTTTTATACTCCTATCTTCAACCATTTTTGAGCTATGCCCTCTGAAACAACATGAAAAATTGCACTTTTCAGGCCAAAATTTGTCCTCCTCAGGAAAATCTTAAACAAATGTCCATAACTTCCACAATTTTCGTCGCAGAAAAATAATTTTTACATCATTACGGAGCTTGACTCGTTGGCTTCGTCGGCCACCTGGGGTCAAAAATCCGTCAGACGCACCGTTTTCGAACTACGCCCCTCGGAATCTTACAAAGTCACGATTTTCCTCCTATTAAACTCCATTGTAATCTGGACGAAGAATCCTAAAAGGTCATGTGGATATAACTTGTCACCATGCCAATTTTGTGTACCTTAGGATAAAATAAAAGACATCTCTGAGTTCCTCAAAGCCTCGTGGCGCTCACGGTGAAAAAATTATTTTGATATCTGTTACGGTTTTCTCTCAGTGGACATTTGTTTGGGGAGTATTCTCCAGCATTTTCCTATAGAAAACTGAAGCATAAAGTCTGTGTAACTGTAATCAACTGTCATTCTCTTACACATGCAGGTAGCTCCATTGTCATGACAACCTAATCATTCATAATTCACATAGAAATACACATGTAGGACTTTCTAATGTATTTCTTACTACAAACTCATCAGGATTGTCTCTGTCATGTCTTTGTGTCTTCTGGCTGTGTTCTAAACACCAGGATTGTCTCTGTCTGTCCTCTTGTCAACTCCTCTCCTCATAAACTTGATTTAACACCTGTGAGACCAATGATATCAGACTGGTACTAGACTGGTATTTCATTTGTTCCACACTGGTACCAGACTGGTATAGCACTGGTACCAGAATGGAACCATACTGGTATGCCACTGGTATCAGACTGTTAACAGACTGGTGTCAGACTGGTACAGAACTGGTATGCAACTGGTACCAGACTGGAGTCAAACTGGTACCAGACTGGTATTAAACTAGAACCAAACTGGTACGCCACTGGTTTCAGACTGTTAACAGACTGGTATCAGACTGGTACAAAACTGGTATGCCACTGGTACCCGACTGGAGTCAAACTGGTACCAGACTGCTATCAGACTGCTATCAGACTGGTATAGCAGTGGTACCAGAATGGAATCAAACTGGTATGCCACTGGCATCAGACTGACACCAGACTGGTATGCCACTGGTACCAGACTGGTATTTCACTGGTTCCACACTGGTTCCAGACTGGTATGCCACTGGCATAGACTGGTACAAAGTGGTATGGCACTGGTATGAGACTGTTATCAGACTGGTACAAAACTGGTATGCCACTGGTACCCGACTGGAGTAAACTGGTACCAGACTGCTATCAGACTGCTATCAGACTGATATAGCAGTGGTACCAGAATGGAATCAAACTGGTATGCCAATGGCATCAGACTGACACCAGACTGGTATGCCACTGGTACCAGACTGGTATTTCACTGGTTCCACACTGGTTCCAGACTGGTATGCCACTGGTATCAGACTGATACCAGACTGTATCGGACTGGTAACTGTCTGGAACCAAACTGGTACCAGACTGACACCAAACTGGTATGCCACTGGTACCAGACTGGTATTTCACTGGTCCCACAATGGTAAAAGACTGATATGCCACTGGTCAGTCTGAAACCAGACTTGTATAGCACTGGTTCCACAATGGTATCAGACTGGCATCAGACTGGTGCCAAACTGGTATGGCACTGGTTCAACACTGGTACCAGACTGTCTATGGCACTGGCGTCAGACTGGTACTAGACTGGTATTTCATTTGTTCCACACTGGTACCAGACTGGTATAGCACTGGTACCAGAATAGAACCATACTAGTATGCCACTGGTATCAGACTGTTAACAGACTGGTATCAGACTGGTACAAAACTGGTATGCAACTGGTACCAGACTGGTATCAAACTGGAACCAAACTGGTACGCCACTGGTTTCAGACTGTTAACAGACTGGTATCAGACTGGTACTACACTGGTTTGCCACTGGTACCCGACTGGAGTCAAACTGGTACCAGACTGGTATCAGACTGGTATAGCAGTGGTACCAGAATGGAATCAAACTGGTATGCCACTGGTACCAGACTGGTATTTCACTGGTTCCAGACTGGTTCCAGACTGGTATAGGACTGGTACCAGACTGGTATCAGACTTGTACCAAACTGGTATGGCACTGGTATTAGACTGTTAACAGACTGGTACAAAACTGGTATGCCACTGGCATCAGACTGGTACCAAAGTGGTATGGCACTGGTATCAGACTGGTACCAGACTGGTATCAGACTGGTAACTGGCTGGAACCAAACTGGTACCAGACTGACACCAGACTGGTATGCCACTGGTACCAGACTGGTATTTCACTGGTTCCACACTGGTATAAGACTGGTATGCCACTGGTCAGTCTGAAACCAGACTTGTATAGCACTGGTTCGACAGTGGTATCAGACTGGCATCAGACTGGTACCAAACTGGTATGGCACTGGTATCAGACTGGTACCAGACTGATATTTCATTGGTTCAACACTGGTACCATGCTGGTATAGCACTGGTACCAGAATGGAACCATACTGGATTGCTACTGGTATCAGACTGTGAACAGACTGGTATCAGACTGGTATACCACTGGCATCAGACTGACACCAGACAGGTATGACAATGGTAGCAGACTGGTATTGCACTGGTATAGCACTGGTACCAGACTGGAGCCAAACTGGTACCAGACTGGTACCAGACTGGTATCAGACTGGTATAGCAGTGGTACCAGTATGGAACCAGACTGGTTATGCCACTGGCATCAGACTGACACCAGACTGGTATGCCACTGGCACCAGACTTGAATTTAACTGGTTCCACACTGGTACCAGACTGGTATGGCACTGTTACCAGGCTGGAACCAGACTGGTATGCCACTGGTATAAGACTGGAACCAGAGTGGTATGCCACTGGTCAGTCTGAAACCAGACTGGTATAGCACTGTTACCAGACTGGTATGCCACTGGTACCAGACTGGTATTTCACTGGTTCCATACTGGTACCAGACTGGTATGGCACTGGTACCAGGCTGGAACCAGAATGGTATGCAACTGGTATCAGACTGGAACCAGAGTGGTATGCCCATGTTCAGTCTGAAACCAGACTGGTATAGCACTGGTACCAGACTGGTATCAGACTGGTAAAGCAGTGATACCAGAATGGAACCAGACTGGTATGCCACCGGTATCATACTGTTAACAGACTGTTATCAGGCTGGTACCAGACTGGTATGCAACTGGCATTAGACTGACCCCAGACTGGTATGCCACTGGTACCAGACTGGTATTTCACTGGTTCCAGACTAGTATGCCACTGGCCAGTCTGAAACCAGACTGGTATAGCACTGGTACCAAACTGGTATGGCACTGATATCAGACTGGTACCAGACTGGTATAGCACTGGTACCAGACAGGAACCAAACTGGTTCCAGACTGGTACCAGACTGGTATCAGACTCATATAGCAGTGGTACCAGAATGGAACCAGGCTGGTATGCCACTGGCATCAGACTAACACCAGACTGGTATGCCACTGGTACCAGACTGGTATTTCACTGGTTCCACACTGGTTCCAGACTAGTATCCCACTGGTCAGTCTGATACCAGACTGGTATAGCACTGGTACCAGGCTGGTACCAAACTGGTATGGCACTGGTATTGGACTGTTAAAAGACTGGTACAAAACTGGTATGCCACTGGTATCAGACTGGTACCAGACTGGTATAGCACTGGTACCAGACTGGAGCCAAACTGGTATCAGACTGGTAACTGACTGGAACCAAACTGGTACAAGACTGACACCAGACTGGTATGCCACTGGTACCAGACTGGTATTTAACTGCTTCCACACTGGTACCAAACTGGTATGGCACTGCTACCAGACTGGTATGTAATTTTTTCCACACTGGTACCAGACTAGTATAGCACTGGTACCAGAATTGAACCATACTGGTATGTCACTGGTATCAGACTCTTAACAGGCTAGTGTCAGACTGGTACAAAACTGGTATTAGATTGGTACGAGACTGGTATGCCACTGACATCAGACTGATACCAGACTGGTATGCCACTGGTACCAGACTGGTTTTTCACTGGTTCCACACTGGTACCTGACTGGTATAGAATTGGCTGGTATGATACTGGCATGGCACTGGTTCCACACTAGTACCAGACTGTCTATGGCACTCGTACCAGACTGGTATTTGATGGGTACCATACTGGTATGACACTGGTACCAAACTGGTATGCCACTTGTACCAAACTGGTATGCCACTGGCATCACACTTGTATCAGACTGGTATGCCACTGATAACAACTTGTATGAGACTGGTGTGATACCAAGTAATCATGACTGTCCTTTTGTCCTCTTTGTGTCTCCTGGTACGTCCTCAACACCAGAAATGTGTCTCTCAGTATATTGAAACACACTTGTAAGCCTCCTTTCTCTCCTCCGAATTACTCCTCTCCTTCCTCCCTTTGCCATCATCTCTTCTTTCTCCGCCTTTGGAACCAGAACTGATAAACTAACATAGTCAGACAAACAGACAGAAAGAAGGAAAGACAGACAGACATAGATAGATAGATAGACAGATAGATAGATTTATCCTGCTCAATTAAGCCAATTTTAATTGAAAATGGTGTCCACTTCTTCACCAGAATCAGAGACAAGTTAATATCTTGGTCATGGTAAATCTGAGAATTTTAACTTAAACATCTATAGAAAGGTTATTTTCTGCTCTTTCTGATGACATCAAGTCCGACGTCACTTTCGAACCGGAAGTGGGCGGGGCCTCTAAAATAAATAAATAAATTCATGTATCTCTGTGATGGTAGCTCCGAAAATTATGAAACTAATATCACTAGAAAGGTTATTTTCTTCTCTGTCTGATGACATCAAGTCCGACGTCACTTTAAAACCGGAAGTGAGCGGGGCCTTAAAAAGAATCAAATAAATTCATGTATCTGTGATCGTAGCTCAGAAAATTATGAAACTGATATCACTACAAAGGTTGTTTTCTGCTCTCTGTGATGACATCAAGTCAGACGTCACTTTAAAACCGAAAGTGGGCGGGGCCTTAAAAAGAAAGAAATAAATTCATGTATCTCTGTGATGGTAGCAGCGAAAATATAATAATAAGCATTACAGTTCAACTTCAACGTCTTTAGCCTTTGAGCATTATAGTTTAACTTCTTAAAGCATTTCAGTTCAACGTCTTAAACTTCTTTAGCCTTTGAGCATTGTAGTTTAACTTCTTAAAGCATTTCAGTTCAGCGACTTCAGCATTAACGCATTCACACCAGTTGTTACGGAGTAACAACTTTTTCTAGTTTTATTTGATTTACAATATGATTAAATGTACAGATTGCACATTTAACCATATTGTAGTTGATTACGTAGAATTTCAGTTTATGTGATTTACATGCAGGTTGTTGCAGCACAATGAATGTTTATTTTGTAAGGGAAAGAAACAAAAAGCTATGTGTGGCCACATGTGGAGCCTTTGTTTTATTATTTTACAGTTTTACATCAGTAGGCGCACAGCCTAATTGACTCTGAGTGTTTTGCGTTAATTTGGTGGAGGTGGCCTGGGATGGTATCAAATTCCCGGCCTGAATTATTGTCCCTGTCCGTCCCTGGGCACCAGAGTCACAAAGGAAATCAACAAGAGTTCCTCCCAAGCGTAGCTGGATATGAAGCTTTTCACTCAGGGCATTTAGCACCTCCCAGGCTGAAAAAAGATCAACCAACTCCTCTTCAAGAGGGGAAGGTGTGGAGGAGGAGGATGGGCCTAGTCACACAGCGGAGCGAAACTCTCCTCTGCCTCTGCCCCTCCCTCCTCCTCTGGGCTGGTTTTGTTTTTTCTTCAGACCTTCTTTGGACCAGTGCCCAGTACTCCCACAGTTCCAGCAAGCATCAGAGTCATATGAGGCATGAGGTTAAAAACCTCTGCCTCTGCGGCCCCTTCCACTGTAATTTCCACAATGTGGGCGATTGCCAGAATAATGTGCCATCATAATTTCTTGAGGCAGACCAAAGGGGTCATCACAGTCATGCTGGTAAAAATGCTGGTTCCACCTGTCCCTCCAGACCCTTTAGCATTTTTCTCAGCATGACAGGTCCACTGCAGCAATGTGGACACAGAGGCTGCATCAAGTTCCACCATATGCTTCCTTATCCAAGCTGCAATGGGTGGGCGGTAACCATTCAGCAGGGCATGGTTAAAAGCTCGTAAGTGCAGCGTTAGTTTATTTAGGTTTCCTACAGATTTAGAATTTTATTTTGACGAGGATAGAGAAGCAGGTCAGAGTCGGACTCACCGGGAAACAGTAGCCAGCATCTCTCCTGTCTACAGTGTCTGTTTACTGGAGCTGCAGGAACCAACGTGTTGAGACTTCTAACACAATGAAACTGCGAAATGTCCTCTGGAATATTCTTTTTCAACCATCATTGCTTCATCACATCAGATATATAGCTACTGATCGACAGACAGCTGCAGCTCGGTTATATGAGGACGTCTCCGGTCATCAGATCTCCTCCAGCTTCTTCCAAAGATGCATCCTTCCCTCCATCCTCATCCTTATAAATGGGAACTAGGTTTTCACATATTTTATCTCGTTAGCCACGAGCTAACGCAGGGAACGACTGTCTCTGTTACGCCTGGTTCTATCAAAGCAATGCAGCTCCTTATCAGTTGTGGGTTTGCTTGTGTTGTTCCGAGTCGCTCCTTACAGTTCTGAGTTCCCTCGGTGTGGTCTTGCAGGCTTTTGGATGAACCAGTGGAGCTGAGGCTGGGAGACGACCGTAGGCAGTTGGCTACAGTTCTACTCCGGTTCTAGCTTGTAAAATATGATTTCCCCAAATTCCTCAACATTATCACACTTTGGTGAACTGGCTGATGATCCCAGCACACAAACCAGTTCCAATTCAGCTTTCTGGATTATCTTTCATGTTTTCCACGGCTTAGATTATACATGTAACTCAATGGGCAGACCGTCGCTGATGACACAACATGGCGGCTAGTTTCAATACTGAAAAGCAATTAGCATTTAGCCGAGCCTCCTAAACATGAGATATTCGCGTAAATACACGTCTGATTAACTTCAAACTGCACAGTAGGCCTACTACTTATTTTGTCTTGGTGTGTCGTTGTATGGCAAAGTTACTTGAAGTTAAGGTCATGTCATCAGCACTTTAATGTAGGACTCTGGGGGACCTACTTCAACAGACTACTGGCTTGTTGTCACTGTTAGGTTACCACCAGCACTGCTGCTTCAGTCCGTCCGTATCCAGTCATTCACACAATCACCTTTCACACAAAAGAAATTTTTTTTTGTTTTTATCCCTGCCACTAGGAGTGTTTAAATAAAAATCACTCCAATCCAGAGGGGGACTCTTAACTACCCCTCCTTCCTTACAGTACTTCTTACTTTTTAGGCCTTAACTCTTTACCTGGTTTTAAAGAAAACCATTTACCTGGTTTTTAAAGAAAACCATGCGTACTTTTCCCTGTGGTTCATTGTTTCTCCGTCCTGATCCTGTCAATCCTCCACTGTCAGACGAAGATGACCCAGCGAGGGATTTACCCCCCGGGGCTTTGTCGTCCCCAATCAGGCTTAATGCGAGTCGTGCAGAATGTCAGCGCGTCGTCCTCTTGTCTGCCAGTAGATGGGTATGTTGGGATCCAAGTCATGGCATCATGTTGGAGATTTTTCTATTTCACTACCAATATTAATTATCAAGAACCACACATAGACAAGACGGTCTTTTTTCAGCTTCTGCAGAAGGGGAGAGAGCGTCTCTTAAGCTGCTGACACAGATAGAGATAAGCAACTCTCTCCAAACTCCTCTGTACAGAGGCCTGTTTTATTAAACATAGGTGAGGTCAGGTTAACATTCATTAACAGAAGTGATAAGCTTGTGTGAGGAGTATACAAACCCATTCTTTGATATTTGCTGAGTGCAGAGAATTCAGTGACAGGTGCAGACCAGCACAGCTCATGAGATAAAATATGTGAAAACCTTAAAGGCATATACCACCTCTGGGTGAAATTGAGCCTCCCCCCGCAGTCCCCTGAGTTGGACAAGTGGGCAGAAGCATTTTCTAGCCGACCCAGTCATTCTCTGAATCTGGCAGCACTGACTTTAGCTTAGCTTAGCATAGTTGCTGTAATCGGATGTTTCCAATAGCATCACTTGGCAAAAAGTGAACTAATAAACTTGAGTTTTTTTCCAATTATGTTTTGTGACCCGCACATTCTGATCGAGTACAAACAAGAAGCCGATTTCACATCAAAAGACTGACTAGACGCCATTCAATAGGGAACTATGGATGAGCGCGAGCCTACGTCACAACCCGGAATTCACGTGACCGCGAAGCTGGTAGCGGTGAAAACATGCTTCGTATTTGAACGGCGTCTTATGGACTATGAGCCTCAAAAACTGTTTTTGCACCCTTTTAAAAAATTTTCTCCGCCGGTCTGTCTTTGAAATAATGTTGAAATGACGTCCAGTTATACTGAAAGTCTCACTGCCGACGCTAGAAGAAGATATGAAGCAAAACTAGTATCTGTTGGACTAAGTGATGCCCATCTTCTGCTGCTAGAGCCTGTTTAGACGAACCTGCATTACGGCCTGATGGTTAATTTCCCGATCTCATGATGTATTTGGTTTCATCAGGTAAGCCCTGTGTTCAAACCATTTAATCTTTATAGAATATTAATTTTCCCCCGGATTTTAAGAAATGGTGGTATTTCTTTGATGTCCTTTTCAGGGGTTTACTCTCATTGATAAAGCTATAAATTACTGGCAGCTAGAAGCTCATCGGTATTTTACTGGTTACGACTGTGCATGTTTATAACGCTGAAAATGCTTTTCTGCCACTTTTTCTGTTTTTATTGTTATGTGGGAACATTGATGTCAGTAATCTGGATGAACGTGAACGTGATCCTGAGGAGACGGAACAGCGGGCGGCGCCGTGATTCTCTACATCCACTGATTTAATGCTGTTTTCTATCATCTGTAGAAAAACAAATACAGGGTTTAAATAGTGAGACCACATTATATGCTTTTTTATCAGTCACAAAGTGATCCTAACATATTGTTAGATGTTTCCATGGTTTCCACCGTGAACTGTCAGCATTTATGGGCTTGAGGGGGGAGGCTATTTACTTGATAGTGTGCTCTGATTGGAGCAATTGAATCACGTGTTGTTCCCTTGATTTGTTGCTTGGTGTGTACAGTGTCCTTGGGTTTCTTGAAAGGCGCTTTAAATAAAATGTATTATTATTATTATTTTGTAGAATGATAAAACTACGTAGAATGATAGCCTGCTGTCTGATTCAACCGTTTTTGAACAAAGAAACAAAGCTGACAGACCATAAACAGGGACTTTGATTCTCACTCTGGACATTCACATGGCCTCATCAGTGCGCAACAGATCATAGTATACCCCCAAAACCCAAAACCCCAGAAAAGTGAAATTTGATGTCACGGGACTTTTAAAATCTTTCTGCATTGGCAGATTATTTCATTGGATTTATAGTTTCGTTCATTATGATAAAATACTGTAGATCATTTTTGTTCTTAGTGGAAGATCACTGCAGGAAGCCTGGAGCTGCTCAGGAACATCGTAGCCATGTCTCAAACTGCGGACTTGCCAGAGTGCACTGGAATTCAGTGCGTAGTGCGCACTGTGTACTTCGTCTGTAGTGCACACTATTGTTGCTAAATGCTGACCTGAATAGAGCACTGTACTTACCGGAAGTAACAGATTTGCATTGGTCGCTAACGTGAGCTAACTCTACTGAGCCGGTATAACTGCGGCCTCAAACAAATGACCAGATCATCACTGTCATCAGGGAGTGAACAGCTTGGTAGCATGCTACAATACACATAAGTAATTATAGCTGAATGATTTAATCGACGTTACTTACATCAGTACAATACAGCCTCCGCTGCAGCAGGGGTCGCCACCACTTCGTTCACTGCCATTATTAAGCTCTGAAAACAGTTTGAAAGTCCCACCTCTTCCGCTACGTCAGTAGATTGCGTCCATTTAGTGCAAGTCATGTGTTTTGTTCTGCACTGCATTTTTGACTAGTTTTAGGGCAGCATCCAGCTATTTTTAGAGCACTGAATTTGAGCTGAAACCGCATGTGCCCTCAAAAGTAGTGTACCACGTAGTGCAAGTGCACGGCCATGTCTCAAACCGTGCACTTGAGCCCTTTAAACACTATTTTTGAGTGTGTAGTGTGTTCATACTGTCATTTAAGTGAAAATTCAGTGCTCTCAAAGTACCCCGATGTTGCCCTGATAACCATCAAAAACAAAGTGCAAAACGAAGCACACTTCTCACACTAAACGGATGCCATCTTGCTGACGTAGCAGAAGAGGCGGGACTTTCTAACTGTTTTCAGAGCGAAATAATGGCGGTGAATGAAGCGATGGCGACCCCTGCTGCATCAGAGGCTGTATCTTACTGATTTAAATAATGTTTATGAAATTATTTTGTTTTAATTACTAACGTATATGTAGCATGCTACCAAGCTGTTCACTCCCTGATGACAGTTATTATCTGGTCATGTGTTTGAGGCCGCGGTTATAACGGCTCAGTAGAGTTAGCTCTCGTTGGAGGTCAATGCTAGTTCGTCGTTTCCTGTAAGTGCAGTGCTCTATTCAGGTCAGTATTTAGCAACAATAGTGTGCACTACAGACAAAGTACACAGTGCGCACTACGCACTGTATTTCAATGCTCTCGGGCAAGTGTGTGATTTGAGGCACGGCTAGACCCCTTGTGTGTATGGGTGTGTGTAGGTTACGGATGGATCAATAAAGGCTCTAATTAAAGTGTGTTTCTGTGTGCAGCTGTCTCAGGCTGGTGATCTTATCATCGAAATCTATCTGGAGATGAAGATCCCCGACTGCTGCATCACCCTGAAGGTACATCTGACTGTCAATGCTGGCACTGCCCAGATGTGACCCAGCTGTGACCTGTGTGGCCTCTGTCCCTCCAGGTGTCTCCCACCATGTGTGCTGAGGAACTGACCAATCAGGTTCTGTACATGAGGAATGTCCCAGCTGGGGACAAAGACGTCTGGATGACGTTTGAAGCCATCGAAGACGGACAGCTGGGTGAGCGAGGACTGCCACACCTGCCCTTCCCTCTTTCTGATGCACCTGGATGAATCAGCTGATGTGTTTGTCGTTGTTGTCTCAGAGCGGCCGCTACACCCCAAAGAGAAGGTTCTGGAGCAGGCGCTGCAGTGGTGTAAACTGGCCGACCCGAGCTCTGCCTATCTGGTGGTGAAGAGGGTTCCTAAAGGAGAGGGCATCACCATCCTCACCTGTAGGTCACACACACCCTTACCAAAAAGTATTTCTTAAAGGAGTGATGACATAGCAGTTAAAAACTAGTTTATGTTGTTGGCATTACTGCATATGTAAACACTCCAAAGAAAAAAACGGCATTTTTTACAGCGGAGTATTGTTTTGAAACGCCAGACCTCACTTCCTCAGTAATACAGTTGGGTCCGGTGATGATATGGAGCTTTACCCGGAGACCACGTTGACTTCATTTTGATTGGCTACACCTTATTTGGCTATGACCTTATTTGGAGAATCTAGGTCAAGCTGCGGTCGGAGTTTGCTAAAGGCTAACTGCTAGCAACATGGGCACTTCAGACAGTGTGAGCTACGTTTATCAGACAAGACAGCATTTAGAAAATAAATAAACTTACAGGTAATGACAAGGTTGTGGCCCCCCTCCCTCAGTGTTGCTGCAGAAGTTTGCTTTTAAATCCATTTGTTTGAAAATCCAGACCTGACTGCAGAGAAGTTACTACTAGCTCCATACACGAAGCTGAATCAGACAGGGAGGGGAGGGGGGAGTGGACGGTGCATAAACCGTTAGGAGGGAGAGGGGGGGGGGGGGTGTTTACTTGATAGTGTGCTCTTATTGGAGCAATTAAATTAACGTAGAATGATGGAACTTCGTAGAATGATGGAACTACGTAGAATAATAGAACTACGTAGAATGATGGAACTACGTAGAATGACAGAACTATGTAGAATGATAGAACTACGTAGAATGATGGAACTACGTAGAATGATGGAACTACGTAGAATGACAGAACTATGTAGAATGATGGAACTACGTAGAATGATAGAACTACGTAGAATGATAGAACTACGTAGAATGACGGAACTACGTAGAATGACGGAACTATGTAGAATGATAGAACTACGTAGAATGATGGAACTACGTAGAATGATGGAACTACGTAGAATGATGGAACTACGTAGAATGATAGAACTACGTAGAATGATGGAACTACGTAGAATGATAGAACTACGTAGAATGATGGAACTACGTAGAATGACAGAACTATGTAGAATGATAGAACTACGTAGAATGATGGAACTACGTAGAATGATGGAACTACGTAGAATGACAGAACTATGTAGAATGATAGAACTACGTAGAATGATGGAACTACGTAGAATGATGGAACTACGTAGAATGATGGAACTACGTAGAATGATGGAACTACGTAGAATGATAGAACTACGTAGAATGATAGAACTACGTAGAATGATAGAACTACGTAGAATGATGGAACTACGTAGAATGATGGAACTACGTAGAATGATGGAACTACGTAGAATGATAGAAATACGTAGAATGATAGAACTACGTAGAATGATAGAACTACGTAGAATGATAGAACTACGTAGAATGAAAGAACTACGTAGAATGATGGAACTACGTAGAATGATAGAACTACGTAGAATGATAGAACTACGTAGAATGAAAGAACTACGTAGAATGATAGAACTACGTAGAATGATGGAACTACGTAGAATGATAGAACTACGTAGAATGATAGCCTGCTGTCTGATTCATCTGTTTCTGAGCAGAGAGACAAAGCTGACAGACCATAAACAGGAACTTTGATTCTCACTCTGACATTCACATGACCTCATCAGAGCACAACAGATCATATTATACACCCAAAACCCCAGAAAAGTGAAATTTGATGTCATGGCACCTTTAAGTACATGTCATTAAGTATACTCAAGTATACTAAAGTACATCCCCCAAGTGTACTTTTATTTACCAAGTACACTGCTATCAGTGTACTACCAGTATACTAACAAGTGTGCTTATTGGGACTAAATTGGACCAATTTCAGTCTTTGAATGTATACTTTTATGTTTACTTAAAGTTATATTCTGGTATACTGTGAGTGTATTTGTACTAAAATTTCAAGCTTACTTTTAGAAAGTACACTTTAAAGTATACTGAAAGTATACTTCTATATATACTGTTAGTTTACACGTACTAAAACTTTAAGCTTACTTTTACTCTTGCAAAGTTCACTTTTAAGTATACTGAAAGTATTTTTTATGTATACTGTTAGTTTTCTGGCAGTAAACTGGTTGACCCAAATGTCATCAGCAGTCTCTAAATGATATCACTGAATCAAACAGTGAATGTCACACATGGACAGTACCATTTACATTTATCATCAACAAGGATACTGAAGTGGTGACACACATTTGAGTCATGGTGCAAAGAAGACCCAGTCGTGCCACAAGGCATCATGGGAAATAATGTAGATGATGAGGTGTGATCATCTCACACTGCTGTCTGCAAAGGGACAGCGGGAGCAGTGAGTGAGTGCCGGGAAACAGGGAGGGAGGGGCTGATGGCAGGCAGCTCCCGATGAACGAGTGGAGCGATATAAACTATCTGTCTCCATTACCAGGAAAAGTCGCTAGATTTGTCGCTAGGCGCTTTTTTGAAAATACTGTAAGTCCCTCGAGGGGTCTGAAAAGTTGCTAAATATAGCGACAAAGTCGTTAAGTTGGCAACAATGAAGTAGACTTTTAAGTATACAGAAAGCAACCTTTAAGGTTTGCTATGAATTTACTGATACACTTATAGTCCACTGTTTAGTGTTTAAAATACATTTTCAAATATACTCAAAAATTGCCTGATTATACTTTTACTCCACCTTGAATAAAATAAATATTACAAAATTTATGTCAAAAATAGATTCAGGTGTTTTATTTGACTCCACCAAATGGTCCAGTAACATTTAAACTCTTAGTATCAAAGAAACCAGTATGTTTGAAAATGGACTATGAATGTACTACTATTAAAGTATATTTTTCAAAAGTTTAAATATAAGTATAGGCTAAATATGTTAAACTTCTAATATATTTATTAGTAACTGCCAGTATATTTCTGATAAGTACATAAATAGTAAACTGAAAGCATACTGTTTTATTTAAAGTTTAAAATTTGTATATTTAAAGGCCTCCTTCCACTGAAAACCCGTTTAACTTGCTCCTTCTGAAATACGGAGGGTTTCCCCTTGTTTACTTACACATGCTGACTTGCTAGCGTTGCGTTCCCCCCAGTCGGCTGTGCTTTCTCATCAGAGAAACAATACGAAGAAAAGAGCGAATCGGGAATAGCCTTGCACTTCTACGTAACATTGCAAATAGCGTATCCCACGTGGGGTTTCTATCTGTCCATTGGAAGGCAGGTAACCCTCCACTACACACTAGAAGTAAAGACAGCACGACTGTAGCTTCAGAGTTGAGAAGCTAATTAGCTAACTGTTTGTTAGCATGGCGGAACAAACTTGTTTGTCGGCTCTATTTCCTGCCTGTAACGAAATAAGAGCGGAGGGCGGAGCTTCCTTCATACACTGATGGGAGGCAGCCAATCAGACGGAAATTCATGAGAAGGACCCGGAAAAGCTGCCGTTGGACCACAAGCCTCTCTTCTAGTATACAAATACAGCTGGATACAAAGATACCAGAAGGTTTTTTTAAACAGAAACGATGCAGAATGCATTCAATAATAATGGAGAACACAGAAATTATATTTCAGACTTATGTATCCGGTATGTCCCCCCTAGATCCTTAAGATCCTCATCTGCCAACTTGCTTGTTGAACCGAAGCCCCGTTATATAACAAAAGGTGGGAGAGCCTTCTCTGTGTTTGCCCCCCCTCTCTGGAACGCTTTACCACCATCAATCAGGTCTGCTGAGTCCCTTGCTGCTTTTAAAACATTACTGAAAACATTTCTATTTCACAAAGCCTTTGGTACTTAGCTCCTAATAGTCTTTTAGTTTGATTTATTATTTTTCATATTTGTTTTTACCGTTTTTAGATTCTTCTGCTGTTTATTTTTTATTATGTCTTATTGTTGTAAAGCACCTTGATCTGTCTTTTTCAGTGTAAGAGTGCTTTAGAAATAAAGTGAACTTGAACTTGAACTTGAAATATTAATGAAATTACCATGGAAGTACACATTTAAAGTATACTTGCATATACTACTCTTTGGTAAGGGCATGGACAGGCTGACTAATCACACAAAGCTACAGCAGTCATGTGACTAGCTTTCAGCCAGTCCAAAGACACCCATCAGTTCCAGCTCTCAGAACAAAGCATGTCGTTCTGAGCATGCTCCTCTTGTCCTGTTGTAATGGTGGATGTCGAAGCACACATGAAACAAGCGTTGGACTTGTGCCAGCTGGTGGAAATGAAGTAGTATGTTGGTGCCAAGCTGCTGCTACAAAACTGCAATCAAAGAGAAAAACTATTATTATGTAGGTTTCCATGTTGTAGCCGAAACAAAAAAGAGTAGGAATTGAGGCTGTTTTCTTCCAGGTAGACGTAAACGGACATAAGCGGATGTAAATGTCACGTCTGCCCCCTGTCCAATCAGAACCCTTCCCAACCCACAAATCTAATGCGTGTTTTTCATGTAAACCTTGATTTGGAATTGTTATTTCCATGTAAACATGAAGGAGATTAATGTAATTCAGAATTTCTTTAATTTGATATAATTAATTCTGGGCTCCATGGTGGTGTGGTGGTAAGCACCGCAGCCTCACAGAAAGAAGGTTGCTAGTTCGAGTCCCAGCTGGGGAGGGGGGTCGAGCAATTCCAAAAGTGGCCTTCCTGTGTGGAGTTTGCATGTTCTCCCGTGTATGCATGGGTTCTCTCCGGGTACTCCGGCTTCCTCCCACCATCCAAAGACATGCATGTTAGGTTACTTGGTCACTCTAAATTGTGCTTGGGTATGAATGTGAGTGTGAATGGTTGTCTGTCTCTCTGTGTTGGCCCTGCGACAGACTGGCGACCAGTCCAGGTGTACCTGCCTCTCACCTGATAATAGCTGGGATAGACTCCAGCAACCCCCGCGACCCTGAACTGGATAAGCGGTATGGAAAAGAAGAAAGAATAATTAATTCTGAATTTAAAAAACATCGCATAACGGGGGCCACTGTTTCAGGTCTTTGTTCCAGGCGTTGAGTTCATGTTTTGTTCCAGATGTTCCAGTTCAGTCTTCCAGGTGGGGTTGGTTACAGAACTTTGTCATAGATGTTGGTTCCAGGTCTTAGTTTCAGATGTTGGTTTCAGGCAGGGGTGTCCAGCTCCAGTCCTCGAGGCCACAATCCTGCATGTTTTCCACGTTTCCCTGCTCCAACACACCTGACTCAGATTCAGGAGTCATTGTGCAGAACTGCATCGACTGCTGGATCCATCTAATTTGAATTTGTCGAAGCAGGGAATCAGTGAAAACCTGCAGGACAGTGGCCCTCGAGGATAGACTTTGGACACCCCTAGTTTCAGGTCTTTGTCCCAGATGTTGGTCCCAGTTGTTTTTTTCCAGATGTTTTTGGCCATTCTGTTCCAGACTCAGATCCATTTCAAACACTCCAGTGAGGTTCTGTCCAGACTGCTGGCTTCACATGGATCTGACCATCCTGAGGGGTTTTTGAGGCTGAGAACCTGGACCTGACCATGACCCTTCATCTGTCAGACAGCGTTTGTGTTGCATGCCTCAGCAGCTCTGTAGATCCAGACTGTCCAGCAGTAAACAAAGCAGCAGGGTCCCAGTTAGAGGTTTCAGATCCACCTGTGTGCCTTCATGAGGTTCTGACCCGCAGCCAGACTTCAGTCTGAAGGACTGACCAGTGCCAGACTGTGAGGAATAATCCCACTTCCACTCCAACATGTTCGTCTTGCAGCTTATAAGAACGAGATCATGAAGATTGGTCTGCTGAGGTGCCGAGAGGAGCCGCCGAAGCTCCTTAAGGGGACCAGATTCCAGGAGAGAACGTTCCAGATCCGAGACCACAAACTGATCCTGCTCAAAGACAAGAAGGTGAGTGGGGCACAGCATGAACCGTAAAACCAGTGTCATCTCTTGGTCCTGACTTGTCAGTCTCTACTCAGAGCATCAAACCGGAGAAGGAGTGGCCTCTGAAGTCCATGAAGATCTACATCGGCATCCGCAGGAAGCTGAAAGCTCCGACCAGGTGATGCTCCACACATGTCATACGGAGGTGGTTCACTAGTCACTTTTACTTGTAATGAGTAACCTGTTGTCTTGTCTGCATAGTAGTCTGGTGGCTTAGTGAAAGGATTGTAAAATTGCAGATAAAAGCGCCATTTTTTGCATGATGGGTCCTTAGAGTCGGTTATTGAATATTAACCTTGTCAAATATCTATTTTATATATCCAATTGCAAGACAATCAAAATCAATGAAATTTGTGAAAATCCACCCAATTTTTCCAACAATATACACCATAAAATGATTACTTACACATGTGATGAAACAGACTTATTTTGACATTCTTAAAGTCAGAGAACATTATTGCAATGAACAATACACATGAATATGCATCATAGTCTGAAACATGTTAGGCTTATTTTATGAGAAACACTAAATGCTTAAATCTTAAAAATAAAAGACTCTTTTAACATAATGTAAACAAAACTCCTCTTTTATAAAAAACAAAACAAAACAAAAAACCTGTATTGTCCAGTACTTCATGGAGGGAGTACAACTACCAGGTGTCTTGATACTTGATATTTTACACATCATTTTGTGGGTTTAAATTCAAAATTCAAATCGGATACACTGTCTTAAGAGGACAAAAAAATGATCACCCATGTTATTCTTATAACTCAAGAATTTTTTTCATAATATATTAATAAAATGACTTTTGTGTTCTATATGGACATTTTCAATATCTGCGTTGGGCTCCTAGGATAAAATCCTTTATTATGTCCTAAGGAAGCTAAAGATGCACCGATCCAATACCCAGATCGGATTCTGGTTCAACCTGGGAGTTTTATGGTTAAAACCAGCACACCTGTTTTTGATGTGGACTAAACTGGATAAATGAAACCTCAACTCAGTCCTTACGATTCTGTAGTTTTTATTACTAACAAGACTAAAGTGTAGTTTTTATTGAGAAAATTAAGACAGTAAAAATTAAAAGCCTGGTTTCCGTTAGTGATGCACCACATGGGAAACGTGTTGACTTGTCTGCATGTTTTCACGTGTCCCTTCATGAAAGAGCTCTCAGCTACAGCAGATGGAAGTGGTAACCACACAGAGACCAGTACAGAGATGGTGATTTACTGAATACCAGCCACTTGCAGTTGCTTCCCTGCTTGCTGTGAAACACTTATGCATCTTTGGGATGAGTTTGTGGCTGTTGAGGATGGTAACTGCAACACATCCTGTAGTTAAGTCTTTCATCCACACTTCCATCTTGAAGACAAGACTCATCTGGTGTCTCAGTTTCTCTATTTTTCCTCTTCCCCGCTCTCAGCTTCAAAGTCATGTGGCATGTAAAACTCAAATTCCATGTGGGGCCATAAATTCGCTTCCTGTGTGTATTTTCCCATAAACAATAACGCATCCTTTCTTTCAGCAGCTGTTTCCTCCTAATGAGTACAGTCCAGATCGGTCTCAGCCATGAGAGCGGACCTGTTTGTCTGACACCCCTGAAACATTTTATCTTATTAATTCAAAGTTCTTTTCAGTCTTATTTAATGCATCTTCTAATTAAACTCAGAGAAAGTTTTCAGATTTCATATTTTATTTGATGTCTGACAACATGACATTTGATTATCACTCTCATTTATGTATCATGACCCGTCTGTTGTTCTGGCTCATTTGTCCTTTTTTAAAAAATACCACAGCTTTGCACTTTTGGCTGCATCACTCTTGATGCCTTTCTTAGTCTCAGTCTTTTCATTTATTGCCTCACAGTAAGAAGGTCGCTGGTTCAATTCCCAGCTGGGGAGGGGTTCGAACAATTCCAACTGTGGCCTTCCTGTGTGGAGTTTGCATGTTCTCCCCGTGTATGCGTGGGTTCTCTCCGGGTACTCCGGCTTCCTCCCACAGTCCAAAGACATGCATGTTAGGTTAATTGTTTACTCTAAATTGCCCCTAGGAATGAATGTGAGTGTGAATGGTTGTCTGTCTCTCTGTGTTGGCCCTGCAACAGACTGGCGACCTGTCCAGGGTGTACCCCACCTCTCGCCTGATAATAGCTGGGATAGGCTCCAGCAACCCCCCCCACCCTGAACTGGATAAGCGGTACAGAAAATGACTGACTGATGACTGACTGTAACAAGCTTGTTAGGCCTGGACCGCTCCATACGTTTGAGTTAGCTACCTGAACCTGATTCTCCTACTTCTGCTGTGTCACCAGGGGTCAGACAACTGCTTCTTTTATTACTATTAAGACTGTTATTTCTTTTCCCCCATTACTATTCTTTTTTTAGTGACTCACTCTTTATTAAAGAGTGAATATGGATTATTATGGATCTACTGTATCTACAGATAGATAAAGAGTCTATCTACCACCATTTTGTAAAAGCACTAATCTTTAGTTTAAACTCACAAATACACTGTCCCTCCACATTTTTTTATTAAATTTTTCAACATTCTTACCACCACCAAGGAGTGGTGGAGGGAATGTAATCACCATGGTTTGTCTGTCTGTCTGTCAGCAAAATAAATCAAAGTGGTGAACAGATTGGGATGAAATTTTCAGGGGATGATGATGATGGTACAAGGAAGAACTGTTTAAATCTTGGCATTGATCTGGATCACCGTTTGGATCCAGGAATTGTTTTTATTATTCTGTGTCATTGCGAGATATGGCCACATGGGGGAGCAGTTTGCTGGCGATCTGGTGCTCACCAAACTAAAATGGTAGAGGGTGGTGGTGGGGGGGGGGACAAGTATAACACAGGGGAGGTAAATTTAAGAAACAAAACAACTAAAAATTAAATGCAATAAAATGAATCAATAGAATAGATCAAATTTAAAAATGGACAGTTTTTAAGACAAATGATTAAACAGCATCCGACAGATACACAAACAGCAGCAAGCCAAAGTTTGTTTGGCACTTTTGTACTCAAAAGTCTGAGTCTGTCTTACTGTACATGGTGAGTATGGTATCAGAGGTCCATAAGCAGTTCCCATATCCTGAGGAAGATGTTACCCTTATTTTTTAAAAGGAGAGATCATTGTTCCTGTCTTGAAGTTTCATCCTAGTTTTGTTTAAACAGGTTATATGGTAATGTCGCGGGCTTTGGTGCGGCAAACCCGGGTTCGAGTCCCGACACAGCACTCAGGTGAACCACTATGGACCCTTGAGCAAGGTTCTTAACCCCCAACTGCTCTTGAGTGCTACAAGCTGTTGGAGAACCATTTCATTTAAACCAGTTTTGTTGAGGCAGGGAAACATCTAAAACCTACAGGACACTGGCCCAAGAGGTCCAGGGTTGGTGGCCCTGAGTTAGTACAGTACATCAAAAATAAAAATTGGAGAAAAATATCGTAAAAACCTTTGAAAAGGAAAAGCCTTGAAATGACTTTGTGAGATGAATACAGAAAATATGTTAAACATTTTCAAATTAGATTTAAAAATTCAACATTTTTTTAATCAGTTTTGATGGTCTTTAGACCATGTGAGCAGTTCCTGTTTTCAAAGAGGGTCAGCCTCTTGCAGCTGGCTCAGGAGAATCCACAGAACCAGCAGGACTAGATCTGGTGAGTCTGCCACTTTCTGTTCTATCAGAAAAAGGCGGACTCCTCCCTCTGGGCTGACTCACCACCTGCAGCCAGAACTAAAGGCCTTTACACCCCCTACTCCGAATACTTTGTCCGAAAGATTCACCTGGCAATAGCTTTAATTGAATTAATGTCCAGTCAACAGGAGCGTTCACATCAGTGACAAAATTCCGTCTAGTGATTTTGCGATGTTAATTTTTCAAACTGAGGGTCGATTTTCATAATATTCGCATCCGACAGATACACAATCCACCAATCAGAGAAGGCGCTCTGGCAGCCACAGAGCTGGTCGCAAGCAAAAAGAGAAAGAACAAAGAGGGAAGTGTTGCTTGATCGTTGCTACTCATCATTATGGGACAGGTGTTATCATCTTCGTGTCACAGCACTCTTGTTTGGCAAATGAGGGGAAAAAAAATCATCACTGAAGTAGCTGTGTTTCCCCTACATTTTGTAGCCATTCGAGGTTATTAGCTACAGGTGTTATATTTAAAATCCACATTTGGCATCTCCACGGTGAGATCAGCTGTTTTTCAGCATCCAGAAGTTTACCTGCAGCCCACCTCTCCATCCGTTTCTGCACTCTGCATGTGGTGACGTTCCTCTGGAATAACAAATGCAAGTTTGTTCTTGCATCTTCGTAATTTCGCATCGAAGTAGGTGCGTCGATATTTCTCCTCTGAATTATTTGCAATTTCATGCCGTTTATTCGCATCGGTCCAGGTGTGAGAAGGCCTTAAGAGAGACCTTGGACCTCTCAGACCATCTATGTCCCCAGCTACAGTCCTGACATCCAGACAGCTGGAAGGAAGGAGACCACTGAGTCCGGAGACCAGTTTACCTGCAGAGGTCAAAGGTCAGGGCTGAGCCAGCCAATAAAACTCACAAGGTGTTTGTGTCTCATCCTGCAGGTGGGGCTTCACGGTGATGTCAGAGAAACACCAGCTGTAAGTATCACCCGTCAGATACACATCATCACTCACGTCCAGAAACTGATGCATCATCATCATCATCATCATCATCAGAGGACCTGAGCAGACCTCAAAGAGACCAGTGTCCTCTCTTTTCAGGTACCTGTGCTGCAGCTGTGAGGCCGAGCTCTGGGACTGGGTCACCAGCTTCCTCAAAGCTCAAGTAAGTTAATCTGTCCATCTGCTGACTGATCCAGAATCAGAGTTCTGAGTCTTCTTGCTGACCTGATTCTTCTTCAGAATGATGACCCGGGTCCTCCGGTCCTGCGCCGCCACTCCTCCTCCGATATCTCCAAGCAGAAGTTCGGAACGATGCCACTCGTCCCAATCCGAGGAGACGAGAGCAACAGCAGCATGTTGTCGGCCAATCAGACGCTGGTCAGAGTCCACGAGCAACACGTCACACCGAGTCCACATGTCAACTGAGTCCACAAGTCACACCGATTCCAAACATCACACTGAGTCCACAAGTCACACAAGTCCACAAGTTACACCAAGTCCGCACATCTACACATATCTGCAGGAGAAATATGGCTCATGTATCTGGATGTTTGACCCTCTAAAAAACCCGAAAGATGTTTCCGTGAAAGTTTTTCTGTGATATAAAGGAGTTTGAAAGAAGTGGAAGTTTGTCATTTTGTCTAATGTGTCCATGGCAGAAACTCACATGTTGTCTATGTCTTCTTTGCAGAGGAAGTTACATGACAGGAGGACACTGTCCATGTACTTTGTAAGTATCTTCTTCCTCGGTACAGTACTGATTTGTGGACTTTATCTTGGAGGACAGTGGACTTGGTCCGGATCATCCAGGACTGATGTGTTCTGTGTTTGTATCTGCAGCCCATGAAAGTCCAGCAGGACTCCTTTGAGGAGCGTTCTGATTCTCCAGATCTCCCTGAGCCGCTCTACGAGGAGGTTGGAGACTTTGGCCTGCAGGTTCTTAAATCTCTGGAGACCAGCTTCCTGTCCAGCAGCGCCGCAGAGACGCAAGAAGTCCTTGACCACCCACCGCTTAGACTAGTTCTATCAGAATCAGGACATCTGGACCATGTGATAGTCCCAGAGACGGACCGGCCAGTGGGTGGCTCCGTGGAGATGCTGGAGCAGAGCAGTAGCAGCAGCAGCGGAGGAGCAGAGGGAGGAGGTGATGGAGCAGACAGCAGCTGTTTGGATTTAAAGGTCCTCCATCAACCTGCAGGGAGGAGTAGGCAGCAGCTGCAGGGAGTCTGCACGCCGTCACAGGAGCTGCTCCTGCAGGAGCTGTCATCTGCCTTCACCAAGAAGACCGAAGAAGAGGAGGAGCAGCCGTATGATGTCTGACCAGGAAAACTGAGGAGGAGGAGGACACAGAACTGGAACAAGTTAAAATGTGTCACAATTTAAAGTGTGTGGTGGAGTGTATTTTGCAGGTTTCAGCCTTTATCGCATGGTCTTCATCAGTCTGATCACATGACTGGATTTTAGAGTTTGGACTGGTTCCAGTACGAAGCTACTATGTCCACTTGTGAGAGATATGGATCAGAACTGTCTGTGGGTCTGAGCAGAACCCTGTCGGAAGGTCTGAGGACAGAAACAGTCGGTGACCTGAGCCAGCCACTGATCGGTCGGTTTTCATGTCTCTCTGAATGCAACGGGAAGTCTTTTTCAGATCATCATGTGATTTATCTGCAAATGTTCCAACATGGCCACTCATCTTTGTAATATTCATGACTACTGGTCTGTTCTGATGTTCTGTTGAGAACCAATAAACCAGAATGAGTAATATGAATGAAGTTCCTGTAACGTTTACTTTGTTTTCTGTTAGTACAAATATCATTTTAGCTGTCTCAGGTGCAGGTCAAAGGTCGCAGGTACATCTGTCTGCTTCCCGTTTGTCAGAGACACACATGGCTGTTCTGTGAAGGTTTACCCATCATCTGATGTTGTGGGTGAACACATTATCACTTCATACATGCAATCTTTTCTCTCTGTTTTAGATCTTCTTGAATCTTATTTAGATACAGATTTTATTTAATCTCAATTTTTTTTGTTGGTTTAAGATTTTCCCCTCAAACAAAACAAACCTTGACACCGGAAGTCATTTTCGACTTCCGGACGGCTTTAAGGCGATTCTGGTCCACCATCGGGTGGTTCAGGAGGGAGAAGCAGTGCACCGTCAACACTGTGTACAGGGGGGATAGTGGGTGCTGAGTGACCTCGACTTTGGACATTGTGGGTCACTCACTACCACTAGCCCTTGCCCACTATCACTACACCCTTAAATTGAAGCCACAAGAGGTAGGGCTTTGTAATCTTCCCTAGGAATTAGGACAACAGTTGCTGCATTTATGCGACTGCGTAGTGACGTTTGCACATACGTCTCGCCAGAACAACACACCCAGCAACAACACAGAGTTACCAGTTGTGGTTGTTTTTCTTTTTTTCATAATTTATTATGCTTCAGTTGATCAATAAACAAAACAACCACATGGGGAAGAAGTCGCCATGACGACTGTTGTCTCTTGTAAACTGCCAAACAGCCTTCGCAAGCTTTTTAGTATTTTAGCCTAGCTAACGTGGTAGTCTGACTAACGTAATGAACAACTGTGTAATCTTCTCCGAGTCCTGTCGCTCTCCAGAATGAATGAAAGGAAAAGGAATGAAAAATACTTTATTCATCCCAGAAGGGAAATTCAGTATTGTAAAAGCTCACTTTTTCTTTTTTTTTTTTTTTTTTTTTAAATTATAAAAAAGTCAGTCAGTCTTGTTCTTCAGGGTGATGCTGCTGGCAGGAATGAATTTCTGTATCTCTCCGTCCTACAGCGAACTTGACGCAGCCTTCCACTGAACACACTCTGTTGATTCTTCACCGTGTTGTGGAGAGGATGGGAAGTGTCCTCCATCATCTTCATCAGCTTGTGCAGCATTCTTTTTTGAACGATCAGCTCCAGCGGCTCCAGAGTTCTCCCCAGCACAGAACCAGCTTTCTTGATCAGCTTGTTTAGTTTCTTCAAGTCTCTGATTCTGATGCTGCTGCCCCAGCAGATGCTGCAAAGCTGATTGCACTTTCCACAACAGACTTGTAGAAGATCTGCAACATCTTGGTGCAGACGTTGAATGATCTCAGCTTCCTTAAGAAGTAGAGTCTGCTCTGATCTTTCTTGTAGATGTAGTCAGTGTTGCATTTCCAATCGAGTCTGTTGTCCAGCTGAACTCCAGGTATTTGTAGTTCTCCACCACCTCCACCTCCTCTTCCAGGATGTAGACAGGACTATGCTGCTTATTCTTGCTCCTCCTGAAGTCAACAATCATCTCTTTAGTCTTGCTGGTATTTAAGATGAGCTGATTGTTACCATTTCACAAACTGATTGACCAGTTCCCTGTACTCAGCTTCTTGTCCATCACTGATACACCCCACAACTGCAGAGTCATCAGAGTATTTCTGCAGATGACAGGATCAGAGTTGTACTGGAAGTCTGAGGTGTACAGTGTAAAGAGGAATGGTGAGAGTACAGTCCCTTGTGGTGCTCCAGTGCTGCTGATCACCATCTCAGACACACAACCTTTCAGTCTCACAAACTGTGGTCTGTTTGTTAGGTAGTCGTAAATCCAGGTGGTTGTGGAGGATCCACCTGGAAGTTATGGAGCTTCTGACATAGCAAAGCAGGCTGAATAGTATTAAATGCACTTGAAAAATCAAAGAACATGACCCCAGAGTGCTGCCTGACTGGTCCAGATGAGAGTGGGCTCTCTGAAGCAGGAAGATGATGGCGTCTTCAACCCCAAGCCCATTACGGTATGCGAACTGTAATGGGTCCTGAAAGGTATTCACTTGCTTGTTGAGGTGAGCCAGTAAGAGTCTCTCCAGGACTTTCATGATGTGAGATGTCAGGGCAACTGGTCTGTAGTCATTTGGTTCAGCTGGTTGTGATTTTTTAGGGACTGGAACAAGACAGGATGTTTTCCACAGCACAGGAACTCTGTTCTGTCTCAGGCTGGTGTTAAAAAGGTGCTGGAGAACCGGACATAGTTGTTCTGAGCAGGTCTTGAGAACTCCGGGACTGACACCATCTGGACCTGCAGCCTTGTTCCGGTTCAGTTTTTCTAGCTGTTTCTTGACCTGGTCACAAGAGACAGTCAGGCTGGAGGTGGAGACAAAAGAGGTCTCAGGACGTCCTGATGTGGAGGGAGATGAGGCTGTGTTCAGGTCCATGACTGAGGTGCAGGGTGACAGAGTGGAGGTGGGACAGGAAAGCTGTGGGCTCATGGAGGGTGTGTGGTGCGTTGGGTTGTCATCAGGGGGGAAATGAACCTATTGAAGAACATTTTCAGTTCGTTAGCTCTGTCCAGACCTCCATCAGTCTGGTCCCCCTTTAACTTGAAGCCAGTGATCTTCTTCATTCCCGACCACACATCCCTCACATTGTTCTGCTGGAGCTGCTCTCCAACTTCTTCCTGTAGTCCTCCTTGCACTTCTTAGTCTGTGTTTTCAGTTGTTTTTGTGTGGTCTTCAGTAACTCCCTGTCTCCATCCCTGAAAGCTTTCTTTTTGATGTTCAGCAGCTTTTTCAGGTCACTGGTGATCCAGGGTTTGTTATTGGGGAAGCACCTCACTGTTCTTGTTGGAACAATGTTGTCCACACAGAAGTTTATGTAATCTGTCACACACTTAGTCATGGTGTTGATGTCATCTCCATGAGGTTCACAGAGGACATTCCAGTCTGTGGCCTCAAAGCACCCTCTCAGAGCACCTTCAGCCTCAGTAGACCAGGTTTTAATCGTCCTCCTAATGACTGGTTGCTGCTGAACGATGGGCTTGTAGGTGGAGGTGAGAAGAACCAGATTATGATCTGATCTTCCTAAAGGAGGCAGGGCAGAGGAGCTGTATGCATTCTTAGTATTTGCATAAAATAAGTCCAACATCTTATTTTCTCTGGTGGAGCAGCTGACAAACTGCTGGAAAGTTGGCAACGTAGCAGAGAGGGAGACGTTGTTGAAGTCCCCAGAGATCGCCATGAATGAGTTTGGATGCTTTGTTTGTAGTTTAGCCACGACGGAGCTGATGACATCACAGGCTGTCTCTGGTGCGGTACCTGGTATTATATAAACCGCTACCAGAATAACACAGGCAAACTCTCTGGGTAAATAATATGGACGGAAACTCACAGCTAACAGTTCAATGTCTCTTGTGCAGATCTTCTCCTTGACAGTGATGTGTCCTGGATGGCACCAACGCTGATTGACCAGCACTGCAATTCCGCCTCCCTTCCGCTTCCCGCTGAGCTGTTTATTTCGGTCTGCACGGACCGTCTTGAAGCCGTGCACAGACGCATTACAGTCCGGGATGTGTTCATGCAGCCATGTCTCGGTGAAGCACATGATACTGCATTCTCTGTACTCTTTCTGAGACCTTGTTAGCACTTCGAGCTCGTCCATCTTGTTAGCTAGCGATCTCACGTTACCCATCACAACAGTTGGAAGAAACGGTTTAAATCTCCACCGTTTTTCTCTCTGCCTTACCCCTGCCCTGCATCCTCTTGTCTTTCTCTTTAACTCCACTGGGATTTGACGTGTTATTTCGCTGAAAATCTTGATTTGGGAGAGTTTTAATAGTTGATCCCGGTGGTAAACAATTTTTCCGTTGCTATGGATACACATCATAACAAGTCGTGAAAAAAGCCAAATATATGAGGAAAAATCTCCTGAATTGCACACCCTTCAAACCAGCATAAAAAATCCTCCAAGAAAAACCTAATCTGACAAGTAATGTCAATAAAAAAAGACAACAATATTTGAAAAAAACACAAAAGTTAAGGGAGAGCTATTACAAACTGCAGCTACCTAGCAGCGCATTCCAGAATTTTTTTTTATAATAGTAATACAAAATAATATAATATCTATAAAAATAATACAATAGGAAGTTGCTATTGTTTGATTCCTAATGACGTACAGCACTCTAACCCTTTTCTCTGGCCCTTTCTCAGCAAGTCAGCATCTGACGTCCTTCGCTCTGAGGGGCTAGATTCATACCCACTACCCTTCGTTATGTCCACTAACCCTACATGCAAAGAGGGATTGGGACAGCACTACAGTACCCTCATGGGAACGCGCAAAATTTAGGGGTAGGGCTAAAAAGTAGGGCTAGTGGGTGTATTGGGGCGCACCCCAAGGCTCTGGATGCTGTGGGGCTGTCTTTGCTGACATGCCTCTGCAGCATGGGGTGGCTGGGATCTGGGCCTCTGGGTGGCTGCTGGGGGCCTGGGTCGTGAGCCTTGCGGGCTTCCTCCTCCTTGCAGAGACGAGGCTGCATCTGCATGACTGTATCACCACGGAGCACCCTTTATTATGCATGTTGACACTGTGACACTGTTTTCCATTGCGATGACTAGGTTGTACCTCTTCTCTGCGTAGTTCTGCGTGTGTTTGTATGATCTGAGGATATTTAAGCCACCTGCAGGTCCTCCTGTAGGGGATTGCTTGTTTTGTTTTCCAACAGAGACCTTGGAATGTTGTTTAGGGATTTCTGTACAGATGTACCAGTGAACTGTGGAAGTGGATTCATGTTTTCTCTCCTCTCTCTCTTCCTCTTCCTTACTCCTTTCTCTCTGTTTCACCTTCTATCATTACCTCTGTTAACTTTCATTTCTCCCTTGTCAGGCCCAGCAGTATGAAATGGAATGGTGTTATAGACAAATGTTTAATTAAAGAAATAAAATGAATAAACATGATATCAAGTGGAGCCTTATGTTCACAAAGCTCCGTTTGGTAAAGCAGAACTGTTCAACACATTAAAGCAATCAGATTTCCATTTTGCTTGCTATGATGATGATGCCGGACAGGACAAGTAAAAAGAAAAGAAAAAAAAGAAAGATATGTCCCTTCTCCAACACACCTGAATCAAATGACTGGCTTGTTGCCAGACCTCTGCAGAGCTGAATCACATGCAGATGAGGGAATTCAGTTATTTGATTGATGTTTGTTTAGGAAGGGACATATCTAAAAGTTGAAGGATAGTTGCTCTCAAGGACCAGAATGGGCTTTATACACACCTCTACTACTTCATGAACTTAGGGATGAACTGATTAATACATGTGTGTCTGGCCATTGTCGTCATGGTTACTATAATTAATTCCTCAAGTAAAAGAGTCAATGCTGTACTTTAAGTTTCACTAGAGTACATTTTTGTCTATTAATTCATATTTTTACATTAGTACAGTGTTTAAAACTTCCTCAACCACAGACAACCAGCCAGCACCACGCTTTGAAAAAAACTGCATTAATGCACAATAAATTATTTTTTTTCTCTCTTTTTAAGATGTTTTTTTTCTTGTTTCATCTCAGATTTTATTTTGGTCTATAGTGTGAGGAACAGTGGTTTGTAGCCTTTGTCCCAGGAGACGCATCATGTTCAAGCAGTGAAGCTTGATAACTCTGCAAATCCAGACTTGGGTTTGGGTTTCTGTCTTTTACTTTTTTAATCACCCATCAGCATGAACTCCTATCTCAGCTTTACTACTGGACAGAGGATGAAGAAGGCTTGAAGTATGCTGAAAGTTATAATAAATATTAATAAATAAATATTAATATATAACATTTCTATAATATAATATTATGTAATATATTATTACACAATATATTTCAATCATTAACAAAGTGCTGGAAGTCTTTGCAGCTCCTGTAACTTTTTCGTTAGAGAAAAATATGAAAATACAATTTATTCTTAATTTTTTTCCTCTCAAATACAGCAGGATGGTCCATGCCTGAGGAAAATGTTTTGGGTGGACCTGTTTCCAGCTTCCTGGGGGTCATCCATGTTCCTCCCAGAGGAAAGATTCATAGGTACAATGCTGAATGATGGTCATGGGACTGGTGGCACAACTGACCTGAAAATGAAAGTCCAGACAACCCGAACACTGGTCTGTGTAATAATATACAGTCATCCTCAAAATTATTCATACCCACCAATTGAAAAAGGAAATAAGTTTAAATTGACAAACGTAATAATAAACAAAAATTCTATGAAAATCATGACATTGATTTTGAATTGTGGTTCAACAAAAATATTAAAATCAAACACAAAAATAAATCAAGTAAACAAGCATGATGGGACTTTTGCTGAACAACACATTGAGGCAATCACTGATTGCAAATTGGCAAAACCACGAATGTTCAAAAAGACCTCTACACCTGTTGACAGATATTTTTGTCCACTGTTCATTGGAAGTGTTCTAATGTATCTGGTACAACTTTGTTTGTTTTCTTTTGTTTTTTAATTAATGTTTTCATCCACAATCCAAAAGCTAAATTATAATTTTGTAATTTTTTTTATTTACTAATATTTTCTTTAGTTTCTTGAATTGCTATTGTCAATTTAGCCTTTTCTTCAATTGGAGGGTTTGAATAATTTTGGGGACGACTGTATATAAGACAAATAGGTGTCAGTATAACACTGCTAGGCAGCCTGAGATGAAGAAGTGACACTAGCTGGGTTTCTATCACACTTTTTCGAAGAATAAAAGCGATATTTCTTAAATTTCGAAAAAGTACAATTGCGATATGTAGGTGTTTCCATTGAATGGTATCAGCCGTAATTCTTGTAAAATCCCGCCCCGCGAGACTCCACTTTGAGGAGGATGGAGATATAAACATGTTGTTTTTCAGAGCTGCTCCTCATCAGGAGATGAAAGCAGCGGATGATGATTCAGAGGTAAAGTCCGTATGTACGGAGCCTCTGATCACATCAGCAGGAAAAACACGCATGGTAACTTCCAGGACAGACGCCCAAAACGTAACACGGATGAAAAACCCCTCAGGATCAACTTCTGGAGTGTGGATGTCATTTCTGGATCTTTATTCCACTTTTATCGGCACCAGTTCCTGACTGATGTGGTGATGCAGCTGCTGATACGAAGGCACAGCCATACCATGTTATCCATGGTCACGTTTTAATAAATCCTGCTGACGTATAATTAACATGTGGGAACAAGATAACCGAGTCGTGGTATTACAAATGTGTGGAAACGAAATAAACAGCTGGTGTCCAGTCGTTAATACATGAAGAACTTCAACCATCTGTATAATGTCCTAATTTAACTCAGCTTGCTGAGTTACGGCGATTTTTCATACGTGACTGATAAAACTTCCCCCATCACTCCGTTTTCACAGTTAATGCTTGTAAATGATCATAATTATCATAATTAAGGCGGAATAACTGGATTCTAACCCTCCTACGTCACGCCTGATGGCGAGTAATTGCGACAACAATGTTTCCATTGCACTTATGCGCTAAACTGCTTTATCGAAACGTCTGGATTTACGCCTCATGAAAGCGTAAAAACTTTTTTGCGATATTTGACAGTTTTTTCTAAATTTAGGTGTTTCCATTAGCGGTTTTTAATTGCGATATTTAGGTTTTGCGCAATTCCAGGTGTAATGGAAACCCAGCTGGTGTTTGTTGGAAAACAGACAATGGTGAACTTGTTTAGTTTTACTGACTCAAGTTTAAAAGAGTCACTTACAAAAGAGAATCATGTTTTTTATTCGAGTCACTTAATCACCCAGAATGTACAGAAATCCATCCACACCCACACACCTCCTCCCAGTTCAGACTGGGACATAACACTTAAACCAGTGATGTGAAATGAGGAAGGACACCTTTCAAAGTGGAAAAAAGACCTCAAAGGGAAAAATTATTGTCCCCTCTCTAAATCACAATTAGAATGAAAATTTAATTTCTAATCCTGCGTCATGGAATATCTCTCAGCAGCTGGAAGATGTTTGAGTTCATTTACCGAAAATTCAGATCAGGTCATTACACACAACCCTGGTTTGATCTGTTCCACTTTATTGTCACTACAGCAGTTTTCATGTACTGATCCATAAAAAGTGATCAAGCTCAGGACACCAACAGAGCTTTAACTGGTAAAAGTGAAACAAATACGTTTACTCTTTAATTCAGCAATAGACTAATTTAAAATGAAGAATAATTCTTTATTATCAAGAGGAGCCTCATGTTCACAAAGCTCCTCTTGGCAAAGAAAATTTGTTCAGCACAATGCAGCAGGCAGATCATCATTCTGCTGTCATGATACTGGGCAGGACCACTTAGAAAAATAAATAAATAAATAGATTTGTCACCAGTTTCCTGTCTCATGTTCAGCATCCAAACTTCACGCCTGTCAAAGTGTGATTTGAGGAAGCAGGTTGATGTTGTGGTGGATCTGGTACAGGAAGCTGCTGGTGGCAGGTTCAGATGCATCAGCTGCAGGTGGCGGGTCACGTGGCCTGTTTACCTGCCCAACCAACATGTTCCAGCCACACGATTCCGCTGTGAAACCTTCCAGGAGGGAAAGTGAGCTGATACCTGAGACCACCTCCTCTGAGTCAGGGAAAAACAAATAAAGGTTCCTGATATGGTCTTTAGCTCACCGTGTTTTCAGCTTTATTGTAAACGTCTGTTTTTAACATCATAAACACCAGCTGATCAGACTCAATCAGCCACCAATACTACCTTCATATAATAGAATATTAATATATTTCATGAGTATTCATAAATTTTGAGAGCTACTCAAATGATGTCATCAGTCATGTGACCGTCACTATGTTTTGTTGGCAGGTAAGCACGATCTCAGACGTTCCCCGCCGACTGGACATGGACAGCAGGGTAACTTGTGACTTCGGGCCTGATGATGATGTATTGTTTTCGCACGAGGATGGTTCAATTTTGCAGTCATCACGACAACACAGAGCACTCTTGGCCTTCTCCCTGAACTCACTGGACACGAAGTAGAAGATAAAGGGGTCGATGCAGCTGTTAAAGGTGCTAACCGCTAAGCTAATCATGTAGGGGACATAGACATCCTCACCGTCTCCGTCTGCCCAGCTGTCAGTGTAGGTGAGGAGGAGAAAGACATTGCTGGGCAGTAGGCACCCAATGAAGACTACCAGCACCAGCACCGTCACCATGATGGCGTGACTGTAGCGCTTGCCCTTGGCCAGCAGGGTGTGCAGCACGGCGGTGTGGCAGAACACCACAATGGTGAAGGGAAGCAGGAAGCAGGAGGCAAACAGGGAGGTGAAGTACAGCAGGAAGTAGCTCTCATGTTTCTCTTCAGGAAGTGCATCGTGGCAGGTGGTGATGTTCAGCTCGTAAAGAAAGTAGGTCTGCTGTGACATCAGCAGTGGAACCATGGCAACCAGCACCACCACCCACACTGCCACTGTCATATATAGAGACACCCTCTGGCTTCTCAGAGTCCTGGCCCTGAACGGGTGAACCAAAGCCACGTAGCGGTCCAGAGCCACGAAGGCCAGACACCAGACAGAGCCATACATGTTCCCATAAAACATCGCCATGACGACACGACAAAAAGGCTCGCCCAGCTCCCAGTGGTTCCCTCGGAAATGATAGGTGATGCGAAATGGCAGCATCAGCAGCAGGAGGCAGTCCACCATCGTCAGGTTGATGAGCAGAGTGATAGACGGTGCAGGTTTGGTCCTGAACACCAGAACCCAGAGAGCCAGCAGGTTGGAGGGAAGACCCACGCTGAAGGCCACCAGGTACAGGACCGGCAGGTAGAGGTTGGTGGTCGGAGCCTGGATCTCCTTCAGATGCTTCTCCTTTAGAGTGGTGATGTTACAGACCGTCCTCAGTCTGAACGACCGTAGACCTGCTGAGACAACGTACATCAGTCTGCATACAGGGGTCACGTGACATTTTTGGTCTTGTTATTGGCGGGTAACATGCTTGGGTGTCACAATTTTTAATATACTTTTTCCTTAACCGACCTCACAATGAGAACAATTAGAGGGATGTGTGGATAAGAGTCGCTTTCGGACAGAGAAGTCCTAAGAACGCAGTTCTATGAACTTCCCGCCTCAAATTTTGTTCTGGGAAGTACCCCTCCCCAGGGCAACTTTTCATTTTGCATTTGCACATCAGTCAGGGACCTTGATGGAGGCCGATGTAGCGCAACTGTCTGCGACTGTGACATGTTACTTTAGCGGCACACTCAACAACCAAACAAGTAAAGAGAGAAGGAAAAATTCTGCTGCAAGCCTTCAAAACCTCCTTAAGCCAGAAGAGCTTCGGCCTCCTCGTCTGTCCATTGTTCGCAGACTCTCTCCATTCGAGTGTGTTTTTATTGTTGTTGTAGTTACTATTTCAGTAACAGCTGTGTGACTTTTTAATATGGTGGGACCAGAAAAGGTGGAGATCAGGCAAAAGGCGTAGCTTTCCAGTTCTACCAGTCACATATTTAAGTTCCTTTGGGACTCAGAAAAGACCCAGTCTCAGAGTTGGAGCTAAAATGGTTATCGGAACTGAGTCCCTAGTTCCTATATGTCCAAATGCGCCAAAAGGTTCCTGAAAAAGTTACAGGAACTCTAAAAGGTTCTACAATGCGAAAGCGCCTTATGTGACATAAGGTCATCTTTGCAGTCACCAATAATTTGATTTCATTCATTCATTTATTTTCTGTACCGCTTATCCAGTTCAGGGTCGCGGGGGTTGCTGGAGCCTATCCCAGCCATTATCAGGCGAGAGGCAGGGTACACCCTGGACAGGTTGCCAGTCTGTCGCAGGGAACAACACATTTTGTTGCTGAAAATAAACTGGGTGGTGCGCAGAGCACCTACAAGGGAATCCCTGATGTTTACCCTCTGATGTAATTTAGGAACGATTCCATTGTACATTCCAATGGCATGGAACAGTTTCACAAATCCTATACTCCTATCAGCGTCAGCAGCAGGAGGCAGTCCACCATCAGCACTCCTGTATGCTGTGTGCTGTTCAATTGACCCCCAGATTAATTTATCCAAGGAAACCAGAGCTGGAAGGTTCATTGCTGGACCCACAAACAATGTACACAATTTCCTGTTCTGTTTTTGTTAGATCTTCTAATCCATCATTCAGCTGCTTGCAGTTTCTCACTCAAATCTGAAGGGATTGTTTCTGCCATGTGCTGGATGATATGTTCGGCTCCCCCTTCTCCAGAACGCGTCCCCAACATTAAAAGTCAAGCCTGTAAAGAAGCTGAACATCTTCCTCTAGTAAAAAATTAACTAATTTGACTGCTTTATGTAGTTAATTTTATTTAGTATGTGATATCTAATATGTAAGCTCTTATTTTATTTCTCATTTAATATGAATATGCCCATTTTCCCACATAGTAAATACACATGGACAGTTAATGCATGAAGCAATCAATGCACTTTCGTCTGATTAATAGCAAAATGTTTGCATCTACATGGCTTATTGTGACAGTAAAACTGATGCATTTGTGTTTATAATTTTACAAAAATGGCGTGAAAGACCCGCGGATTGAACATGCCATCAGGCTTTGTAAAAAGGCTATTGCTGCTTTTCTATAAGTGAAATAAAGGTTGAGCTTGGCCCACCCCCTCACAAACTAATATCAGAGTCCCCAACCAGATGGGGTTCTGGGCAAAAAATTATCCAGAGATTTCTGAAGCAGGAAAAGGTGATAGCTTGTGTTCTGGGTTCAAGACAAGAAAAACTGGCATCTTCTGCACTTGGCAAGACAATGATGTTTTAGAGCATCTAACAGTCTAGTCTTGGGGTAGTCTAACAGTCATAACCGACATTCTGCCTGGTGAGGCCTATGTCAGCAATTCATAAATTGATGCTTGATTTGATCAAAAACTAGTCTCCTGCAGCCAGCAGAGGAATAAACTGAGCTCACTAAAACAAACAAACAAAAGAAACATAAAGCAGTATCTTGACATACATACATCAACCATGTAAAGGATGAACTCTTGGACATGGCCTGATGATGGACCCCAGCTTCAAGACAGCATACATGAACCCAGACAGGGTTGAACACATCAACATATGAGCTGTTACTGAACTCATGTCCCTGCCCAACAATACAGTCCTGGTCCAGCTGTAAAAACAGGCTCCACCAACCAGTAAGAAAATTACTTTGACTTCTTCAAAAGAAATGTGCCAGCGGCACCTCCTCAGCCGTTGGAGGCTGTGAAAACAGAGACCAAGCTGGCAACTGACCTGCTGACCCCTGAGGTAAACCTCTGGTCCACTGCAGTGGTGGAAATACCACGAACCAAACTTTCCAAGGCTTAGAAAACTGGTCAAAAAATCTGTTCCTACAACAAGTGCCCCATCAGAGAAAGTTTTCAGTTTGGGGAGAGTCAGCAGGAACGTGCTGATTTTACTGACTATGCAATTAATGTATGTTTGAAACATAGAAATTTCATTTTGTTCACACTTTCAGGGATTTATTAAAATAGTGTTTTGTCTACCATTTTATGAGACGTAAAGTTTATTGAAACTTTTCTTTGCATTATATCAGTCCCAATTACTTCGGTTATTTGGTTATATTGTCAAAATCGTGAGGAGGCCCTTTTAAAAATTTATTCTTTTTTAAGTCAGTTTAAAGTAAGTGTATGTTGTTCTTACACTTAGTCAAAATATCTCATCACACTCAATATAAGACAAAATTACTTAAAGGTGTCATAACCTAGTGTTTTACATACACAATCCTTCTTAAATTATCTTCAAATGAATTTTGAATTATAGTTGGGTGGGGGGAAAATTTGATGAGCTCATTTTAACCCCTTTTTATCCCCAACTTTTTTTTGTCAAGAGAATACGCACAAGAATTAGACCTGTCTTTAGGCGCGTTCACGAGGCAAGCGTCTAAATCAAAACAAAGTTTTATCGGGACAGACCAAGTAAAGGAAATGATGTCCCAACAGAGAAAAACGTGATAAAAACGCAACGGTACGGTTGATAGAGAGGATCCGCGGAGTAAAAGGGCTGGACTCTGATGAATATAAGGAGCGGACGTCTGACGTGAAGTTAACCAAACACTGTTAGCTTTTGTAGCTACAATAGTAGCTTGTCCATTCGTTACCCATCGTCAACTGGTCTCTTACACAGAAGATAATAAGTTACACAAGCAGCAACACTTACTGACTGCACATCCTCACTGAATAAATATAATCCACTGCTCCCTGGTAAAGCTGTCCGTCCTGTTACAGCACTGAAAACTGCTGAATTTCTGCCGAAGCAGCTCAGCACTGCAATTTTTTCCCCCCTTCTCCTCGTCATCGTCCTCCTCTCTGACAAAGCTGGTCATAACGTTACTCCGCGGCAGGTAATCAGCTGCTTTCAGGTGGTGCTAAAGAGGCTAGCTTAGCACTCGCAGCCTCTGTAGTTCACGTCATTCTGAGACGAAAATCCAAATCGCGTATTGTGGAGAGCACTTGTGGTTGATTCTGGTGAGAAGAGAGAGCACGCACTCAAAAACAAAGTCACTTTCACTCTCCGGAGTTTGTGGCATGTTTTAACGGAGGTCCTATTCCAATATACATGTTTTAACATGAAAAAGTAGGATTTCCGGGTGATGACTCCTTTAAAGAAACATTTCAGATAAGATTGTTTTAAGATCTTATCTTAAAACAATAAGATCTTATTTTAAGGCAATGCATCTTATTTCAAGAAATCTTATCAAGAAAATTTTGCCTATGCCATTGGCAGAATTGTTTTGCTTATTTCAAGCAAAAATACCCAACCTTTTTTGAAGACTTATTTTAAGAGTGGCCAAGATTTTTTTTACTTGTCTGCACTCTCCGAGTACTTTTGTAGTTGTGTATGGATCTGTCCTGCATTTATTTCAGCATGCAAAAATGAGGGATGTCTCACAGACCTTTGAATGCTGATCCATTGTTGTGTTGCATTGTATGCCTTGTTTCTGTACTTTTTACCTTGTAGCACACTGTTCAGTTTTGAAGACAGCTCATGGTTTGATGGCTTTGATCTATTAGTTTAATATAAGAACATGTTCTGTGTTTATTGGATGTGTATTTTACATGCAGTCTATGTGAAACTTCACTTTCTAATGATGGCAATCAAATGATTACAATTGACAGTGTTTAAATTCCAACAGTGGGTCCAGTTGAATGTGATAATGTTTAGGGAACAGACGAATCAATATGTTTTTCATTTGTAGTAACTTCTGACTGTGATGGGAGGATGGAATCAAATAAATCCTAGAATTTAGCCTGCTCCAGACCAGGCTAGCTCCACAGAATACATCTCTATGACAACTTACACCATAACATATACCACAACAGTGTTTCCCAAAAACTGGGAGCAATGTGTGGTGCTCCCCTGGTTAGGCTGAGGGAGTCAAGGGTTGTGGTATCGTGGTGGTCAGTGGAGCTGGTCATCAGGGTGTTTTTAAAGTGCTGGTGACACGATTATCATTTCATGTAATGCTACTATACAATATTACAGCAACACTAAATGAGTGGCTCAGTGGAATTGTAAGTCAAACAGACTTGTTTTCACAGAAATATCCTAAGTTTTCTGAGTTTGAAAGGAGCTCTGCAACAGCGACTAAGAAAAACACGCCGCCATATTGCGACGTCAGCGGGAGAACTCGGTCGGCTTTTTTCTTTTTTTTTTTTTATTTCTTACTCGGTCAGCTAACAACAAGCAACATGGAAGCGGTGGACGGTAACGATGATGGTCCCAGCCTGAAATTGATTTGTTTGGCGGAATCATCAGACAGTTCAGAAGAGTTAGGTGATGTTGAGGAATATAGAGGCATCACACCTTATAGATTTGAGCCTTACCAAACGGACTTCATGCCGAGTGAGCAAGACTGAAAGCGGGAGTGCCGGAGAAGATGACATGGTCATTGCAGCAGCAGAGGGAAACACACGGCAGGGGAACACCGATTGGTATGTCTTTGTTATACATTACGATTAGCATTTTTTGTTGTTAGTGATTTGTTTATATAGTAATTTGTGAATAAATGTGACTATTTAAAAAACTGATTTTTAACCTCTCCACACCCACCTGGACACCAGCGCCCATTTAGCTGTGTTTTCAATTAACAACAGCAAGCCACTATATGGACATATACATGGTTATAAAGCTTAGATAAATACATAAAAAGAAGCAACTGCGTCTCCCTACCTTTGAAGTGGATCCAGAAGCCATTTTATAAGTCCAATCTTCAATTGTTTACAGTCCTTCTGTTCGCAAGTTCGTAAGGGTTCACCAATTTAAAGTAATCAAAAATATTTTTTGATGAAAACGATTCCGTAGTGTGAAAATAGCCGACACACAGAGAAAAAAAATCATTTTCACCGTCCAAAAAGTCCGCTCGTCACAGCTACACGGTTTGTTTAGTAACATCTTGCTACGACCCCTAACGTAGCTGTTGGGGTGTGCTTGTTTTCCTCACCCTCCTTCCTGCAAAACAAGTGTCCACATCCGTTTTAGTCTAAATTCAACCCTCAGACACTCCTTGTCTTAAAACAAGCGCTCTCAGTTTGGAATCCCATTCGACAGCACACAGCGCTGACAGCACAGCTAAAAGTCCCGTAGCTGGAAACTTGAATAAACTTACGCCATTTTTATGAGTGTTTGGACAAAAACCTGCAACACAACGCGACGGCATATCTGTAACCTTTAGCCAGTAAAGCTAAAACAAAAGGAGAAACTGTTAGCAAAACCGCTAGCTCTCCAGTCAACAAGCCGGGTGGGCAGTCTCCCGCTGATGTCACATCCGGTTTTGTACTCCTGTGGTGAACAGCGCCACAGTCTGGTCAGAAAAGCAGCGATGTTTTCTAATAACTCATTTATGCAGCTGCGGTTGTTTATGTTACATAGATCATCATGAAAGACGTTTTGGTCTATAAAACATGGCAAAAAATGTTAAAATCGTGTCACCAGCACTTTAAAGTGTGTAAAGCGGGCGGCATACAAACACTTCCTGAGCTGCTTGGCAGAGGTCTGCGTTCTCTGAGTACTTTTCTAGTTGTGTATGGATTTGTCCTGCATTTATTTCAGCCATTCAACATACAGCGACCAGAGTATCAAGTCTGATACTCTGTGGTAGGTGATTAAGGACGAGAGACCATAGCTTTTCAAAATAACTCTCACTTCCTCTCAGAACCGAGCTCAGGCGCTCCATTGGTAAAACTTGAAGTGTGCAAACCACACTTAGACACCTAAACACATAAAATAACGACAGCTCACAACCACTTCTGAGAGGCCATATAGCATGTGGAAGGAGGGGGGGCCGGTTGGGTGGTCATACCGCCTACATGACCCACACCCGACATGCCTTGGTACTGCCTCAGTTTTAGCTGCAAACAACACACATCTTACACAGAGTCATGAGCGGGGGGGGGGGGGGGGGGGGGGGGGTCCTTTTATACCCCGGTCTCAGGGCGCTACTGGGGTTGTGGCTGCTTCACGCGCTAGTGGTCATGGCCGGCTGCATTGCGGGGGATGTGCTGGCTCAGGGGATGCCTGGCCTGCTGTGTCCGGGGGTGGGGGATGGAGAGGTGGAGAGGAATGTGCTGGGGGCATGGAGCCCCCAGCACGGGGCATGGGCTACCACCCAGGAGGCACGGAGGCAAGGGTAAGAGTGAGGTGGGTGTGTGAGAACAAAAGAATGAGAGCGTGAAAGAGGAAATGTGGGAGGAAGGAATTTGGGCTGGAAGAGGGAGGAGATGTGGGTAAGTGGTTGGAGGAAAGGGGGATGGAGGAAGGAGGCGTAAACTTGTGAGTGTCTGGTAGGGATGGTCGTGCGGCTGAAGAAAGAAGGGCGGGAGTGTGACAGGTCAGAGGGAAGGGTGGGGCTGGACATGTATGGGGGTATTGGGGGTATAGGGAGGTGGGGGCGTATGTGTGGGGTGGAGGGAGGGGTCAGTGCAGGTGTGTGGGGGGAGTGCATGTGGGTGTTAGAGGGTATCAGGAGTTGGCGGGTATGTGTGGAGGGTAGAGGTAGTGTTGGGGGTGAAGGGAGGAGTGAGTGTAGGTATGTAAAGTCAGAGAGCGGAGCGGGTGTGTGCATGTCTGTGGGGGGAGTGCATGTGGGTGTTGGGGGTACGTGCGTGGGGAGTGTGTGTGTTTGAGTGTGGTGGTGGTGTAGGGGGTGGTACGTCAGGGTGGGGGCTGGCCTGTGCTGGGGGGGTGTCGTCTGAGGGGTCCGGTCCTCCTGGGTTTCGGTTGGGCTGCCTGGGTCAGGTGAGGGGGGGCTGCTCCTGGGCGCTTGGGCCCTGGGCCGGTGCTGTCCCTGCCCCGGGGGCAGCTGGCGCCCAGTGGGGTCGGCAGCTGCTGGTCTTGGTCAGCTGGGGCCTGGGCCCCGCGACCACGGGGGGGCCCCAGCTCCAGCTTGGGGACCAAGAAAAAAAAAAAAGGTTAAAAAGCCATTTCTAAAGCTTTGGGACTCCAGCGAACCACAGTGAGAACCATTATCCACAAATGGCGAAAACATGTGTAACCCCCGGGTTATTTTCATTTACTTTTTTATGTATTAGTTCATTTACTTTTTCATGTATTTGTTCATATTTACTACGTAGTTGTTCATATTTACTGTACTTTGAATATTCCTGCATTTGATATTAAGGTCCCTTGTATTGTTTAGAAGTTGGATAACGGTGAATAATAGTTTTTACTGTTCACCTTGAATGCACCCTATGAGTGTGACACAGGCGTGTTTCTTGGAAAATGAGCCACAGCCTAACTTGTTGGACTTTAACTTTGTTTTAATTGGCCACTGGGGACTGCAGAGACATTCTGATGCGCTGATGGGAGGGAGGCAAATGACTTGTTCTGGTCTGCGGCGGAAGAGGAGGACAAAGAGAGAAAGGAAAAAGGAGAAAAGAAAAAAGGAATATGTTGAGACGGGTCAAGACTGACAACGTTTTCTCCTCGCAGAGAGTCGAGGAGACCCGCGACGGTGAGCCGGTCATCACATGCAGTTACGTGATCCCACTGGGAGTGGCCGTGCAGAGAGACTCTACTGCTGGAAAACTGTGGGAATCCGCCATCTTCGAGCGAGAGCTGGCTGCTGTGTGGAAAGGTGACAATGACCTTGCAAGGCCGGGACCCAGTTCACTGAGTTTATGGTTGCTACCGCCCTGGAGAGGAGTGAGTACATTTGTTACTGTGATCGCCATCTTGGCCTCTACTGCACATGCGGCCGCCATTACACAGGTGACTATTATATTAGCCGGCTTTTTTCTTTTCTTTTCTTTCAGTATTTCTGACCAAATGTGGGCCCACTATGTTGTAAACATGTTTCTGTTTCGGTTAATAAACTGAAACAGTGCATTGTTAACAGTGATTTAGTTGTATGGGTGCATTTCTCTGAAAGTCACACAGTCATATTTACCATTAAAAGTCCCAGGACTGAAGTTGAAGGTAAAATACTTAAAAACTAACCTGGAGCACTGTTGGTAAGTCTTAAAGAGCAAAACAGGGCTACACATGGGACAGTGGTGAACCTTCCCAGGAGTGGCCAGCCAACCGAAATTACCCCAAGAGCACAGCGACGACTCATCCAAGAGGTCACAAAAGATCCCAGAACTGCAGGCCTCACTTGCCTCAATTAAGATCAGTGTTTATGACTCCACCATAAGAAAGAGACTGGGGGCAAAAATGGCCGGCGTGGCAGAGTTCCAAGACCAAAACCACTGCTGAGCAAAAAGAACATAAAGGCTCGTCTCACTTTTGCCAGAAAACATCTTGATGATCCCCAAGACTTTTGAGAAAATACTCTGTGGACTGACGAGACAAAAGTGGAACTTTCTGGAAGGTGTAGGTCCCATTACATCTGGCGTAAAAGTAACACGGCATTTCAGAAAAGGAACATCATAGCAACAGTAAAATATGGTGGTGGTAGTGTGATGGTCTGGGCTGTTTTGCTGCTTCAGGACCTGGAAGACTTGCTGTGGTAAATGGAACCATGAATTCTGCTTCTACCAAAAAATCCTGAAGGAGAATGTCCGGCCATCTGTTGGTGACCTCAAGCTGAAGCACACTTGGGTTCTGCAGCAGAACAATGATCCAGAACACACCAGCAAGTCCACCTCTGAATGGCTTAAGAACAACAACATGAAGACTTTGGAGTGGCCTAGTCAAAGTCCTCACTTGAATCTGATTGAGATGCTGTGGCATGACCTTAAAAAGGCGGTTCATGCTGGAAAAGCCTCCAATGTAGCTGAATTACAACAATTCTATGTGTGACTAACATGCACAAAAAGCAAGAAGTCAGGAGGGGGCAAACACTTTCACACAACTGTATGTATTTATGGTCTCATGGAGGTTTGAATTTATGTTTTGCCAAATGGTTTTGAACGCCTATCGGGATATTCCGTGATATCAGGCTGTAAACACAATAAAAAAGTAGGGTTATTTTCCACAGTACTTTGTATGAGGTTTTATTTTGGACAATTATGCTATAGGCTAAGCATACTGAACTTTATAAACTGGAACATGAATTTTTAGTTTTGGCTCACGACCATCCTCCCTGAATCATTTTTTGTCCTCCAATGTAAAGAATTTGGACACCCCTCTTCTACAGACATGTTGCTGCCATCAGATTCACAATCAGCTCATATTTTCTGTGAAATATTTAAATGTCTCAGTTTCATCATCTGATATGTTTATGGTCTATTGGGAACAAAATATGGGCTGATGAGATTTCTGTTGTTATTTACAGTTTCTGTTTTGGAGTGACTCTGACCTTAAGCTTCTATTCACTAAATAATGATTCAGGCCGTGTCTCAATCCGTGCACTTGAGCACTTCAAACACTGTTTTTGAGTGTGTAGTGCACACATGGTGTCATTTAAGCCAAAAATTCAGTGCACTGAAAGTACCAGGATGTTGCCCTAATCACGCCCAAAAATGCAGTGCAGAACGAAGCACACTACGGCCCAATCCCTAACCGGCCCCTAAGCACTACCCCTCCGTTTGCGCGTTCCCGCGGAGGCTCCGCCATATTAAGGGCCGTCCCAAACCGCGTAGGGTGGAGGGAGAGTGGACTGTTCAGCCCTCAATCAGCGAGTCTGCATCAGTGGAGACTCGCCTGAATTTTGCAGCAGGTGCAACGGCTAAATGGAGGAGGAAACAGTCATGTTCCACACATGAGTTCCGCACGTGTCATGCATGTTTGTCATTACTGAAAGAAAAAACATGAATGGAATTATTTTATGGGGTAAAAAAAAATTTTAAAAAGCGATGACAGGTGCACAGGTATCCTTCAAACCACTGGTGCTCATGGAAGGGAATATTTGAGCAGAAAAGAGAATTATAGTTCTCTAATTGGTATAATAATAATAATAATGACAATAACGATAATTATGGGATATTAATAATAATGATGACAATGATAAATGATAATTTGTAGTAATAATAATAATTGAAATTAATTTAATTGTTTAGGATCATGATTATTATTATTTATTTAAAATAAAACATTGTTCTTCACACGAGTGTGAGTTAGTTTATTCCACACAGATTTATTTGACACGGGCGTGTTTTTGTTGCCACGGCATGACTGCTTTCCTTTTCCAGTTGGGGGAAGAGGGCGTCTCGTTCTCATTAACACCCTCCACCTGCAATCAAGGTGCCCTCTACAGCTGCAAGTGTGACTTCATTGGGAGTGACACTTGGGCCCCGTCCCAATACCCGCCCTAAACCCTACACCCTTGTATGAAGTGCGCACTTGGCAGAAGTGCACATTAAGGGTTGGAGTGTGCAGGTTGCAAGTGCGGGAAAAAGGCAGAATTGGGACAGTGATGTTCCTCCATTTTGAACCATGTCATTTCATGTCATTGCTGCCAAACTCAGCTTCATCTCTGTTCCTGGTGAAGAGACGTCATTTTTTAAACATAAACTGAATAAAGTTCATTTCATCTGTTCTTGTAAAATAGATGTTATGAAATCCACACAATTAATAAATAAATGAATTACTGAACTAATTTCTGTAAGATGGCTGTAGAATTTCACCAGTACAGGTTTAATAACTGTTACATTCTAAACAAATGTATAATGATTAAATTGTCGCTCTGTAACTGTTAGCGTTAGCATAGAATGTCCATAAATGTCCACATGTCCATAAAAACATCTATAAGTTCTTTGAGTTACATTGGAAACTGAGACCCGTATTAATCACATGAGTTGTAAGGCTTACAGAAGTATGGCTGCATAATTATTTTCATCCTTAATTTCATTGTAAATCTACAGGGGTTAGACAATGAAACTGAAACACTTGGTTTTAGACCACAATCATTTATTAGTATGGGGTGGGGCCTCCTTTTGCGGCCAATACAGCGACAATTCGTCTTGGAAATGACAAGTCCTGAACAGTGGTCAGAGGGATTTTAAGCCATACTTCTTGCAGGATAGTGGCCAGGTCACTACGTGATGCTGGTGGAGGAAAACATTTCTTGACTCGCTCCTCCAAAACTCCCCAAAGTGGCTCAATAATATTTAGATCTTGGTGACTTTGCAGGCCATGGGAGATGTTCAACTTCACTTTCATGTTCATCAAACCAATCTTTCACCAGTCTTGCTGTGTGTATTTGTGCATTGTCATCATGATACACTGCACCGCCTTCAGGATACAATGTTTGAACCTTTGGATGCACATGGTCCTCCAGAATGGTTCGGTAGTCCTTGGCCCATCTAGCACAAGTCCTGGGCCAAGCGAATGCCGTGATTTGGGCTGCTGTGGTTTTACGTTTTTTGGATACAATGCGGGTTAGCACCCGAACATCCCGTTCAGACAGCTTCCTCTTGCGTCCACAGTTAATCCTGTTGGATGTGGTTCGTCCTTCTTGGTGGTATGCTGACATTACCCTGGATACTGTGGCTCTTGATACATCACAAAGACTTGCTGTCTTGGTCACAGATGCGCCAGCAAGACGTGCACCAACAATTTGTCCTCTTTTGAACTCTGATACAATGTTGTATGCATTGCAATGTTTTTGGCAAAACTGTGATTTTTACCTGCTAATTGAACCTTCACACTCTGCTCTTACTGGTGCAATGTGCAATTAATGAATATTTGCCACCATGCTGGTCTGATTTAGCCATGAAACCTCCCACACTAAAATGACAGCTGTTTCAGTTTCATTGTCTAACCCCTGTAGATGCTTTGGTATTGTATACTTATTTAGTTTTTGCTTTTTTTCTTTTAAAATGTTTGCTTAGTATTGTATTTTAATTTAGTTAACCTGTGTTTTTGTTGATTGTATGTTTAAAATTTATGTTGATCTGGATCCCAGGAAGAATAGTCTTCACTGGTGAAGACTAATGGGGATCCATAATAAACTAAACTAAACTATGTCAGGTAAACAGGTTTCCCTTGTTAAAGACGCTGCGTCTCCACTGGACTTACCTGTGTAAATAAAGTTTTTAAATAAAAAATTAATTTAGCTACTTTTATCACTAAACTGATAACTTTCATTATTCAAATGCTTTGAATTTTAATATTCAAAGTATATTCAGAAGTAACATGGCAAACATCAGTAATTATTTCACCTACAGCATAAAAGATTAAATATTTCAATGATTACATCTGAAATGACATTTTTCTGCAGGAGCTCATCACCAAACATGGACATGTTCCGCCTTTATGGTTCAAAACGTCACATGCAGCAATGAATTATGGGCAACATGCTTCGGTGAAGTCTGCATAGATGCGGACTTCACTGAAGTGTGGATTGAGGGCGCAAAAGGGGCGTGACGGACTTCCGCCCTCGAGCCCTGGGACACACTACGCACTTCAACCCCTCAACGGGAGCGCGCATTCTAGGGGCGCAAGGGTGGAAGTGCGGGTATAGGGGATTATCACGCTTACCGGAAGTTCCCGGATTTTGGACACTTCCTCTTCCGGGCCATTTTAACGACAGCCGTTCCTGCTCTGTTATACTGTTTAAATCGGATAAACTCCAAACATACTTAAGTTTTCATTCCAGACTGAAGTGATACTGGATCAAAAGCTGGATCAAAGCGATCGATTCGCCGCGGTGAAGGGCCGAACTTTATAATAAAACACACGTTTGTTTGTCCCCGGTGGGGCACAACACCGGCACTTCACAGCATGCTAGCATTAGCCAGCTAGCGTTTACTGACGTGCTTAACATTGTGCGTCTTAAAACACACATACATCTGAAAATCGGGTCTGTACCCCCCCGTTTCCAGTGGAACAACTGGGGACTGCCAAGAAAGGAGACGCTTTCAGATGCTTGTGTGTTTTCAGCCGCACAAAGTTAGGCACGTCATCAAGCTGGCTAATGCTTACAGGCTAACACGACTGTCTGCCGGCCACAAACAAACGTGTGTCGTTTTATTATAAAGTTCGGTCCTCCATTGCGGCGAATCGGTCGTTTTGATCCACTTCTTCCTCAGCATCACTTCAGTCTGGAATGAAAACTTGGCATTGGCGTTTATCCGATTTACAAAGTTTAACAGAGTAGTAGCTGACGGACTACTGTTAGCAGGTTAGCATTAGCCAGCTTGATGACGTGCCTAATTTTGTGCGGCTGAAAACACACAAGCATCTGAAAGCGTCTCCTTTCTTGGCAGTCCCCAGTTGTTCCACTGGAAACGGGGGGGTACAGACCCGATTTTCAGATGTATGTGTGTTTTAAGACGCACAAAGTTAAGCACGTCGGTAAACGCTAGCTGGCTAATGCTGGCATGCCGGTGTTGTGCCCCACCGGCTGCAAACAAACATGCTACGTTGTTTTATTATAAAGTTCGGCCCTTCACTCTGGAGAATCGCTTTGATCCACTTCTTCCTTAGTATCACTTCAGTCTGGAATCCGTGAAAATTTCAGTAGGGTTGGCGTTTATTCACGTTATCTACGAAGTAAAGCAGGGACATTGAACTGGACCGGAAGTGGGCCGTCTAACTGTTTAAAACCGGAAGTTCGGAACACGGAAGCGTGCAAAACGTTTTTGCGCCGCCTCCTGCCTGAATCCGTTCAACCCACAGACAGCGCGGTGCTGTTTATGAACTTTTTAAGGGAGAAGGGTCTATCTGCGGCTCACAAGACAGGGGCGTGTCGTACAGTGGGCGTGTCGTAGTGTGACGTTACTCGACAACACGCCCACCAGGCCAATGAGAGCACTGTAAAATCTAGCCCTACCCCTGACTCTTCCCCCTAAACCTAACCAGACCCACCCACAATGCGACACGCCCACTCTATGACACGCCCCTGTCTTGCGAGTCGCAGATAGACCCTTCATATTTTGCACTGCATTTTTGGGAGTGATTAGGGAACATCCTGGTACTTTCAGTGCACTGAAATTGTCGCTTAAATGACACCATGTGTGTACTACACACTCAAAAACAGAGTTTGAAGTGCTCAAGTGCACGGATTGGGACACTGCGCCTCAGTGTGATCTGCCATGTTGATCATCTGAGGTTGCAGGTTCTGAACCTGATGTTACAGGTGAGCTTATGTCCTGATCTGTGGACTGTATGTCCTGATAATTGTAGCCCTGTGCAAAATTCATATGTCACAAGGTTTAAAAGATTATTAACAGGTTAATAACTGGCCTAGTGGAAAAAAAAAAAGTTTATGGAATTAATGATAATTAAAAATGTTTAAAAAGTATGCTGGTTAAAAGCATAGATATATGTACAGTTTAATAAATAAGACTTTTTACAGTTAAAAGGTAAATTCAATTCTGCTGAGCACGTTAATGCAACCTGCAGAGTGCAGCGAGGTGCTGTGATGGGGAGAGGCGAGTCCTACAGGCAGGTAGACATCGAGACGACCTGACAAGCTACGTGTGGAGGAGGGAGAGAGTAAAGGTAGCGACCCTGTGGTAGCAACTGAAAAGTTGCCTTAGATGTTACAAGAGCCCCTTTCAGACTTGCACTGGAAAGCGGTGATATTGCAGACTCTGTCCTTTATAACGCTGCATTCAGACATGCGATCCGCTCTTTTACCCCGGAGATGTCGCGGACATGTACCGGTTGGACCTGTGTCATAAGAGTGGAAATGTTGCGGCACGTGGTTTTGGACAGAGTTGAAGGGAGAGCGGGGCTGTGCGGACTTTTCCGCAACATTTCCTGATGTCTGAAAGCACCTGGGACGCGATAAGTCCGCAACGAAGCGGCATGTCTGAAAAGAGAGTCCGTTTAAAGAGCGTATGAACTTTACCGCTCATGTTCCGCAATGCAGGTCTGAAAACGGCTAAGCTGAGTAAATGAACTGCAAATGAAATGTGATGCTAACGCTACCGTCGGCTCAGCAGGCTGATAAACTTAACACTGTTCAACATGGGCGCTGATTTCAGAACCCGAGCACCCACGAAGAACACTGAACACACACCGGTTTGATGGCAAAGTTAAAGCGTTGCTGTACCTGACGAACAGATGTGCAGAAAAGTTTAATCACTGCACGCTAGGACCATAAATACTGATGTTCAGGGTTCATATTTGCCCTAAATATTGAAATTTGCTCTTTTAATTTAATAGAAAAAAACTGTAGAACTTTAATGGTTTATTTTAAAAAAAACAAGTTTTGCTTACACACATACCGTATGTATGTGTGTGTGTGTGTGTGTGTGTATGTATGTATGTATGTATGTATGTATGTGCGTGTTATATATATATATAAATATATATATATATATATATATATATATATATATATACACACACATTACACACACACACACACAGGATAATAAAATATATATATTATACACACACACACACAGGATAATAATATATCGCAATATATATTGTAACTAGATTATACCACAATATAGATGTGAGGCTATATGGCCTTACCTACCTAGCTGGTGATACCTGTCTAGGGTAAAACAATGATCCTTTATAGGACAGACCAGGGCAGCGTTTTCCAAACAGACAATTCCCTTTACACCCTGCACTGCAAATAACCTACCAATAATACGTTTGTTATTTTTCTGAGTGCACTAGAATACCTATTTCAAAGCTGAAATTTTAAAAAATCCCGGGGGGCATGCCCCCGGAACCCCCCTAGAGGGGTCGGGAGTTTGTCACCTTTTTCACCTCTGATGAGTTTGCAGGTCTGATGAAGATCCTTCCTTCACAAACGCCCTGCTCAGCTGGGAGCAGTCATGTGGAACATGTCATCGTGTTTGCAGGAACCAGTAAACCATATTCCAGTCATACCAGTGTGCCTGTGAAGATGCTGCTTTGCTGTGAGAATGAACCGGACACTACGACCCTGGATAAGATCATCCTTGTTTGCTGTGCATTTGCAAACGTATGCTAAAGACGAGCACTGAAGCTAACATGAGTTGATGAAAACTCCGGTTACTTTCTTTTATCTGTCATTTACTCGTGATGTTCGACACCACTGACATCTGCCTGTCTGACAGCTTATTCTGGTCTTTCACGTATAAGACACACACTCATCACTGTTTTCTTTTTTATAAATAAATGACTGAAACCACGTTAAATATCGTCCTCCTTACATGTTTACTGACAGCTCACAAATGTTTTCTTAACTAGCAGCATAACAGTTAACTGTGTAAAAGGCAGAATAACACTTCTCTAACATTAACAGAGCAAAATGACAAATATTACCACGTTACAAACGGATTGTGAAGACTAAATAATTCACAATGCATCAGCCGCATGTCTCCATGGAGGACGAAGGTAAGTGGTCCAGATTACTGTCCCACTCTGATCCATCCAGCTCATATGGGTCCAGTCCGGGTATGTCCCCCAACTTCTCCAAATAACTCTTCTTTGTGTTCGACATTAAATTATTCCTGTACGGCTTTTCTCCTTTGCTCCTTTTCCCTCCAATGTTAAAGGAGCCCTATCATGAAAAATTGACTTTTAAGAGCTTTTCAGCATGTCAGTGTGTTATTTCCTCATCAAGAAATGATTTAAATCGTTATTTTTCTTCATTCATGCATATGTGAGTAATCTACATGAATATTTAAACCAAGCGCTACCTCCCTGCAAACGGCTGACTACCCACCCCGTTACGTATGAACGTGGCACCAATCACGAAAGTCCAAATGCGCACGCTCAGTATCGTAGCAAGACGCCCTCTGTTGAACAGAAACTCAGAGAATCATATACACACTCTCTGAGGAAGAAACTAACACCTGCAGGAAGATTTCCTCAGAGACAAGCAGCCATCAGCTAACAGACGTTTGATCCAGAGTTCAGGAGAATTTTCCTCCTTTTTTTCCCCCTTTTTTTAAGCTCTAGAGGACAGCAAGTTGGGAAAATGCAGTTACGTTCAGCGTGGTTATGTTCAGCGTGGGAGTGTATTTGTTGTACTGGATGAATCGACTTGCCAGAAGTGGTTGGATTATAACTTCAGGAGCAGATAAAAACTCAACTTTGTGTGAGAACTTCACTCCTGACAACTTCATGAATCTCGACAGTAAAGTGTTTTTTTTCTCGGGGATTACTTCTGAAACATGACGCAGTTCCTACTAGAAAAACGTGCATGGACAGACAACAACACTGGTGAGTCAACACATCTCTCAGCTCAATGCTAACTGTTAGGCTATGATTTGTTCGCTAATTTACTTGCTTGTCAGGGGTCTCTGTGGTACCTCTGTGGTACTTCTGCGTGTACTTCAAACTCCATATCAGACTCTGGGTCGAGCGCATACAGCTCCATAACAGGCTCCTCCATTTGATCCCGTCGATCGGAGTCCGATTATCCATCAATGTTTACAAGATCCATGTGAGTGCTGCTTAGCTCAGCGCTAACTGTTAGCCTATGATTTGTTCGCTAAATTACTTGCTTGTCAGGGGTCTCTGTGGTACTTCTGTGGTACTGCGTGTACTTCAAACTCCATATCAGACTCTGGGTCGAGCGCATACAGCTCCATAACAGGCTGGTCTGTTTTATCCCGTCGATCGGAGTAATTATCCATCAATGTTTACTACTAACATCCACATGAGAGCTGCCGGTGCCGGTGCTACAGACAATTCTGTGACCCTTCAGAATCAGTGTCTCTTCCGGGGCGACGTCATGAAATGGGCGTAAAACATGCTGCAATTGGTCGAAAGCTCCGCGGTTCAGTACAGTCAGCCATCTTACTTCCGTGTTGGAAATTAGATGCATCGAAAAACTAATATTTAACACCAAATTAGTTTCTATAGTAACGATGGGAACATATCTAGCTTATAAATGCCTATATTTGACTTTTGGAACATTTGAAAAGCATGATACAGCTCCTTTAAAAAAACCGACAGCTTTCGTTTTGACAGTTAAACCTGTACAAACATCCGCTTCGCTCATAATTGTCACGTGACTCCTCAGGCTCTATTAAAAGTGTACATTTACAAAGTAGCCTTTAAAACAGTTGTATTTCCCCTACGAGCCCAGGCCCAGTCTCATCGTATTAACCACTCCAGTTTTATTTTAACTACATGGGACCTGGGTTACATAATGAAACGTCAACTACAAGCTGAGTGTGAGCTGCCAATGATGACCTTAACAGCAGGTGATAAACCTGAGACTACCACCAGTCAGAACTGAAGAGCTGAGCTGAAACAAACCAGAAGTCCAGACAGTTCTGCTGAAGCTGGGGGATGACTGTGATCTCACCAGCAAACTGTGACCCGAGACCCGTTTCTGACAGCTGAACATCCTGTTTAACTATCAGTGACATACTGCGCTTCCTGTATTTAATACCATTTCCTTTTGTGACGAATGTGTGTGTGCGTGTGTGTGTGTGTGTGTGTGTGGGGGGGGGGGGGGGGGTTGAGGTTGAAATGGCTCAGTCGCATGACAGAGGTGGACTGATCCAGCAACAAAGTTCTGACCAAGTATGAGTTCTGAGACAGGTGACGTGTCTCGGATCTCTCACATGCCTTCAGAGTGACTTCAGTGTACTGATGATCTGTCGGGGAAACGTGAGGTGCAGTTTTGAGATGGTGCAGCACCTGAAACAGGAAACCAGGGTCCAACAGCTTGTGTAGGTCCTAAACTGAAGCTGCCCTGATGCTTTAAAACTGCTAACGCAGCAGTTCCAGTTCTTATAAACACCAAATATAAAAGCTGTGGCATTATGTTCAAAAACATGTTTAGCCTTTGCTCGTTCAAGTCTGAAGACCGTTGGACTTTCTCGAGTTCAAACAGTTGCCTAAAAAAAATTAAGTTTTTGTTAAATTGAGTGACTGAGTACATTTAACTAGAAAAATTTGAGTTTATATAACTTAAATTAATTTAAACTTAAGTTTGCCGTATGTTCAGGAGGTTGTGGAAGAAACTCGATGTGATAAATTTAATGTAAATAAGATGAGAAACTTCACAAAACCTTGTTTTTAATTTCAACACACAGGATGATCTCTAGTTTTCCTTCCTGAAAGTAAATGATGAATTCTAAACAGTCGTTTCTTTGCAGAAGTAACTTGGTGTGGTTGTGGTTTTAGCTAATAACAGTGGGCACGTTTACATAGAGACTTTTTTTCCCTTTCGGAATGAAATCATTCTGATTAAAGGTGCCATGACATCAAATTTCACTTTTCTGGGGTTTTGGGTGTATAATATGATCTGTTGTGCACTGATGAGGCCATGTGAATGTCAGAGTGAGAATCAAAGTTCCTGTTTATGGTCTGTCAGCTTTTTCTCTCTGCTCAGAAACAGTTGAATCAGACAGCAGCTTATCATTCTACGTAGTTCTATCATTCTACGTAGTTCCATCATTCTACGTAGTTCTTCTATCATTCTACGTAGTTCTATCATTCTACGTAGTTCTATCATTCTACGTAGTTCTATCATTCTACGTAGTTCTATCATTCTACGTAGTTCTATCATTCTACGTAGTTCTTCCATCATTCTACGTAGTTCCATCATTCATAGTTCCATCATTCTACGTAGTTCCATCATTCTACGTAGTTCCATCATTCTACGTAGTTCCATCATTCTACGTAGTTCTATCATTCTACGTAGTTCCATCATTCTACGTAGCTCCATCATTCTACGTAATTTAATTGCTCCAATAAGAGCACACTATCAAGTAAACAGCGCCCCCCCTCTCTCTCTCCTAACGGTTTATGCACAGTCTATTTGTGATTGGTTTGGAGGAAGGAGTGACTGTAGTATCATGCTACCCGATAGGCTACAGCAGAAAACTGTGTTTCTATATTGAACTTTTATTGACCCTCTTTTTTTTTTATATTGAAAAAACTTCTATCGATCGATATATATTGATATTGAATAATCGTCCAGCCCTATTGCTGACATGAGGTCAATATGGAGACCCGTTTAGCCCAGAATTGGTTTTCTCACAGAAGTTTTAAAGATGAAGATCATCAAGGTGACATGACATACATTTCATTCTTCCTAAATAACTTTGTTATTCGTAATAAAAGCGAGAAATTAGAAGAAAAAGACAAAGACAAACTTTAAGACATTTTAGTTTTAAAGATTGGAAAGTAGATATAATGGAGTTTATTTCCTGTGTCTGTCCAACATGATAACATCAGCTTCTATCTGACTCTGTAGAAACACCACTCCCTAGTTCAGACCTTGCTTATCTGTCACAGTGAAACCGCTGCAGGTGGTTCAGAACCCAGTAGAGCATCTGTTGCTCCAGCAACAAAAACAAGTCATTCTTCATTGACCTCCACTAGACTCCAAAAAAATTGACTAAGGCACTTGTTTGGTTGTTCATTCAACATGTTGTGTTTATGTTTTCAAATGATTATCTCTTGTTGGTTTAACAGAAAAAAGTTGAATGAGCAAAATTTGCATTCTTCAGTCCAATGAAAGTTACGACTTCAAATTAACAACTCAGTGTAATGGGCGATTTTCGTACTTTACGCGTACGTCACTTGCACATGCTTGTAACTGCCCATGACGGTCAGAAGTCCAATAGAAATAGAATAGAGACTGGTCTTTACAAACACTGTTTGCTTTTTTCACCGCTTTAATGGATGAGGGGAGAACTCTCCTAGATGGGAACTAAGTTTTTACTGATTTCCCGTGAAGAAACATCAGCAATCGGCCTGGATCTGCAACCTTGTGTTAGCATCTGATGCCCACAGAGATGTGGAATATAATCTGTCTGTGGAAATAAGAGGGATGATGAGACACAACGGCTCCTGAAGGATGCAACATCCAGTCGATTGTCAGGAAACTGTGAAGGTAAGCACCGTTGCTGTTCTGTCAGTTTAACATACACGGTCAGATCGGCATACGTAGCTTGTGTGGCAAGCTAGTGGTACTGTCCAGGTCGCTACGGTCCCTAAGTATTAGAGAAGAGAAGAGAAGAAAACCTTTAAATGTCTACCAGACTGTGCTAACGGGGAACTTTCAGCTGGTGGCGGGCATCTCCTTCTTTTTTGAAGGGTTGCAATTGTCAAAGAAATGAGTGAGTTACGTTTTCAAAGACATCAAACATGGCTGGCACAGTGCTTACCTAAATTCCCCCTGCAATTGACTCAGTCTTGCGCCCTGCAGGAGCTGTTATCTCTCATCGTCGAGATCGGAACAACACCTGCAGAGCGGGTGTTGTCCCGGTGCATCCCGGTGTCCCGGTGGTGAAGGTATCCAGTTTTAACACGGTGACTGTGCAAATCCAGGCTGGTCGCTGGTGTTTCTTCACGGGAAACCAGTAAAAACTTATTTCTCATCTAGGAGAGTTCTCCCCTCGTCGATTAAAGCAGTCAGAGATGCAAAAATTATTTGGCACCGTTGTAATTAACCCCGTAAAGACCAGTATTTATTCTATTTCTGTGGAATTCCAATGCTTTCTGACCATCGTGGGCAGTTACAAGCATCTACGTGTGATGTATGCATAAATTACGAAAAGGGTCCATTGGTCCTATGGTAGGTTTATTTGAATATTTTCTATTGTGCTTTGTGGCTCTCCCTGTTTGATTCTACACTGTTTGGTTAAGCTAAGTGCATATGTGATCCCTTAAGCTTTTGTCCAGGTATTATTGTATTGATGAGAATCTGTGAGGTCGATTAAACTGCCTTTACAGCAGTGGTGCAGGTAAACAAATGGTAGATATTATTGCCAGCAAACGCCTCATGTGACTAATGTGCTATTTGCACTCTTAACTGCAAATATTTGGATCAAAAATGTGTTAAAAATGTGTTACTGTGCATGACATGAAATCAAATTTGATGAAATGAACAAGACACCTCAAAACCCATTTTGGTTTGATGAACAAGAGTATCAGTAGCCTTTACTTGTTTGTCAATACTTAGCTTGTTTATGTAACATGACTCGATTTAGTTTGATGTAGGATGAATTCAAACCGAACTTGTTCTCTTTACTCAAAGAAAACATCTGAATTCAACAAAAACTGAACTAATTGATCTGATGTAATCTGATTAATGCCAAATGTGTTTATTTGACATGATCAAATAATATGGAAATACGCGCCATGAATTGTCTCGACTTCAACCAACATTTTGTTTTTTTCAGCGTAGCTGTCCAGGCTGCCTGTGTCAAATTCAGAGAGACTTCTGGATCTGCATCAGCTGTTTGAACATAGTTCTTCAAGGCCACTAAGTTCCTCTCAGGAACGTCATGCTTGTATCAGACTCTTCTGGACCGATTCTCTCTGGACTCTATGCACAGAGTCCAGAAGAGGCCGAGGACTGAAGAGAATATCTGAAGAGAACAAAGCCGTCTCTGCTCTAAGACAATAAACGAAAGATTTAATATCACTAAAAAAGAGTGATACAGCTTGCAACTCCTCACCAGTCAGTTTAGAACTGAAAAAGCCTTTTAGACGAGGGGAGAAACGTTTTTAAGAGACAAAAATAAGTCCAGCTGCCTTTGATTCATCGTCCTCAGATTTGCGGGGTACTCCACATTCACCATGGAGTCCCATGATTCAGCGTTAATGTCTGAAGTCACTAAAATCCATATCAAGCCAGAACTTCTTTAATCATCCTTGGTGTTTCTGGGACATAAAAAGGTTAAAGACAAAGGAGAAGGGTTTCTCTCATTTATTACACCAAAGAAAACAATCTTGAGGATGTGGAAAACCACAGCTGTCAACACCTGATGCTCCATTTCCACCAACAGGTCAAGGTCAGTACAGCCGCTACTAACCCACACTAACAAAAACTTTTTCTCCGTGGAACTGATTTAATGAACACTAAAAATGTCAGTTACATGTAATCATCACCCAGATGGTTACAAAATGGGCTATTAATGGAAACAAAACAAAACCAACATATCTTCTGGAAAAAGATTCATTGAACCCTGTGGAATGTCAGTTATTAAATACAAGAAATAAGTAACAGCCCGCACATGGACATCGTGAGAGGCCAGACAGCTGGCCCCACTCAGAACATTGTCAGTGGTGCGTGTACGATTTAAATTAGCACATCTGGTCCAATTTTCAACCCATTTTCAAACAATTTGATTTGTTATTAATGTCAGAGATGTAGTTAAGCTATTGTATGGGATAAATCTTGTGCCACCACAGAGCGAATATGAATTCTTTATATTTGAATTTGAATCATTCAATTTGAACCTGAACATGCCAGTTTGAATGATTGCTTTAAAAAATTGAATCTGAATTACCTCATTTGATATTGAATCTTCAGTTCTCAAATTCAAATTCAGCTTTTAATTTCAAATTCAGTTCTTAAATTCAAATTCAGTTTTTAAATTCAAATTCAGTTTTTAATTTCAAATTCAGTTCTTAAATTCAAATTCAGTTCTTAAATTCAAATTCAGTTTTTAAATTCAAATTCAGTTTTTAATTTCAAATTCAGTTCTTAAATTCAAATTCAGTTCTTAAATTCAAATTCAGTTTTTAAATTCAAATTCAATTTTCAATTTCAAATTCAGTTCTCAAATTCAAACTTTTGTGCCACACATCCGGGACCTGGCGACAGGCAGATGTAGTTGATCGCAGATGGCGTTAACCTCAGTCTTACCAAGGGCTACCAGCAGGGGAGGGAGAGGGGGAAGTAATGGGGGGGAGAGAGACACACACACACACACACATGGAGACGAGAGACAGAGCAGCGAGGCGAGGGAAGCATTGCTGCCGCCTATGGGAGCTGACAAGCCGCGGGGCGCCATCTCCGACCCGTCACCAGCTCCGTTCACTCACCTGTTTGAGTGACATAAATGAGCAGAACTCAGCGGATTCTTAATCAATTTTCCTCTATTGCAAAACGTAGACAATAGAACTTAGACCCCCCCCCCCCCCCCCCCCCCCCCCCGCACAAACAAACTGTGCCCCCCTCAAATCTGCCGAAGACAGCACGAGATGCAAAGGTCTTTTTTTCCCCGCATCACACTCCGCATCATTCCGTGTATAAACGTCACATCGTCCATGCTGTCAGACTCTCACCTGATGGCAGGTGCCTGCACAGGCAGTGTAATGGATGAAGTGTATACAAGCGCCCAAATCGCATTCTGCGAGGGCGGACTGTGCACGAGAGGAGAAAGAAAATAGGGTATAGGGTAGGCCTACATTATAGGCTTATGTGCAATCGCGAACCAGAGCACGAGAGCAAAAGATTTAATTTCAGCTCATTTTCACATCAAATTTTGGGGAGGTCGCTCTTAAACAGACGTAACGTCCCTCCTCGTGCTGCAAGTTTTAAACGCTTTGTGAATGCGCCCTTACGCTCCTTCTACTCCTGCTGCTTTCAGAAGCTCATGTGGACCTTCTGCATGTTTTACCCAAACTCAGACTGTAGACGACAGCGTGATGTAGCTGAGAATAAAAGAAACTGTAGGCTATTATTGTTGATAGCTTCTGTTTACCCCTGAGGGATTGCCACCTTATTGTGGTAATGGTCAGCTCTGTTTGGTTGTGACATATGTGTGTATGTGTGTGCGCGCGCGTTAATTTACACAAAGACTCCCATTACTGTCATCTCTACACTAATCATACTTCTACACTTAATAACAGTAACAATGCAAATACCTATACATAACTACATATCCTCATTTGTCTACTATAACATTCAAAAATAAAAGTTAATGATACCTAATTACCTACTTAATCTGCACATTAATGACAGAAAAAATGCATTAAATATTCAAAATGTTTAATTACATCTGTACCAATATACATCAGAATTACTTCATTAATCCCTTGTGGGAAATTCTTTTTTGTATTACTCCCATTAACAGTGTGTTCAGACCAAGCGCGATTTGGGCGTCAAAAACGCGCCCGACGCCCAAAGTTGGACGCCGTGTCATAAGACTAGTTAAAATTTTAAAAATGAAGTGAAAAAGTAAAAATAAACTCAAATAAAAGTAAAATTGCAACCCTTCCTATATTAACATTATACAAGAAATAACATTTAAGAATACCAATATATAATAATAAAAATGAGACGAAATCTCAGTATGTACGACAGTGCTCCTATTATTGCACATAAAGAGATCCAAAATGAAGTAGCCTAAATAATGAAATGCCTATCAGAGAGATGGCCACTGGCAGGGATGACTTCCTGTGGCGTGGTAAAATGAGTTTCTACACACACATATCTATAATATATACACATTGTATTACACACACACACGCACCCACACACACACGCACACACACACACACACTAACATATCAGGTGTGTTTGTAATCAGATACAAATATCACATCTAACTCCTATCTTAAGTTCTTCATTTAGGAGTGTCTTCTCCCTCAGATCCTCCAAAAGACACTTTTAAGTCTTCATCTTTTCCCAGCTGGCCTTGGTATTTTTTCTGTCTTTCTCACTCCATCCTTTACACTCTTCCCATGAACTGGTGGATTGTGGCCTTCAGAGAAGTCAGACAACCAGGCGATGCATAGCTATGATCCTGGTAGAAAGAAGGACAAACATTGTCTTATTTTACACAAATCACTTGGACATGAATTATGTCTGATTTACATTATAATACATCACATCACATGACATCACACCTCCAGTTATCACTTGTACATCAGGACTGTAAAGGCTACTCAACAACATGAACTCTGTACACTCAAGAGTAAAATCAGTATTGTGTTGATATGAATGAAAGTAGATCAGATTTTATTAAACATGAGAAACATTTTGCTGTAGTTTGGATCCACGTGTGATGTTTAAGAAGTTCGTGTCTGACCAAACAACAGAATCTACGTCAGAAATCCATCAAGCGTCTTTTGAGCTTTTGTAAAAGCGCTCTATAAATAAAATGTATTATTATTGTTGTTGTCATTATTATTATCATTATTATTATTATTATTATTATTATTATTATTATTATTATCATCCAGCTGTTTCTGAAGCAGCAGCAGCCTGACAGGTGGGGGCGGATCCAAGCCTGACCTGCACAGGGACCGAAGAAACGATGACTAAAGTTAGCTAAGCTAAGAAACAGTAACTGACTGAGGCCCCCCCCCCCCCCCCCCCCCCCCAACATTTTATTGACAAGTTCAATAACAGAAAAACTAGTTTATGAACATTATGCGCAGCCAGAAGGGCGGATGCGCTGGTAACTGCAGCTCGCACTGGAGATACGGAGGAGACAGGAGGCGATCCCTCGTTTCTATTAAGTAATCTATACCTTAAAGTTGTAAAGTGCTCAGTCGGTAGACTGTTTCTGAGCTTAACTAATGAAAGTTATCGTTTCTTATGTCCCTCCGGGTCAGGCTCAGATCCGACCGGCCTCCACCTGTCAGAGCTGCTGCTGCTTCAGGGTAGAAACAGCTGGATGACGGTACATTTCTGAGGAAGATTCTGTTGTTTGGTCAGACACGAACATTTTATTATTCACACATGAATCCAGTCGTAAGATTATTTTATGATCAGATATGCACTCATTTTCACGCCGGTTTGACCACTGACTTTTTTCTGCTTATAATGGCATCAAGGTTACTGCTGGTTTAGCAACATTTGTTGCTAAACCAGCAGAGACCGATTCTAGCCACTAAATATAACTAATACTGATGTTCAGGCTTACTTGTGAAAAGTAACTCCAAGTTGGCTGCTTTCGATGTTCCGCCGATCACAGCAAGAAAACGCTGCACAGCTCTGGAATCGTTCATCCACAGTCGCTGCTACCTGAGCTGGTGACCGGTACGAGATGGCGGCCCCACGGCTCGTCTGCTCCCAATGCTGCTTCTCGTCTTTATGCCCACGCCTCGCTCCTCGGTCTCTCTTCTCCGTTTTGGCGCTTCTGTGTGTGTCTCTCCCTCCCCCGTTGCTTTCCCCCTCTCCCTTCACCGCTGGTAGCCCTTGGTAAGACTGAGGTTAACGCCATCTGCGATCAACTACATCTGCCTGTCGCCAGGTCCCGGATGTGTGGCACAAAAGTTTGAATTTGAGAACTGAATTTGAAATTGAAAATTGAATTTGAATTTAAGAACTGAATTTGAAATTGAAAACTGAATTTGAATTTAAAAACTGAATTTGAAATTGAAAACTGAATTTGAAATTAAAAACTGAATTTGAATTTAAGAACTGAATTTGAATTTAAGAACTGAATTTGAATTTAGGAACTGAATTTGAAATTAAAAACTGAATTTGAGAACTGAAGATTCAATATCAAATGAGGTAATTCAGATTCAATTTTTTAAAGCAATTATTCAAACTGGCATTTTCAGGTTCAAATTGAATGATTCAAATCCAAATATAAAGAATTCATATTCGCTCTGTGGTGGCACAAGATTTATCCCATACTATTGCAGACTAAGAGGCATATTTTGATTTATCGGGCATTTAATGACTTGATATGATCATCCACTTTCCAGACTATGTGGGTTTCTGACAGCTGCAGGTGATCAGATTGGCTTGTAAACAAAATAGTTTTCTGATCCTCCTCACCTGCACAGCTGCCGGTGAGAGCTGTCCTGCTCTGTCAGCCAGAGCTCCTGCATGCTCCTGCAATTTCAGTGTTATCTTACTTATTATATTTATCATATTGTATGATATTTGTGGTTTTTATCTCAAAGACAAAATAAAATAACCTTGAACCCTCATCTCTAAACAACTCATAGTTCAAATAACATGAACAAATACAGGCGACATGATACAGATGCTTACATGGAAAATGAAAGTCACTGAATGAATGCGTCCTGCCCCACCTCCACCCTGCCTGGGGTGCAGCTGCAATGAATATTTGTCATGTATTTAGTTATAATTATAATAGTCATATTACTGATCTCACATACACAGAGCAATCAAGTGTTTTATATGTTAATGATGTAATATAAATTACTTGTGTAAAGCTATTGCTTCACCTATCTGGCTAATACTTGATTAGGCCGATAGGGCAGATGGATGACCATGTTACAGTAAGTCGTTAAATGCCTCAAAATCATAATATGCCACATCTAAGTATGCAGGAACATTACATAGCTGCATCACTGACGTTTAGAAACCTTTATTTAAAGGCGCTGTACCTGACTTTGCACATTTGCGAACCGTGAGCAAGGTGAAGAGTGTAGTTTGAACTGTAAGCCCCGCTCCTAACTGTTTCTCCCAGTGAGAAACGCTCCTGCTCTCGTTTTTCTCTCCTCCCACTCAACATGCACAAAATAACGTGCACGTTTCATACTCGTGCACAAAGAAACTCTCCAGAGAAAACTTGCATCTTCCAGTGAATTTACTGTTTTGGTTGCAGTAAATGGCTGCGGATCAGCTAAATGACATTTTCTATCATAACCGGTAGTTTATCGTAACTACAGTTATGTACACAGATGCACAGTTATGATGAGTTATGATGTTATAGGCGACGTTACAACATGACAGCCTGATAAAGTTTCTAACCGGCCACTTAGAGAAGCAGTGATGTAAAGCTTTGTTGTGTTACGGTGTAAATATCACTATGTATTATAAACGGTAGATCAGCAGAGGAAGCGCCAGCACCTGAGGACGTAAATGTTACTGAGAATAAAGTTATTGAAAAAATACCTGTCCAGGCGGACTTTGAGTCCACATTCAGTCCGAGGCATTAGGGGTGGGCAATATCGTATCGTTTGTGATAATACCGGTAGGTTTTTTTTACACCGGTAGAAAATCTAATACCGTGATAACACATGATCAGCATTTTCGGCCTGATGACGTCATTCAACCCTGCAGGGGGGAATTCATACCCCCCTGGTCTCCTTTCCCAAGACCTCTCCCCCCCCTGCTCTACCTCACACACACACACGTAGGGTTTTGGGGAGGGTGCGTGTCAAGCGGGCGTGGTGAGGGAGGGCACCAAAGTGCCTTTGCTTGCCACGTCTAGAGACAGCCTGCTCCCCAGTTTTAACCACACTTAGACACCTAAACACATAAAATAACAACAGCTCACAACCACTTCTGAGGGGCGGGCCATATAGTGTGTGGAAGGAGGGAGGGGCCGGTTGGGGGGTCTTCTTTGGTCTCTCCTGCGTTTCATCTCTCTCCTCCTCAGTTTTGATGCTTACAGGCTGTTTTGCTGTGGTATCGTCACTTTTCCTTCGGCAGACGCCATGCGGTTCTGTTTACAAGTGCTGCCGTGCACGCGAGAGAGGAGGGCGCTTCTCGTTAGAAAAACCTGTGAGTGGCTGATAGGAAACCGAAACTTATGTAGAATGAACCGCATTGGCATGAAGAGAGCATCACGCCATCCTTAGAAACCTAAACTAAAAAGGCCTGGATTCATGCACCACTGACACTAGTGTTCTGAGTGGGTGTGACTACATCGTTCTCTATCGGCTAACAGTCCGCATAAGTTATCCAGCCTCTTATGTTTATGGCCCTGCATGTCTATTCACATAACCAGGAAATGTTAACTAAACAATTAGCAAACTAAAAATTTTATGAAATTATCTTTAAGCCATGATCCCACTTAAGAGTTATGATTCAAGTAACTGATGCTATTAAAGGTATGATATAGGAGTACGGTTTAAATTATGTCACACACAAATGATATACATATGCGTAAATGTATGATTTATGTCTGCAATATTCTTCTTTTATGGGTTTAAATCTGTAAACTACATTTGAATTTCAAAATAATTTAATGTCGAATGTGCAAACTTTTAAAGGGACTAGAGGCAGGAATTTAAAAAAAAACAAACATGCATGTCCATTTTTTTTTAATGCTAATGAGTGATGAAGTGTTAAAGGAATAGTTCACCGTCAGAACGATTTAACTTTATTTTCTGCTTACCTTCATGGTGAGCAAGACTCTGGAACACTTTTTTAATATTTCAAATGCAGCCGGCGATCAGGACGACTTCTTGTTTTCACCCAACTTTCATATAATGGAGTTCGATTGAGCCCGAGCCAACAAGGTCCTTAGAAGTCCACAAAAACTTGTCAATATTCCTCCATACTGCTCGTCCAATGTAATCCAAGTGTCCTGAGCGGGTAGCGTCCATAATTTACTCAAAACTACGCCATTTAGTATATTTTTAGAGCCTAAATAGAAGTACATCTCATCTCTAGCGTGCACGCCGATGCGCGTTCATGAAACTACGGATCATTGTCATGCTGACATACCCAGCCACGTTTCATCTTCAATGCCCTGCTGATGGAAGGAGGTTTTCACTCACAATCTCACGACACATCGCCCCATTCATTCTTTCCTTTACACGGATCAGTCGTCCTGGTCCCCTTGCAGAAAAACAGCCCCAAAGCATGATGTTTCCACCCCCATGCTTCACAGTAGGTCTGGTGTTCTTTGGATGCAATTCAGCATTCTTTCTCCTCCAAACACGAGAAGTTGCGTTTCTACCAAAAAGTTCTATTTTGGTTTCATCTGGCCATATTCCATTCTCCCAGTCATCTTCTGGATCATCCACATGCTCTCTAGCAAACTTCAGCCTGGATGTGTCCTGGCTTAAGCAGGGGGGGCACGTCTGGCACTGCAGGATCTGAGTCCCTGGCGGCGTCGTGTGTTACTGAGAGTAGCCTTTGTTACTTTGGTCCCAGCTCTCTGCAGCTCATTCACTAGGCCCCCCCGTGTGGTTCTCTGCAGGTCATTCACTAGGTCCCCCCGTGTGGTTCTGGGATTGATGCTCACCGTTCTTGTGATCATTTTGACCCCACAGGGTGAGATCTTGCGTGGACCCCCAGATCGAGGGAGATTCTCAGTGGTCTTGTAAGTTTTCCATTTTCTAATAAATGCTCCCATGGTTGATTTCTTCACACCGAGCTGCTTCCCTGTTGCAGATTCAGTCTTCCCAGCCTGGTGCAGGTCTACAAGTTTGTTTCTGGTGTCCTTTGACAGCTCTTTCGTCTTGGCCATAGTGGAGTTTGGAGTGTGACTGTTTGAGGTTGTGGACAGGTGTCTTTTATACTGATAATGAGTTCAAACTGGTGCAATTAATACAGGTAATGAGTGGAGGACAGAGGAGCCTCTTAAAGAAGAAGTTACAGCTCTGTGAGAGCCAGAAATCTTGCTTGTTTGTAGGTGACCAAATACTTATTTTCCACCATAATCTGCAAAAAAAATTATTATTATTTTTTTTCTCATTCTGTCTTTCACAGTTGAGGTATACCTATGATGACATTTACAGGCCTCTCTCATCTTTGTAAGTGGGAGAACTTGTACAATTGGTGGCTGACTAAATACTTTTTTGCCCCACTGTAGGTCATTTGACGTCACGTCCGCAGGGCAGCGCGGGAAATTCAGACACCGAATTGCAGCGCATTTTGCAGCACACAGCCTGTTCAAGACAACGAAGAGAAACATGGGTGGAAACGTTATTTTTGGTATTTAGCACTTCATCACCCATTAGTATGAAAAAAAGGGACATTTATGTTGTTTGTTTTTTTTTTTTTTAATTCCTGCCTCAAGTCCCTTTTAACCTTTTTATCCGTTGGTGTTTCAGTTTCAGCATCAGTTTTTGGAAGTAGCAGGAATATAGGCTTAGCAAAGGGATGTAGATCAAGAATGATGTTGTCTGTTTTATATATGAATTTAGATTTTTTTTTTTTAAATTTCAATTTTCTTTTATGATAAAAAAAGTGATCTAAATAATGTGGGGCTGTGCCCCAGAGCAGACCTATGTCTATCAATACTTTTGCTTCACGTCATATTTGACAAACAGAAATGTGCTCCAATCCAGTTAGTCTGCCTCTTAATGTAATGAGTGGCTGGTACTTATCATAAGCAAAGAGTTTGAACAGGAACTCTTGTGAGTGAGAGGGGGTAGGGGAGATCATTTCCCTGTTTTTCTTGTTTTTTTATTATTATTATTATTATTATTACTATTATACCGTGCAGATATTGTTTGTATGCTCAGGGTGGTTTAAGTTGTGTATATTTGGGTTTATGTTTTAATTTGTTTTAAAGAAAAAAATCTTTAAAAAGTGGACACACCTACACATTTATTTTTACCAAGTGTATGTTTGTATTTGTGAAAAAATAAATCAATTATACTAAACCCATTATGCATGTATTTATAAAAGAACAGCACCACATTTTTCTCATATTTAACTTCTGCAGACGTGCAGTTGTGCTTTTTTCCTTGGTAGTAATGCATGCATACATGCTAATATAATTATCTCTTTGTGAGTGGCAGGGATTGCATAGAGGTTCATTTACAAATATACGCGGCACACAAATACAGAAAACAACTTCTAAGTTAAGTGTCCACAGTGGTGGACTTGTGCATTAATGGGTTGATAATGAAATTTTGGACAGACTTTTCTGGCTGATTATTTAAAAACAGATCACCCTGTGAATACATTTGTGAAGTAGACGTGTCTCTACACGAGACACGTCTTTGTCTACACAAGTAGACAAGTAGACGTCTACTTGTGTAGACTAAACGTGCAGAAGAGAAGAAGACTTACGGGTGGACATGTTCGGACATTCATCTGGAGGACGAGGAGACGGAGACACGCTGCACACAGGCAGCATGGAGATGAAGATCAGAGCAATGACAAACAGCCTCATTCTTCTTGAGTTTTTCTGTTTCTGAGCTTCTTTCTGGGAGTTTTATCCCCAGCAGCCCCTCTTCCTCTTCGTCCTGCAGCTGCGATCACTGGTACAGTTCTGAGGTTCAGCAGCCTGATCTAATCAGCTCTGCCCACCCCCCACCCCCCACCCCTGCTGCCAATGGCATCCAGATGTGTGTGTGTGTATGCGTGTGTGGTATGTCTGCCTCTATGAGGACCACTCTCAGGTTTGAGTCAGACATTGCCGGCTGGGTTTCTGCTTCTCTCCTCCTCTAATACTTGTAGAAGATTTGGGTGAAAACCAGACTGTGGACCAGTTCAGGAGCAGAACTGACTCAGTTCTGCTGGTCTTGAATTTGAGCCATAAATGTGCTGTGACCTCATGAGTATAGAAACCTGAACATGTGTGTGTGACCCGGATGATGGATGTTTGAACGTGCTTCCTGCTTTCATCATTGAGCAGGAAATAGTTCTAGCCCTGACGGTCCAATCACAGCTCGAGTCAAGTCGCAACAGGTCTGTTTATATTTCAGTCCGAACACGAGATCCAACTCAAATATGGACGTCAGAAAAGAGGAAGACCAGTCCAGAAGCCCGAGGACAGATCTGTCCTCTGGAATAGAGAAAACGGAAGTCGCAGATCCTGGAGAAAGGCACGCCTCAATGTTCCCAAACAACCTCGGAAATAATGATGCTGACCCCCATTATTTCTGAAGCTGTGGAAACATGGCCAAACGTGCAGACTCATGTGCTAAAGGGCATATTTAAATACAGGCACAGCGACTGAACGGAACGCTCACTAACTTGATTTTTTTTTCTTTATTTGAACATAAGACAACAATTGAAAACACACAATCAATAAAGAGAAAGATACCACTGATGGAAAAAAAAAAAGAAAAAAGGTCTTTGTTCAAAAGGAGTGGGAAGAAGCCTGTGCTTATTTAATCTTACCCCTTCGCTGCACTAAACTAAAAAATACTGTGTATAAAATTATCACTACATAATATGATCAATATTACCAATAACAATGACTTTTTCTCAAAAGTAAATCCATCAAGTTGTTCACCTTCAAAGAACAACAAAGGGGCGGAGTTATTTTCAGTACTCAACATATTCATACCACAAAGCCTCCCGAGAAACACACATTTCGTAAGAATTTAACCTCTTCTGATTGTTATTCTATAAATTTGATTTATTTGCTTTACTGCCTTTGTTTTGTCCTTAATCAGTGGAAGTTTTGGAGAAATTCTGTTCAATTTGGACATAAAGTTTAAACCATGAGTGAGGAACGCTTCAAAGAGATTAAGTTACCACTTTATGTGGCTGTTGCTGTTAGGTGTAACCTACGACTTCAAAAATTTGGACCAGTGGAAAAGTTCTGTAATATTTACTGAAAAGTCATAGTAGGAGTATTAAAATTAGAGGTGGGCGCTACCAGTAATTTTGGTATCGATCCGATACCAAGTAAATACAGGGTCAGTATAGCCGATATCGATACCGATACTTCTTCATACTTAAGCTTCATAGATCCAAAGGATCCAAAAAGACCTAGGATAGAATTTTGCAAAACTCAGCTCTTGGGGAATCGGGAAATAATAATGGGCTATAGTACCTGTATGTCATCATTCTGTATTCATTTCACACATAGCCTAACGCAAAAGGGTACTTGCGTATATGCAATCAAGTCTGAGCTGTATCATATTTAGTATATTTGTTTCAATTCCAACAATTCTGTTTCAGTTCTGCGACAGACTGGCGACCTGTCCAGGGTGCACCCACCCTGCCTCTCGCCTGAAAATAGCTGGGATAGACTCCAGCAACCCCCGCGACCCTAAACTGGATAAGCGGTACAGAAAATGACTGATGACTGTTTCAATTCCAGAAAATCATTATCTAGTTTTTTTTACTAGTCCACCTCTTATATATTTCAGTCCTTATGTATAATTTTGCACTGTGTGCACTTGCATGTTGCTTTAAAGTAATTCTATAAATGCAGCGCATTTTGCAGCACACAGCCTGTTCAAGGCAACGGATAGAGACGTGGGTGGAAACGTTATTTTTGGTATTTAGCGCTTCATCACCCATTAGTATTAAAAAAAATGGACATGCATGTTTGTTTGTTTTTAAATTCCTGCCTCTAGTCTCTTTAAGAATGAGAGAGACCCGTTTTATAAAAACATTTTTGCATTCAGTATTTTTATAATTATCTACCCAGTGGCTGGAAACTGCAACCATTTGAAAAGTGCCCGGTTGGAAGCAGCACTATAAAGATAGCACAAAGCTTGAACTGGATGATGAACTGTATTGTTGTCAGCTGTGTGCCGTGATCAGACAGATGATCCGCTCAGATCCAATGGCCTGCTGAGTCAATTTTTATTTTATTTTATCAACTTTGCTAAAGATCATTATTTTCTTTTATTTTATTTTTTTTTCACCTTTATTTAACCAGGAGGTTCCATTGAGATTATAAATCTCTTTTACAAGAGAGACCTTTCATTTGTTTGGCTAAAGCCTCTTTCCACCTGCAAACGCTTTCCCTCCATTTAAGCAGCAAACTCCTCCTACCCGCCAGATACTTCTTTTTTCCTGTTTCATTTCTCCATCAATATTAATATTTCGCCATACACAGCCTTATATCAGATTAAGTATTAAAACGTGGATAAAAAGTAGCACTTTTCCCAGGTCATCGCCTGGCTGACACTGAAGGAGCGAACCCTCAGAAACAGCTCAGCCCTGTGAATGTGCTTAATATACTTGTGCAGTTTGGTTTGGGAGGATTTTTCTTCCACAAACAAGGCGATGTTGACTCGATTTTAATTTATTCTTTCTTTTTTTTCGGGAGGATATTCATTTTAAAAAAATCTGGCTATATTCGCGCTCATCAATTCAGTCTATCTGGGCTTGTTAATGTTGGTACGTCCATTCATAGCACTGTTAAAATAATGTTAAATGTTTGGAGAATAGGTGCCGTTTATTTGGTGACAGGTGCTCTTGTGCAGACATATGATGTCGGCTGGTCTCCACAACCTCGTGTCATAAATGCCAGTACGACTGGAGAGACGTGTCACACTCATGTCCCATCTCAGACATCATCTGCCGCCATGCTGCATCGGACAGTTTCTGCGTTGTGCTGCTTCTCAGGCGGCGATTAGATGAACTCGGTCCCGTTTCACCAGAACAACGGCTGCTTTGCAAATGCGAAGCAACATGCCCGCGGGGAAATCAGCGCAGTTATGTCCAACCATTCATCCAGCCTGGATGATCCAGGTTCAGGCCACCCAGCAAATCACCACAAAGTCTACACAAGTCTCAAACAAATGTAATCCGAGTGGGTCGAACCCAGAGCAGTTGGTTGCTAGGCAACGCAACATCTGTTTATGCTGGCGCAGGGATATTTTGTGCTGTGGTCCACTGGAGCTATGTGTGGGTTACAGCCTGTTTTACCCCGGGCTTGAAATGCAGCTCAGCCAATCACATTTAAAGGGACTTGAGGCAAGATTAAGAACTGAAACTCGCGACTGCTGCGACTGGCGCTTCAGTTGACTGCAGCCACGAGCCAAGCCGTCACGGGAGCACAAACTGAAGCTTTAATGTTGTTTACTAACCTTTTTCTTTGTAGTTAGTTTTTAGTGTCTTTAAGTTGATCTGGATCGTTTGCTGACGGCAGAAGAATCCATAACTATTGCTTACAGTGTTTGAATTTACAGCGACCGTCTTCTTCCTGCATCAAAACAGCGGATGCAGCTTCATTTGATGTCACGTCTGCAGGGCAGTGCGGGAAATTCGGACACCAAACTGCAGCGCATTTTGCAGCACACAGCCTGTTCAAGGCAACGGAGAGAAACGTGGTGGAAACGTTATTTTTGGTATTTAGCGCTTCATCACCCATTAGTATTAAAAAAAATGGACATGCATGTTTGTTTTTAAATTCCTGCCTCTAGTCCCTTTTAAGAATGAGAAACACCCGTTTTATAGAAACATTTTTTCATTCAGTATTTTTATATGTAGCCTTAAAATTCTGTGCATTTATTTCATCTTGAAACTTTTTGTTTATTTAATAGGGACAGTACATGTTAATGAACATATGTATTGACACAGGTAAACATGTTGGATTGTCATTAGAAAGCTAGTTAGCATCAGTAGTCCCTTGGCAGGTAAAGAAAAGATACACAATACAATAAAACAACAAATTTAAACTTTCAGGTGTCACATGGTTATAATACAAGACAACACAGTGCACTCTCCTCACCACTAACTCTGGTCTTCACTTGCAATGGAACATAACCTTTCTTTCTGTTTTCATATATTTGTACAAACCTATATGCTCAAATGTGACTGGCAGCATGGCAAGTCACAACAAAGGAGTCGGCTCCCATTGAGTGAGAGCTGGCTCCTCTGATTCACTATGAACTAGGGGTGTCCCCGACTAAGAATTTTCATAGTCGAACCTGATTCGTCAGATCATGTCATTCGCCGACGAATAGTCGAATCATGTTTTTTTTTTTTTTTCCCCCTTCTTGATTCATAATCGTCTTTTCCTGCTCCAGAGAAAGAGCTGGAACACCTCATCAAATAAATTCAAATGTTTTTTATTTGTTGTTTTTTTGTCTGTTTGTTTTTTTGCTTAACAATTTAAAGTCAGGAAAGAAAATTAAAAGGGTGTTGACAGTCCAAATGTCAAACATATACAGAGGAATTACAATAGAATAACCTTCACTGAATAAATAAATAAATTACACGACAATAAAAAAAAATAGGTTCATAACGAATGTGGCAGTTGACGGTCCTGTCACTATGCCTCCGACTGATCATGTGCGCTGGCTACTTGGCCACAGGGATGTCCCTTTGGCTGAATGGTCAGCGTGCATGGCTTTCACCCGGGAGTCTGGGGTTCAAAGCCCGCCCGGGCCCTCTGTTGTGCACCTTGCCACACGAAGTACAAAGTTATATCCATGTAAAACGGAAAGTAAAAGTTAGAATCTGCGCAGCAGAAAGCCTCCTCGCTTCGTTAACAATAAAGCCGACAGCAGAATCTGCTCTGGATGGAGGAGTGGAGGTGGAGGGAACGTGCAGAACATCACAGCCATGATTATTCCACAACTTGCTGGAATAGTGCAGCATCTTCTCCTGGTCTCTCCACCGTTCAGGAGCCGCTCCACATGTGTGCTCAACAGCTGACGCAGCCAGACAGCGGTCCAGTTCAGGACAAAGATAAAAGCGCTGCTCTGGGGTCTGATATCAGTCGCAGGTTTCATGATTCAGGACATCATGGTTCTTAAAAACGCGTTCTTTCCTGATATAATCTGAATAATCCTCCAGCAGCGCCAGCATCCATCGTCAGCATTACGCACAGGAGTACTGTAGACGCGGTGTTCATGTCTGTCAGACTGTTTCCACCTTGACAGACTGATGCTGTAAATTAGTGGAAATAACTACATCGATGATGATGATGTGACAGGTGAGGGTCCTTCATCATGTCTCTGGCTACTTGGTCATAGAGACGTCGCTTTGTCTGAGTGCTCAGCGCGTGCGACTCAGTCGGCAGACTGCGGTTTAAACCCGCCTGCCTGGCTCATCTATGCCACACTGATAGTAACAGAATTATTCGGCTGCTAACAGACCTGTAACATGAATTATTTAAAGGACAAATGAATATTGTGTAAAAATCAAGCATTCAGCCCCTCCTCCTGCAGGATGGTATGATTTTTGCTTGGTAACCAAATGCTGCGACTATTCGACTTAGAGACTGGCAGTCGAAGCTCAGTCCTGGAAACGAATCGTCGACTATATGGGGACACCCCTACTATGAAGCATCGGCTTTCAGAGCTGGCTCTTCTGATCATGACACATCACCAGTTGCTAATTAATCACAGATTTATACATAATGTATGAATTTGGCTTGGTATTCGACATAATGTATTGAGTGTTCACCTGGTTGAGCTTTATTTGTGAGGTCCTGTCAGCAACATTCTAGCATTCTAGTTTCAGCTAAAAACATTTAATGCCATTTTCAGTCTTTGTTTTATTCTTCAAGTTATTTTCACCTCTACGCATCCCAGTTCAACAGCTTCTGCATTGGCGCATTCACAGCGCTGTTATGCAATAGCAGCAATTTTCTAGTTACTGTGAATGCATGTTTATCTTATTATTGTTATTAGTAGTAGTTGTAGTAGAAGTATTATATCATATCTTATTCCCCTATAATTTGATAGCCATCTACTCCTACACCCTTTGCAGCACTTAAACACTTCATGCATCAAAATGTTCAGCACATTCTGGAGATTATGGCTATATCTCGTGGAATCTCAAACTTTTACATATTTTGAGATATTTAGCATTTTGTAAACTTAAAATCTAGCAATTTGATGAGATCTAATCAAATGCAGCTGAAAAAATGCAGCTCAGAGATTGGACAAATCCAGCAAAAAACCCTCAGACTCAGCAAAACCTCTCACACTCACATGAAGTTGCCAAACAAAATAATCTTGCTCTACTGGAAGCATTTCAGCTGCCTTTAAGCATTGCATTTAATTTTTTTTAACACTCACGCATTCACAGTCGCTGTTGTGCAATAACAACACCGTCTTCTTCTATATTCTATCTTGTTCATATCAAAATACTTATCAATGCTTATCACTAAAATATTCAGGATGTGTAATTTTCTTTGTCCCACCTGTTCTTAGCCTATTCAATATATTCCAAACTCCTTTTATATCATTCTTATTCTCATTTAAAAGTTTCCGATATTGTCTTTTTGCTAGTCCTTATTATTTCAGTTGACTTATTTTTATAGCTTTTGTATATGTTTTCTGAATCGTTGGTTCTTGATTTAATAAATTTTCTATAAAGATCATACAAGCGTTCTTTAGTCCCCTGGTTAGCCATGGATGGTTTTTATATTTATAACTTCCTCTTAATCATTTTGATTGGACAGTTTTTATTTTGTAATAGTTTAAATATATCAATGAAATTACTATATGCTAGAGGTCGACTGATTAATCAGTTTGGCCGATTAATCGGTTTGGCCGATTAATCGGCGCCGATAGGACGTTTTACAAACTTTCCATATCGGCTGAACTTGGCTCTGATAGTGGCCGATGGCTGCAGTTCTTTCCACAGCGCCATGAAGCGCTGCTCTCTGATCACTGAGGGGCGGGGCTGCTCTTCACACAGAGAGAGCGGGGGAGAGGTGGAGGGGGGTGTGCAGGCAGCATACAGGGGAGAGGAGGGGTCCAGGTGGAGAATATAACGAGTGAAGCGACATCAGTTAGTGCAATACAACCTTCACAAGTTGAAACTGAACCATCAAAATCTCCTTGGAGGAGGCAATAAGTAGCGGTTGTTCAACAAGCAGAAACGTGAATCATATTTCAGCATAAACAGCAACTGGCATGTTTGACGTGACCACAGTGCTTGTTAAGCAAACAACGAACAGCTTAAGAACAAGGTAAATAAATGAAAGCTGTCTGTAGCCGCTTTCATGGCAGAATATGCCGTAAAGTCCATCCGCTATTTAATCAGAGATGTCTTTATAAACGCGCCGCGGTAAAAGAGTTTGTCTGAATATAAACGGGATGAAAGTCCAAGTCCGCACTATTGATTACTGAGGACTACTTAAAGCTCAGCTGGAACCGTAAGTTGTCTTCTAAGTTATCTTCTCATTTTTAAAGGCTATTATTTATTATGTGGGGCCCCCCTTCGATTTGTGTCCAGATATGACTGAGTTTGTAGTGACTGCTGCTGCTGCGACGGACAAAATTTTTTGTTATATTTTAAATATAAATTAATTCCTTTTGTGAATTTATTCTTTAAAAAAAGAGGTCATTAAAGACCAAAAAAAGCTTTGTTGATTAAGATCAGGACTGTTTAAAATGGATAAAATAGAGAGAAAATCCAAACATACCATCATCCCCTACAGCTGGTTAGTGGTTAGTCTGACTATGTGAGAATGAGACAAGCACAGTTCAACATCCTTCACTATAGATGGGTTTCACGTTTACAAACATTGGCAGTTGCGCACGCAACCAGGGGGCAAAAAGCCTGTGTTTTGTATTGGAGTCTACGGCCAAACATGCACTCATATCATTCTTAAAATGTAAAGTAACCCGATGAAACAAACAGAGATCATTGTGTTTTAAATTATATTGAATAAATCTGTATTTTGATGATGAATAACAAAATACCGACGCTGCATTGCTGTTATATTTCTATCACGATTACACTAACTTGGCTAAGGGAGTCATCACCCGGAAACGGCATTTTTCTTGCTAAAACATGGATGTTATTCGTGTTGGACCTCATTTGAAATTTGCCTGAAAAACCTGAGTTAGAAAGCGGCTTAAACTTTTGTTTAGACTCTTTGTTAAAACCAAAAGAGGCCACAACAATCTGCAGCCTGCAGCAGGTTCAGTTCAGCTCCGTGTCGTCCTCGCCTCCTCCATACACGAGCAACTTTCACTAGTTTGGGATTAAACCAGGCAAAGACGACATCATCACTACATTTGGAAAGGAGCTGATTCCAGCTGTTAGGGACTAACACGCATTGCTGTCGGTAAGTTTCGCTGCTTGTGTAACGTTCTGCTTTATTATGTATGAGATTGTGGTGGACAGTAGACAGACTAGCTAACTGCTAACAAGCTAACAGTATAAACTCAAACGCCATCTGATTTACGAACCGTGTAGAGATTGTCCCAGCAGGGACAACTGGCCGAGGAACGCCTGTGGAGACGTCGCAGAGGCGACAATTCCTAACATTGATCACACAAGTGTGTGCATCGTTTATTTTTTAGTGGCAACGAACAACCGGCAGACTTAACATGGCGCCGTCTGCAAAAACAAAACCAGCCAGTCCTGCATCCTTAAAGGGACCGCAACAGAATGACATACTTGCAACTCATTATTAACATCTAAGTACTTTCAATGCCACACTGACAGTCTAGCATTAAAGAATAACATTGCATGTAAATCACATGTTATAAACGAGGATATCTCTGAAACAAGGTGAATTGTGTAGCTTCTGTAATTGTGATAACTGCAGTCACTACACACGTCCCCCCAGAATTCACATTAACAGAGAAAACATTCACCGTTGAGGGGGGCGAATCAAACGACCAAAACGCGTGCGTTGAGCAACAGGCTGGGGCCTGGCATCCACAGTTGTGGGTTGTTGTATCCTGCCTTGTTGTGACAGAGGGGAAATAGGGACAGAGACCAGAGGGAGTGTCTGAGTACCAGCGGGTACATTTGGAGGGCGTCCCCGTCGTGGCGGCTGGGCCAGTTCCATGGGCCCAGCTGGATCCAAATGAACCGTTTTGAGATGATCAACTGAAACACGCTCAGGTTTGCCACCCACGTCCACGATAAAGTGCTTGTGGCCTGTCTCCAATATGTGAAAAGGGCCCTCATAGGGTGGGCGCAGGCGATTTCTGTGCCCATCAACCCGGATGAACACATAGTCGGCCGACTGGAGGCCATTGGGAAAGTGTGAGTGTGGAACACCATGGCAGGAAGTGGAGACAGGTGCAAAAACCTTAGCATTGTCCAGCAGCGTCGAACGCTGATGCTCAGCAGACCATGGGTTGTGGCGTTAGGGACAAAATCCCCGGGGACTCTAAGCAGCTGGCCATAAAACAACTCCGCAGACGACGACTGCAGATCTTCCTTGGGCGCCGTCCTGATGCCCAGTAGAACCCAAGGGAGCCTGTCGATCCAGTTGCCGTCCTTCAGGCTGGCACAGAGAGAGGCTTTCATTGACCTGTGAAACCGCTCACAGAGCCTGTTGGCCTGGGGATGGTATGATGTAGTGCGGTGGAGTTTAACCCCCAAGCCTTCTGCGACCGCGGTCCACAGCTCAGAGGTGAACTGTGCACCACGATCGGAGGAAATGTCTGATGGGGTGCCAAAACGGGCAACCCAAGTGCCAATGAATGCCCGTGCCACGTCCGCTGAAGTTGTTGATGCCAGTGGCGCTGCTTCCGCCCACCTCATAGTCCTGTTTACCATAGTGAGCAAGTGAGTGTAATCGTGAGAGGGGGGCAGAGGGCCAACTAGGTCAACGTTAACATGGTCAAAGCGTCGTTCTGGCACTTGGAACTGCTCCAGTGGGGCCTTGGTATGGCGGTGCACTTTTTCACGTTGGCATTCAACACAGGTGTTGGTCCAGTCTTTCACGTCCTTTTTGAGTCCACGCCAGACCAATTTAGCAGCCACTAACCTCTGTGAAGCCTTTGTTCCTGGGTGGGAGAGGCAGTGGATGGCGTCAAAAACAGGTCGTGTCCAACCAGCAGTGATAACTGGCCGAGAAACGCCTGTGGAGACGTCGCAGAGCAACGTGGTGCCGGTGTCATCGAACACCACGTCCTCCAGTTGCAGCCCTGTGGTGGATGTCCTGAGGCTCTGAATGTCTGTGTCTGCGGCCTGCTCTTTGGCCATGCTGCTGTAATCCAAGCCCAGGTGGACTGCACCCACAACAGCCTAAGAAAGGCAATCAGCCACCTGGTTATATTTCCCAGCGACGTGCTGCACATCCGTCGTGAACTCAGAAATGTATGCCAGCTGACGTTGCTGGCGGGCAGACCATGGGTCGGTCACCTTGGACATGGCATAAGTTAGTGGCTTGTGGTCCACAAAAACCGCGAATGTGCGACCCTCCAGCAGAGAACGAAAATGACAGATGGTGAGGTACACGCCCAGCAGCTCTCGGTGGAAAGTGATGTGTGTTTCTCACTGGGGCTGCCTGCTGAAAAAAGCAAGGGGCTGCCAGGCGTTCTTTACCCACTGCTCGTACACCGCACCAACTACATAGTCCAAAGCATCCGTGGTGAGTGCAATGGGGGCTGTGGGTGAAGGATGTGCGAGCAAAGCGGCATTCGCCAGGGATGTTTTTGTATCGGCAAAAGCCTTGTCTCTGTCCACAGTCCAGTCCAAAACATGTTTTGGCTTCTTACCCTTCAGTGCCTCATACAAGGGTTGCATGGTTTCAGCTACCCTGGGGATGAAACAATGGTAAAAATTCACCATGCCGAGGAACTCCTGCAGAGCCTTGACCGTGTGTGGACGAGGGAAAGCTGTAATGGTCTCCACTTTGGACGGGAGAGGGATAGCACCCTCACCCATGATCCTGTGCCCAAGAAAGTCAATGGTGGAATGGCCAAACTGGCACTTTGCCGGGTTTATGATGAGTCCGTGCTGGCTGAGCCGTCCAAACAGCGTTCTTAGGTGTGTCAGGTGTTGGTGGCTGATGAACTCGCCACCAGGATGTCGTCAAGGTAGACAAAGACAAAGGGGGGGGGGGGGGGGTCTTGCAGCACCGAGTCCATCAGTCGCTGAAAGGTTTGGGCTGCACTTTTAAGTACAAATGGCATCCAGAGGAACTCAAAAAGCCCAAATGGAGTGACCACTGCTGTTTTGGGAACGTCGAGTGGGTGAACCGGCACATGATGGTACCCTCAGATGAGGTCCACCTTTGAAAAATTACCTTACCAGCCAGGTGTGCCGAGAAATCCTTCACATGCGGGACAGGATAGCGGTCAGGAGTCGTTGCTTCATTCAACCGTCGATAATCTAAACATGGACGCCAGCCACCACCAGGCTTGGGAACGATGTGAAGGGGAGAAGACCAGGAGCTGTTCGAACGGCGAACAATCCCCAGGCACTCCATGTTCTCAAACTCTGCTTTGGCCACAGCGAGCTTGGCCGGGTCCAGGCGCCGTGCGAAGACTGGTGGGCCAGTGGTGGCGATATGGTGTTCCACACCATGCTTGGCAGCAGATGAGCGGAAAGTGAGCTGGGTGAGTGTTGGGAGTTCAGCAAGCAGGCGCTGGTAGTCGTCCATAACCGGGAGCATGCTAGAGAGCTGCATAACACCAGGCTCCGTAGGCGTGCAAGCATAAGAGCAAAAAGTGACAGCGTCGATCAAACAGTGGTTTTTCACATCCACCAAAAGTCCATATGCACACAAAAAATCTGCACCCAAAAGAGGAACAGCAACCTTGGCCGTAACAAACTCCCAACTAAATCGCTGTCCCCCAAAACACAGTTGGATATGTCGTGTGCCATATGTGCGGATCGGGCTGCCATTGGCAGCTTCCATGGGGGGGCCATGGCTGTCAGCCATCATGTCCAGCTGTGATGCAGGGAGCACACTCCGCTGGGCCCCAGTGTCACAGAGGAAACGCCGTCCTGAGATGGAGTCACGGATGGAAAGTAGCCTGCCGTCATGGCCGACACTCACGGCCACTAGCGAGCGCCGGCCTCGGTGTTTCCCGCCCCAACAAAACTGCATGGAGGCCGGCATTGTTTAGCTTTAGGGCCAAACTTAGCATGGTAGTAACACCAGCCAGGTGGTTGCTGCAGACGAGGAGCTGCTGCTGCGACTAGCGAGGGTTCATCCACCAAATTTTGTCGACTGGCTTGCAGGGAGGAGGGCAGCTGCGCAGTTCTGCTGGCTGGCCAAAAAAACTTATCAGCCTCTGCAGCCAGCTTTCTACAGTCAGTGATGGCGGTGTTGGCCAACGCCGCTCTCACCTGGGAAGGCAGCTGACGTAGGAACAGGTGAGGGAAAAGAAAGTCTGGTGTGTGCTCACCCAGGAGATCAAGCATACGGTCCATCAACTCAGAGGGTTTGCTGTCACCCAGTCCATGTAGGGAGAAAAGCCTGTTGGCCCGTTCAGCATCAGAAAGTCCAAAGGTTTTCAGCAAATGTGCTTTCAGAGCCGCCTACTTTCCTTCTGCTGGAGGATGTGTAAGGAGACTCACAACTCTCGCCGCTGTGGAGCTTCCGAGGGCCGACACAACGTAATAGTATTTTGTTGTATCAGCAGTAATGTCCCGTAGCGCGAAATGTGCCTCGGCCTGCGCGAACCACGCAGAGGATGACATTTCCCAGAACTCGGGGAGTTTCAGCGTAACGGCATTCGCGGTCATTATGTCGATCTGGATACATCCAGCAAACTGACGTCGGGGTCACCAGTGTAGAGATTGTAAAAGAACCGGAGGGGCGACAATTCCTAACATTGATCACACAAGTGTGTGCATCGTTTATTTTTTAGTGGCAACGAACAACCGGCAGACTTAACATGGCGCCGTCTGCAAAAACAAAACCAGCCAGCCCTGCATCCTTAAAGGGACCGCAACAGAATGGCATACTTGCAACTCATTATTAACATCTAAGTACTTTCAATGCCACACTGACAGTCTAGCATTAAAGAATAACATTGCATGTAAATCACACGTTATAAACAAGGATATCTCTGGAACAAGGTGAATTATGTAGCTTCTGTAATTGTGATAGCTGCAGTCACTACAACCCCGTACTTCGTACTAAATCTCCGGGATGCGTTGTTATGCCACGTGAACGTTCGTAAACGGCTCCACCATCAGTTTCTTCTTCTTTTTTAAGTTCGTGCCTAAGCAGCAGAGGATGGCTGTCCCACACCGTGTTTACAGTTTATGTCATGCAGCCGATCGCGGTGGTGATGCTGCTATTACAGTCTTCCCACTAGAATACGGGAATAATTTCTGCCTCCGCCGTGGTTTAATCCTATATGTGACCATGGTGAAAGACTAAATAAATCATAGTCTGAACTGGAATAAGTTATCTGGGAGGGTTTTCTGAAGATCAGTCACTCCTACTGTCCTATTTTCACCATTTTTAACTGTTCACATGCATTAATGTTTTGATTTTTGCAACCGAACAAATACCAGGACTCAAACATCATATTTCCCCGACACTTTCACGTCATATCTTGACCTAATCTGCATTAAAAGTCAAGTTTTGTATGTAAAACACACGTCTTCTCATAGTTCAATAATGCTTTTCCTCTGTTTTCTTGGTTCTTGGTCATTGGTTCTTCGCTGCCTACTTTTATTAATCCCATTACTGACATCAAAATAGAAGAAAAACAGGTAGGTGGTTACTGATATCATTTATTAGTATGCCACCTAGCATACTGTGTTCAACACTGTTAGTAAATATATTGTCTATTAAAGGGGCATTCAGTAACTTTTTTACCTCAATAAATGCTTTTCGGAATCCCCGTGGGGCGAAACAAAGTGTTTACGGAGCGATTCGATGTCCCCCCCCCCCTCCCGCCGGTGCTTCTGGCCTGCGAGCAGCTCTATGCAACTTTGCCTGCGCCGACCCGAGCAGAACTTGCGACAACAGAAACCGCTGTACGGTACTCAGGTCCCCTATCTACCGAGCTGCTTCCAGCTCTGATTTGAACCAGACTACCAGCGCTAATTGGAAGAAAACATTTCTTTAGTTTCACACCACCTAAACACGGCTCCTGGCTCTCATAACCAACTCTTTGCTGGACCAGAGTGATTCACGTAGCTGCGCTGTCTGGGCGCCGGGTGAAGCATCACTGCTTCAGGCTCAATAATCACTTGTCACGTCCGCAAAAAGTAAATAAAAGTTTGTATTCTTACCTGCTACCCGCCAACACCAGAGAAAAATATAATCCACGGCATATTTACCCGCAAATCGCGGGTAAAACGTCCTGTTTCTTAAGATACAGGACTTTGCTTTGAGCAGAGGGAGACGAGGTGCTGCTACCAACGCAGCAAAGTAGCATCAACAAGCTAGTAAACGCTTAGAGAGATATCCAGGGATCAAAATAGAGGAAAGACAGGTAGAGAAGCCGTCTGTGTGCTGTGGGGATGTAGGAGGGGGTTGAACTTTACGACAGTGAAAGTACGCCACTAGTTGGACCCCCGAGCTGAAGTTACTGAGTTCTGCTTTAAAGGTATAGTCCGGAGTTCCCCCCGTAAAAAATAAACGTTAGACTTGAGCTAGTGAAATCCGTCCTTCGTGCCGTGGTGCGTTTGAACGCAACTCTCTCTCCCCCTGCCTGTAATTCGCTCTTTTGCATGGTTTTGGTGTGTTAGGGATGTTTCTGGGTGGAGATTTCTGTTTATATCGGCAGCCAACGACAGAGCTAAGAGCATGACACTGTGTGGAAATAAGCTCATGATTGCAGCAGATGCCAGTAACTCAAACTCTCGAAGGAAAAAGAAGAGAGAAAACACTGTGTATGCACCGAAGAAAAGGTAAGAGCTTCAGATGATGCACTTTGGAAAACCAGGGTTAATAATAGTTTGGCTTGTACCTGCCTCTGAGCTCTGAAGGAGAAGCTTGAAGTTGAATAAGCTAGCTAGAACGAGGCGGCCATTAGCCTGAGAGGGATGAGCGCTAAGAAATATGAAGAATTCAGGATTCCAGACCAGAAACAACTCGGTTGCTGCAGCAAAAGCAGGAAGGAATGCTGGCAGAAAATTGGTCTCTATTAATGCATAAGTCTGTGCGATTGTACAATCATCATATCGGACTGATCACTGTCACTTCATCACACTACAGCACTTCCTCAGTGTATTTCCTTCTCATATTGTAAATATAGATATTTCCAGGCTCATATCATGCATGTATTACTCTTCACCATGATGGCATGGGTGGGTGTGCGTTCCATAAGTTCATGTTGTCTGCATGAGTGACCTCTTAACCACCTTATTTTTAGATGCAACTCCAGCGGCACAAGACGATCATGGGAACAAGAACAAAATTTACAAAAATATCATCAGCGTCATCGACAGTGTGCATGAAACTACCTGTGAGTGAATGAATGACGTTTTACTGAGTGGGATTTGAACATCATGAGCATAATTCAGCTGCAAAAATTAAGCTATTCAGCTACATCAGTACAGCACTAATATTTGTTTTCAATCAAGGTAAGGAGTTGGTTTATATAAAAATAAATTTATTTAGTCCATTAATATTAATGAAACCTCAGTGCGATGCAGAGTGTCTGTGGAGTCATTGCCTGGCTGCGATGCATTACATTTGTGATGTACGGCTCCAACAGCTGACAGATTTAACGGAGTCCAGCAGAGGAAAACCTGTATCTTTTATATAAAGTGTCATGTGGCAGATCAAAAGGGTTGCACCATCTCTGAATATTCTCTCTCTTCTAAAACTCCTCTCACGATCTGCTCCAGCATCGACAGGATCTTCTAAAAGTGGGCAGGCCATATATTCCAAGAGCGCTAATTGGTCAGGGGGTGGTGCTTTTATACTCTGTGATCTCTTATCCAGAACTTAAAGGAGCCCTATCATGAAAAATGGACTTTTAAGAGCTTTTCAGCATGTCAGTGTGTTATTTCCTCATCAAGAAATGATTTAAATTGTTATTTTTCTTCATTCATGCATATTTGAGTAATCTACATGAATATTTAAACCAAGCGCTACCTCCCTGCAAACGGCTGACTACCCACCGCGTTACGTATGAACGTGGCACCAATCACGAAAGTCCAAATGCGCACGCTCAGTATCGTAGCAAGACGCCCTCTGTTGAACAGAAACTCAGAGAATCCTATACACACTCTCTGAGGAAGAAACTAACACCTGCAGGAAGATTTCCTCAGAGACAAGCAGCCATCAGCTAACAGACGTTTGATCCAGAGTTCAGGAGATTTTTCTTCCTTTTTTTTTTTTTTTTAAGCTCTAGAGGACAGCAAGTTGGGAAAAATGCAGTTACGTTCAGCGTGGTTATGTTCAGCGTGGGAGTTTATTTGTTGTACTGGATGAATCGAATTGCCAGAAGTGGTTGGATTTTAACTTCAGGAGCAGAAAAAAAACTCAGCTTTGTGTGTGAACTTCACTCCTGACAACTTCATGAATGTCGGGCAGTAAAGTGTTTTTTTCTCTGGGATTACTTCTGAAACCTGACGCAGTTCCTGCTATAAAAACGTGCATGGACAGACAACAACACTGGTGAGTCAACACATCTCTCAGCTCAATGCTAACTGTTAGGCTATGATTTGTTCGCTAAATTACTTACTTGTCAGGGGTCTCTGTGGTACTTCTGTGGTACTGCGTATACTTCAAACTCCATATCAGACTCTGGGTCGAGCGCATACAGCTCCATAACAGGCTGCTCTGTTTTATCCCGTCGATCGGAGGAATTATCCATCAATGTTTACTACTAACATCCACATGAGAGCTGCCGGTGCCGGTGCTCCAGACAATTCTGTGACCCTTCAGAATAAGTGTCTCTTCCGGGGCGACGTCATGAAATGGGCGTAAAACATGCTGCAATTGGTCGAAAGCTCCGCGGTTCAGGACAGTCAGCCATCTTACTTCCGTGTTGGAAATTAGATGCATCGAAAAACTAATATTTAACACCAAATTAGTTTCTATAGTAACGATGGGAACATATCTAGCTTATAAATGCCTGTATTTGACTTTTGGAACATTTGAAAAGCATGATACAGCTCCTTTAAAACCTGGATGACTCAATTTCTTGGCCTTAAACGAGGATAAAACTGAGGTGATATTATTTGGCTCTACTGAGCAGGGTGAGAGTGTGTCTAGGTCCTTAGGCTCTCTCGCTGCTTACTGTCGCCCTCAGGTAAGAAACCTTGGTGTGATATTTGATGACACTCTTAAATTTTGTAGTCAAATTAAGGCTGTAATAAAGACTAGCTTTTTCCAGTTGAGGCTCCATGCTAAAGTTAAGCCATATCTAAGCCCTAAAGACTTAGAAAGAGTTATTCATGCCCTGATTACATCCCGGCTGGACTTTTGTAACTCTCTGTACGTGGGTCTGGATCAGTCTGCCTTAAACCGGCTTCAGATGGTCCAGAATGCTGCCGCCCGTTTGGTGACGGGAGCAAAGAAACGAGAGCATATTACTCCCGTCCTTGCATCTCTTCACTGGCTCCCAGCGGGCCGAAGGATTGATTTTAAAATTCTGCTGTTGACTTTTAAAGCTCTAAATGGTCTGGCCCCTTGTTATTTAGCAGATCTTATTCAGCTTTACAGACCACTCAGGTCTTTAAGGTCCGGGATGAGACCTTCCTCGTGGTTCCGAGATCCAGATTGAAGACTAGAGGTGACAGGGCCTTTGCAGTGGCAGCCCCCCGGCTCTGGATTGCCCTCCCTCGTCAGATCAGGACCGCTCCTGATCTAGCATCGCTTGAATCGCTAGTGAAAACACATTTATTTACGTTGGCATTTGGTGATGTATAGGATGACCAATTTTTCAGCTGTTTTATTTCCCTCTCTTTTATCTCTTTTTTATCTCTGTTTTATTGTTTTATGGTTGTGTGGTCATGCTCACTTGTATGTAACCCTGTACAGCACTTTGGTAAACCGCAGCGGTTGTTAAAATGTGCTTTATAAATAAAACTGACATTGACATTACTATGGTGGGGACAAGCCTATTTCCTGAGTGAGCAAAGGTGTGGCAATGGGCTGAGGAGGCTTAAAGGGACTAAAGGCAAGATAAAGAAACAAAACTCGTGACTGCTGCAGCTGGTACTTCAGGTAACTGCAGCCACGAGCCAAGATGTCACAGGAGCGTGAACAAACTGAAGCTATAATGTTATAATAAGGTTTTTCTTCGTAGTTCCACTTTTTAGTGTCTTTCCGTTGATCTGGATCGTTTGCTGATGGCAGAAGAATCCATAACTATCGCCTACAATGTTTGAATTTACCGCGACCGTCTTCTTCCTATATCAAAACTGCGGATATAGCGTCATTTGACGTCACGCCCGCAGGGCAGCGCGGGAAATTCGGTCACCGAATTGCAGCACATTTTGCAGCACACAGCCTGTTCAAGGCAACGGAGAGAAACATGGGTGGAAACTTTCTTGTTGGTATTTTGCGCTTCATCACCCATTAGTATGAAAAAAATGGACATGCATGTTTGGTGTTTTTTTTTTTTATTCCTGCCTCTAGTCCCTTTAAATCTGGGTGCCGGCTCGTCAGGCCTTACCATGTGCCACTGGACTATGGGGGGGATTTTATTTGGTTTGGCCTAGGGCTGGGCGATATGGACCAAAAGTCATATCTCAATATATTACACGATATATATCTCGATATTTCTATGACAAAATGAGAGCAAATATTTTGTTCCAGTCGGAGCCAAATATGACATTACAAGTAGTTTAATTTAAACAGTCCGGATGAAATAATGCTCAGCTGTTCAAAGAATGATAAAATGTAAACAGAAATACTGTAAAATACTGTATGTAATAATACTCACACATGCAAGTAAGGAACATTACACAGAATTAAATGTAACAAAACCGAGTAAGGTCAGCATTTATATACAAAGACAAAACAAACACACATTGAACTCTATATCTCGATATGGGCGATATGGTCCAATTCCATATCTCATTTGAAAATATATCGATATATTTTTCATATCGATCGCCCAGCCCTAGTTTGGCCAAACTGCTATATAAGCTACCCTTGTGTCATTGTTTAGGTCAGTTTTCCTTAAGTTTGCTTTGTTTGTTAAGAGACATTTGCGTATTATTATATTTAGTTTACCTCTTTTATAGGCCGGCTGATTCATTTCTTCCTTTGGAGTTTTTTCAGTTTTTTGGGTCAATAAAACCCACATTTTTTAAGTTACTTTCTGTGTCCTTTTGCCTTACTGCTTGGTCCCTGACAGTAAGTTATGCACACAAACACACACTGGTCATGTTAATGATATCCTTGTACTCTGTTCATTTGTAATGTTTCGCTGTGATTATTCAGGAATTACAAGTTAAGATTTTCATACATCTGACCACAGAAGAGTTTTCCACTTTGTCTCAGACCATTTTAAATGAGCTTTGGTCCTAAGAAAACAATGGCGTTTCTGGACTTCTCCTCAGACATGGCCAAGACAGAGCAAATCTGTTCAACACAACAAAGCAACCAGAATCATCATTCTGCTGCAAGAGTACCTTCCTGCAGTTACAATGGCCGACAAGGGTGCCACCATACATCCAATCCATACAGAAAGTCTCAAGCGGAAGTTAGTTAAAGGCCCCGTACCTGATTTTATTTTAATCTCTCTAAGAAAAATGCTTTCTACACGGTATAATATGTGGTAAAAGGGGTAATTTCATGAAAATAAATCACTCATTGATTGCGTATATGCATGAATCCAGGCCTTTTTAGGTTAGGTTTCTAACGCTGTTGTGACGCTCTTCTCATGCCAATGGAGTTCATTCTACAGAAGTTCCAGTTTCCTATCAGCCACTCACAGTGTTTCCTAACGAGGAGCGCCAACACTTGTAAACAGAACTGCATGGCGTCTACCAAAGGGAAAGTCGCGATACCTCAGCAAAACAGCCTGAAAGCATCAAAACTGAGGAGGAGAGACTTGAAATGCAGGAGAGACCAAAGCAGGAATAAAGTTTGTGTAAATCTCGGTGGATTGTACTGAGCAGCTGTACGGTCTCGGACTGAATGTGGACTGGAAACATGCTGTAATCCAACTGGACAGGTATTTCCAATAACTTTCTTCTTTACATTTTACATGTCCTCAGGTGCTGGCGCTGCCTCTGCTGGTGTACCGTATATAATACATATTTACACCGTAACGCGACGAAGCTTTACATCACTTCCACTCACAGTGGAAACTTAGAAACTTAGTTAGAAACTTTATTAAGTTGTCATGTTGTAATGTCACCTATAACATCATAACGCATCATAATTGTGCATCTGTGTACATAACTGTAGTTACTGTAAACTACCGGTTATGACAGAAAATGTCATTTAGCTGATCCTCAGCCATTTACTGCAACCAAAACAGTAAATTCACTGGAAGATGCAAGTTTTCTCTTGAGAGTTTCTTTGTGCACGAGTATGATATTGTGCACATAATTTCATGCATGTCCAGTGGGAGGAGAGAAAAAGGAGAGCAGGAGCGTTTCTCACTGTGAGAAACAGTAAGTGGCGGGGCTTACAGTTCAAACTACACTCTTCACCTTGCTCATGGTTTGAAAATGTGCAAAATCAGGTTTCGCGCCTTTAAAAAAAAAATTCTGGAATGGCTGAGGAGCGAATTTGTGAAAACTCTCCCTAACTTTTTTTAAAAAAAAATTTTTTAATGAGAATTTAATTGATTATTTTAAAAAAGAAAAAATAAAAAAAAAAAACAAAAAAAAAATAAAAAAAAAAAAAAAAAGAAAAAAGAAAAAAAAAAGAGAAGAGAAGGGAAAAAAAAAAATAAAAAGTAGGAAAGGAAAGAAAGGAGAAAGAAAAAGAAAAAAGGAAAGAGAAAAATAGAAATAAAAGGTAGGAAAAGAAGAAAAAAAAGAAGAAGAGAAAGGAGGGAAAGGAGGGAGGAAGAAAAGAAAAATAAAAGAGAATAACAGATAAAAAAAGCGAGAGAAAAAAAAAAGAACAAAAAAAAAAAAAAAAAAAATAGACACAAACCCCAGGACAAAAGTGCCTCCAAAAAAAAAAAAATAAAAAAGAAACCGCAAAAAAATAATCACAAAAAAAAAGGAGGGAAAAGGAGGAAAAAGGAAAGAGAAAATAAGGGAAATAAAAGGGAAAAAAAGGGATAAAAAAAAGAGAAAAAAAAAAAAAAAGAAAAAAAAGAAAAAAAAAAAAAAGGAAAAAAAAAAAAAAAAAAAAAAAAAGAAAAAAAAAGAAGGAGGAAAAGAAGGGGGAAAGAAAAGGAGGGGGAGAGAAAAGGAGAAGGGAAGAGGCAAAGAAAACGAAAGCCCCCCAACCAAACCCCCACCAACCCCCCCCCCCCCGCCACGCAAAAACACACACCACCCCCAAAACGCCCCCCTACCCACCGGAGGACAGAGAAAAAAAAGAAAAACGAAAGAGGGAGAAAGAAAAGAAAACGGAGAAAAAGACCACAAAAAAAAAAAAGAAAAAAGGAACCAACAAAGGATACTGAGGGGGGAAAGGGAGGTAAGCAAAAAAGAAGGGGGGGGGGAAAAAACGAAGGGGGGAGGAAAAAAAAAAAAGAAAAGGGGGAGAGAAAAAGGAAGAAGGGGAAAAGGGAGAAAGAATATAATCCTTTAAACACCGCCAAGAGTAACTATCTGCGGCTTGCAACCCAGATGCCTGTGCTGCTGCCATGCTGGACAGGACAAGTGAAAAAAAGAAGAGAGAAATGGAAAAAAATGAATATATCAATTCTTGCTTTCTTTACATAATAACAATACAATAAAATTTTATTATTACACTCCACAAATGAAAAGGAGCAGAAAGAAGATAAACTTGTAATAGGCTGCCTGCCCCTTTCTGAGCAAGTATTTCTGTTAGGTGTCAAAAGTACACAAAATCACTTATATAGAAGAAAAGGAAATGAATACAATACAAGTCATCTATTCCATCTGTCTTCCAGTGCATAAGAACTAATGTTATCTTTTTTTAAAACATTTTCTTGAACATAAAAATACTTGTGCAACTCCTCAAGGTAACATTTTGAGAATTCCATAATCTAACACCTGCAACAGAAACACACATTTGTTAACATTAACCGACCTGTTTTGTTGGGTGTGTTATGATGCTTGTTTAAATCAAGATGAAAGTTAGTTGGATTATTTTATCAGAAGCTATTCTGCTTTGCCTCACAGTATGAGGCTCATTTCAGCTGATCAGGTGCTTCATGTTACCTGAAAGTGATCAGCTCAAAAAAAAAAAAAAAGTAACAGCTCACAGCTTTGGAAATGTATCAGACCTCGATTATTATATTTTATAGTATATATTTTACAGTGGAAATATTTACTGGGTCCACCTTAACCACAATGGATTCAGTCACTCGATATTGTTTTGTATTAGTCTTTTTTTTTTTTATTATTAGTTTTTCTAAGTGACTCAGCCGATACGTCACCCTACTCATAAAAGTATTTGCACGTGACTTAGGGTCTGCACCACGATTTTCTATCATGCTCCCTACAAAACTCCAGCGTAAAAAGGCAGGTGGTACGACAGCACGCGCGTTACTGACGGTGTCCAGTAGGTGTCAGTTCTGACTGCTAGTGCGCCTCCCACTGCTTCAGTGGATGAAAAGTTTCCACAGCAGCTTCTGTCAGTCCACGGAGAACCGGTCAGCGATCAATATCAGTCCACAGAGAGCTGATTAGCGATCAGTATCAGTCCACGCGGAAGAGATCAGTGACTGACACCAGTTCCTGACAAGCAGGAGGCGTATGCCAAAACGCGGAGCTGTCCATGTCCCAGCCACCTCAACATGAACGTCTCTCACGCCCTTGTCGTGGTTCTGCGCGTGCGTAGTGCGACCCGAACTCAGAGACGGAGACGGAGCTCGAGCCCTCTGGCCGTGCAGCTCTAAGTCCAAAACGGGTCGGATCACCGACACCCTGCTGGATCCGAAGTCCAAAAAAACACCGATCCCTGCCGGACATCCGCCGGTAAAACGGCGTCAGAGGAGCGGGACGGACAGAGTCGCTGGACCGGGGGGAGGTTGCCTGTCTGCCCGCCTGCAGACGGGGAGACAAAGCGGCATGAAACAGCCGCCAGCTCCGCTTCCAAACGTCGTTTAAACACCGAGTCGCGGTTCCGGATCTTCCGCCGAGACTTAAAACCGGCTTTATGTCAATGGAGTTCTGAATACGGAGCGCGTCTCGACCAGCGGAAGCTTCCAGGACGGATGATCCAGATGTTGGCCTGCTGATGATGATGCTCCATGTTCCGTCAGTCTGACAGCATAGTCCAGATGTCCTCACAATGTCTGACCTGCACCTGACAGGCTCAGCCCAGGGTTTACGGAGCACAGGGAGGAATCCGAACATCTAGAGGACATTCTGAGATAATAACAGACATCTGAAGGACATTTGGAGACACAAACAACCACCTGGGGGACATCCAGAGACAGTCACAGACATTTGGAGACCCACATAAACGTCTGGAGGACATCCAGATACGGTAACACACATCAGGATGGAATTAAGAGACACAAACAATCATCTAGAGGACATTCTGAGATAATATCAGACATCTGGAGGACATTCAGAGACACTAATAAACACCTGATGGACATCTAGAGATAATAACAAACATCTGGAGATTATTTAGAGACATGGAGGCCATTAAGAGACAGTAACACTTGGAGGACATCTAGAGACGATAAAAACATCTGGAGAACATTTAGAGACAGTAAACATCTGGTGGATATCCAGAGACAATAACAATTATCTGGGGGGCATTTAGAGACGCCAACAAACACCTGAAGGCCATTTAGAGACAAAAAAAACATTGGAGGACATCTTGAGACATGGAGGACATTAAGACACAGTAACAAGCACTTTTAGGACATCTAGAGACAATAAACATCTGAAGAACATCCAGGGACAATAAAAACATCAGGAGGACATTTAGTGTCAAGGCAGAACATTTTCAGGTGAGAGAATCTGTTGGCTGTGAAGACAGATTTTGATGGACAGATAAAGAGACACAGAAAAAGGAAGACAAACCAAACACATGACAAGGTTTGAGATGGATGGTGGACATGAACATTTAGTGGACAGAACAGGACATTGAACTGAGGAAAAGTTGTTGGATTCAATTAAAAAACAGAGGAAAAATATTTCGGAGACCTTGAAACTTGTAGGATGGAAACTTTAGGATAAATCACACTAGAGGAGACGTAGAGAAGCCAATGAGGGACAAGGTGGGATGACTTTACCTAGGAGACAAATAGTCTGTAGGACAGGAAGTGAAAGTAAAATGTCGGCGGTGTCAGCCATGTTGGTCTGACTGGCTCTGTTTTCATTTCTAACAGTTTGGATGTAACAAGCTCCGAAACAACGACATGATGTCCCCGAGGCGGGCCCGTCTCTCCATTCCACCTGTGCTGATCCTGGTCCTGGTCAAGGTTCTGGTCCATGCGAGCGCTGCATCAGCTGCCCGCGCCGACAGGAATGTGGTGTCGGAGGAGTACGTGGACGCAACGGTGAACACCACGGTCCTGGATGCACGAGGAAACACCGTCCACATGATGAGCAGTGATGACGGGACATACGGACAGAACTCGCCCAAAGTGGACACCAGGGGTTTCATCATCACACCTGCGCCACATCACGGAGGTACTGCCATCTCACACACACACACACCTGTACAAACCTCTGAATACACTAAAACACACACCTGAACACCAGAGGTGGACACTCCTGGTCCAGAAAGTAAAACTCCTGTCCAGCAGTTGTTCCAACCAATCACTGCAGCAGCTGAATTTAATTAAAACATTTCCTCTGCAGGTAGACAAGCTCGTTAGTGAAGATACCTGTTTTACATGTAAACACCTGGGGGGGTAGTCCACAAAGCGGGTTATATGGTTAACTCTGAGTGTGTTAACCCTGAGATGAGGGAAACACCGTGTCACCTGTTCCAGAAAGAGGGGTATCTGAAACTCTGAGTCAGTCACCATGGTAACAGACTCTGTGAACATAACCTGCTATCTAGCAGGTTATGTTTGAGAAACCCTGAGTTTCTACCGTCTCCTCCACCTGCAGCAGCTGTCAGACATGGTTGTCCGTACAAACGTGATTCCAGAGATTTAGAAACTGAATTAAAACACAACAATAATAAATAGGGTTGAGCATCGTTTGAATTTTGACGATTCTGGTTTCGATTCGATTCCCTTCTTTCGATTCCGGTTCTAATCTCGATTCCGATTCTTTTAAGGGTTAGGGTACAAGAAAGTTTACATTTTCTTTTTTGTAGGCAACTAAATCAAATAACAGACAAGGACATTGATATACTAAACTCCAGCTCTATTTATGTTCTTACCAAAGGCATTTAAATGCATTTCAATTAAGAAAAAATAAAGTAGAAACAGAAATAAAAATGATCCCTGGCCAAACTTGAATAGACATCATCATTTCACCAGTTCACCATTTTAAAAACTTTAACCATTAAACTGGCTGTTTTCTAATTAAGAATATACTACATGTTACAGTACTTAAAATTGTTTGTTTCTGCCCACATTCTTCACTTTGAGACATTAAAGGTTGAATATGGAATACGGACAGAACAGCGACATCACGTGTGTCTAGGTTGTAGTTGCAACGGCAGAAAAACAACTCCAGCCGCTGGGATGCCAGGCTCACTGCCGATACGCAAGTGACCAACAGTCTGCAGCATGTCCAACAGTCTGCTGCATGTCCAACAGTCTGCAGCATGTCCAACAGTCTGCAGCATGTCCAACAGTCTGCAGCGTGTCCAACAGTCTGCAGCGTGTCCAACGGTCTGCAGCGTGTCCAACGGTCTGCAGCATGTCCAACAGTCTGCAGCATGTCCAACAGTCTGCAGCATGTCCAACAGTCTGCAGCATGTCCAACAGTCTGCAGCGTGTCCAACAGTCTGCAGCATGTCCAACAGTCTGTAGCATGTCCAACAGTCTGCAGCATGTCCAACAAGTAACGCAGAGGAGTTTATAACTGACAGCTAACGTTAGCCACGTTAGCAAACAAGCTAGCTTACCGATCCAGGAGGAAAGTCACCATTTCCGTGTTTTTCTCCGTGGAAAACGTTTATGTGGGTCCATTTAGTGAAGTCTTCACCTAAATTTACTCCAGGTTTTGCTCTTCTCAGGTCACTCCTCCTCAGAAACAGATAACAACATCTCCAGGGCTCTGAAGCAGCTGCTTCACTCGCCGTATCCACTGTTTCCCCCTGTAGCAGCCTAACTGTGCCCAAATACTAATGCCACACAGAGATCGTATTTGGCAACCGGCAATGGCGGCATGTATCGGCTTATAGACATAAATAAAATGACATCATCGAACCCGTAAAAAATTATTTTATAATTATTTTTAGGCTAAATATAATTTTTCTAGGAAATGTACTCTCATTCTGCCCCCCCCCCCCAAACAACCTGTGGGGGTATTATTTTTTAAAAAAATATAGCTTTTAATAAAAATGTTCTATATTCAACTTTTAATAGACCTTTTTCACACTTCCTTGTTTTTTGACCAGAAATACACAACGGTTGAGGATCTTTGCTTCCGACAACAATGTCTCAAGCTGGAAAGTCAAGTCATTGCAGCGCACCAGGCTGTTTTTCTTTTGCTCTGAAGCAGCCCAACGTCCATTTCCAGGACTTTTCAACATCCATCGATGATAGACATTAATAGGGACGGAAAAACTGAAGCGTCATAAAACGCCGAGTCATTTTGACACGACAGCCGTGAGCACAGACTGTTATACTGGATGTGACCGCATCGATCCCTGCTGTAAATATTTGATACGGTCAGAGAGCTAAAATAAAATAAATAGAGTAAAATTATGTCCTCAACTCTTGCTTCAGTCCTGAGTTACTATTTTCATCTGTCAGTGTTAAATTAGAAGAAAATAGTTTTGTATTTTTGTCCTTGAATGCATGGAGATAGTTTAACTGTGTTGTGTGAAGTCGTGGCCGCTGTTATCTGTGGGATCCTTCATGGTGAGGTGGACTGTGTTAAACAGCAGCACATGATGCAGCTTTGTAGCCATGGATTAATTTTCTCACATATGTTATAAAAAGAGGCTGAGACGAGGTAGTATAGGTCCAGTAAAAGATCGCTGGACCCGAAGTGCCTCGTCTTAGCCTCTCATTCTAACATACGTGAAAACATTGGTAGCACACAGCTAAACTAGAATAATATATAAACGTTACTCAAAGCTACAACAGAAGCATGTCAAATAAAAGCCACGAAACGTACAGAATATAATTTCATTTCAATTTAAACTCGGAATGAACTGCAATATCTTGTGATCTCTTGCAGTTAAACACGTTACTACAATATTCTACCATCTGTAATCTTTATTTTGTTCACGATGATTTAAAAGCAATAATTTTGAAATCAAACTGATCAGGGAAGTTTGGCCAAACCTATATGTGTAATCTTAAAAAAAGAAAAAAAATGGGCATTATTTCAGCAGGGGCGGTAATTTTGGTCATTAATACGTTAATTTGTGGACATTATGGACGTACTGGATGCATTAACAGCACCTGCATGATCACGTTTTATTTGCTGCCAATGTTATCAGAGTGGCTCTGCAAATTTCATTCTAATCTGATGCTTTCTTATATCAGAAATGATGAATAATCGCCATCAAAACGTCCTCTAAAAACATTTGGTTTCTGATGTGATTGAATTACATTTAAAGCTTGATATATTAAACTCTATACTTCATCATCTACAGATTAATAATCTAAACTGTTTCTTTCATTCTATCACTGAGATTTTATTTGCCATTTTCCATATTTGTGTCCAGGTTTCCTCATCAGTAACCATATTCAGATCAGTGTTCCACTCTCTGGGAGTAAATGCAGGCTTTCCTCTTCACAGTTTAATAGTGTTTTATAACCAAGGCCCAGAATGCCTTTCCCTTTTCCAACCAACAGAATATGTTCCAGTGCAGAAAGCTGGCTGACAGAGTCCCCATAGTTGTTCAGGAAACTCCGTATTTAAAGAAACCTGAAGAACTCATTCTGTGGAACACAATACTTTTCACGTACCTGATCAAATGAAAGTAAAGTTCTCTTCTGATACAAATAACCAATAGTGGTAATCCCTTCACTGTTCCACAGCTCAAAGCTCCTGTCCATAGTTCCGGGGAGGAAGTCTAATTTGCCTCATATTGGTGCCAGGGAGGACAGTTGTTCATTCCTTCCCTCCAGTTTTTTCATGGCCTGCCAGGCTTTGATAGTTGTGTTTATATTCATATTATCACCAATGGGAGGCAGGGCTGTTGCAACAAGGCAAGCAAACCAAGCAATTGCCTAGGGCCCTAAGCTGGACTGGGACCCCAAGACAATAGCTGGCCTGGTTATGAACTCAATGTAACAACAAACTGTGTGAGCTTCCCTTTAAATTCAGTCATTGCGGCTGCAGAAAAGTGCAACATCACTGTTATTGCACTATTGCACCGTTATTGGAAGCAGCTTGGGGTCTTAACACCGTTAAGACCCCAAGCTGGTAGCAGGTTTGCCCTGAAATCTGAAGATTGTGGGGTCAAGCCCTTTTTCAGGCGAACAATATATTTTTTTTCTCCATGTTGAGAGAGAGAGAGAGAGATATAGATAGATAGATAGATAGATAGATTGATAGATTGATAGAAAAATAGATAGATGGATAGATGGATAGATAGATAGATGGATAGATGGATAGATGGATAGATAGATAGATAGATAGATAGATAGATAGATAGATAGATAGATAGATAGATAGATAGAAGAAGAGAGAAAAAAAGATAGATGGATAGATTCAGATTCTGCTTATTCTTATGGTTGCTGCCTCTTGGCCAGGACTCCCTATTAAAAGAGGTTTTTAATCTCAATGGGACTTTTCCAGGTTAAGTAAAGGTTAAATAAATGAACAACTACAAAGATTCAGATTCAGAAGACGTTATTGTCAATGTTCAGATAGATAGATAGATTTCAGATTCACAACAAGATTGTGGAGAAAAAAAAAAAAGAATATTGTTCGCAGTAAAAGGGACTTGAACCCAGGACTTTTAAGTTACAAGGCAAGCTTGCTACCAACTGTGCCAAATGAGTGTGCCCAATGGCAGCACAACTAATGATATGATCCGTTCCTCCCATCTTACTTCTCCTCATCTTCCCCTGTTGCTGCTTTTAATGGTGGCTGGCTAACAATTAATATGGTGCGTTACCGCCACTTACTGGTAGGGAGTGTTGACTGTTGCTGCTGTCGTTTGCGTCGCCCAATCTAGTATGTTGCAGCAACTTTGCTCTTATCCAGCCCACATGTGGTCGGGTAATGGATTGTAATTGAAAAGCTACCAAGCCAAGTTGAGTTGAGTTGAGTTTAGTTGAGTTGAGCTGACCTGTGCTGGTGGAAAAGGCCCAATAGTCACCCCAAACATTGTCTCCTCTATGAAACATGTACATACATCTAAAAGGTGCCACAAACTCTTCCTAACACAAGTTTGAATGAGGAGTGAAAGAATAATGAAACTACTGTGAGCGCTTTGAGTGCCCAGCAAGAAAAAGCGTGATATAAATCTAATCCATTATTATAGGGCTTGGGAACCGACGTCACAGCGCAATGCATTGAGGGAGGTAAACAATACGCTGCTGCCATTTTTGGAGGCCAGCGGAGGGACCGACTTAGCACGAGAAAACAGTTCAAATAGAAAGAAAAGACCGGTACCAAGATAAACTTCTTCCCAATGCAAGGAGACGCTATATTGAGAAGATTGCATTAATCAGAGATAAGGATCCATATGAAATGCTGGCTAAAGAGGGGACCCGTCACCCCGATCTTCTGCTTCCTCCTCCACATTTTCACATACTTGGTCTGTGGCGTGAGTGCCTACACTTTGTCTCAGTTTCTAAATGACAAGTTTACGAACGGCTGGGTCCAAGATGTGGAAGCCTGCAAACTGATGGGCTCAGACAACATGGTCACTGGTAAGCATCTGAGTGGCTCGGCTACGTGCTTTTCCAGGGTCCCATTTAGTGTTGTTCCGATTCCATTTTTTGGCTCCCGATACCGATTCCGATACCCGGCTGTACAGTATCGGCCGATGCCGATACTGTACCGATACCACACCGCCGTTTGACAAAACAAAATAAAAGGGAATCTTTTTCTTCTAATTCTAGAGAACTGCATATTCACTTAGTTTTAAAATCATTGCTGTCATGGATTGGTCAGGCACTGATTAAAAACCTTTGTGAAACTGGAAAAAAAGACTAATACAGAGTGAATCCAGTAGAACTTTTTTATTGCCAAATGGTATGGTTTACAATAAGTGAATAAACTCTTCTAAAACTTGAGTTTTAGCTCTCAAAGGCCAAAATAGTGCAACATCCATGTAATTACAACATGTATAACAGTAGTGCAACAACAAGTAAGATTAAATTAAAATAAGAAATAACATATATGAGGTATCTTCGAGAGAGATAGCATTAAGGCCTATCTGAGGTAAGAAGATCTTATATTAATCAGAATTGCCAAGAGATTTCCTCCTGTAAACCTAGAGCTAGACTGATGTGTGTTCTTCTAAGTGCATCCAAAATTTGGTAAAAAAAAATAAATAAAAGACCATTTTAAATGTTAGTGTCCTACTCCTATCAACAAGTTCCAACTCCAAAACCCACTTGCAAAAAACAAAAACGAGCAGTGGCAAAATAAAGCTCACATCAGTGATAAACATGCCACATAGTAGCAGCACCTGTAATGTTTACTCAGTCTTCCTGAACATTCAAGTCCTTGGGGTTCAAGTTCAAATACATTGGCAGGTTTTTCTTTAAGAAAATGAGTGTTTCTACTAGGGGTGTCCCCGAATAGTCGACGATTCGTTTCCAGAACTGAGCTTCGACTGCCAGTCTCTAAGTCGAATAGTCGCAGCATTTGGTTACCAAGCAAAAATCATACCATCCTGCAGTAGGAGGTGCTGAATGCTCGATTTTTACACAATATTCATTTGTCCTTTAAATAATTCATGTTTTAGGTCTGTTAGCAGCCGAATAATTCTGTTACTATCAGTGTGGTATAAGGCAAGATGAGGCGGGCAGGCGGGTTTAAACCGCAGTCTGCAGACTGAGTCGCACGCGCTGAGCACTCAGTCAAAGCGACGTCTCTATGACCAAGTAGCCAGAGACATGATGAAGGACCCTCACCTGTCACATCATCATCGTTGTAGTTATTTCCACTGATTTACAGCATCAGTCTGTCATGGTGGAAACAGTCTGACAGACATGAACACCGCGTCTACAGTACTCCCGTGCGTAATGCTGACGATGGATACGCTGGCGCTGCTGGAGGATTATTCAGATTATATCAGGAAAGAACGTGTTTTTAAGAACCATGATGTCCTGAATCATGAACCTGCGGCTGATATCAGACTCCAGAGCAGCGCTTTTATCTTTGTCCTGAACTGGACCGCCGTCTGTAGTGTTTTTTTTTTTTTTATAAAAAAAAATAAAAAAAAAAATGACCCCAAAAAAACATATAAAAAAAAAAAAAAAAAAAAAAAAAAAAAAAAAAAAAAAAAAAAAAAAAAAAAAAGGGGAAAAAAAAAAAAGAGGGAAGAAAAAAAAAAAAAAAAGGGTAAAAAAAAAAAAAAAAAAAAAGAAAGGAAAAAAAAGAAAAAAAAAAAAAATTAAAAAAAATCAATAAAATATGAAAATTAAAAAAAAAAAAAAATAAATTAATAAAAAAAAAGAGAGGGAGTAATAAAAAAAAAAAAAATAAAAAAAAAAAGGAAATGATAGATATTCATAATCAAAAAATATAATCTATTAAATCATATAACTGAAAAATGAATAAAGGATGGAATGAAAAAAAAATAAAATAATAAAAAAAAATAATAATATAAAAAAAAAAAAAATAAAGTAATAATATGAAAAAAAAATAATAAAAAAAAATAAAAATTGGAATGGAAATAAATAAAAATAAAAGAAGATAAAAATTTTTTTAATATAAAAATTAAAAATTTTTAAATTTCAAAGAAGAAAAGTGATAAAGGTTTTGGGAATTTAAAAAAATAATATAAATTATTTATAAAAAAAATAAAAAGAAAAAAAAGGGGTAATAAGATTAAAAAGGATAGAAAATATCTAAAATATATAAAAAATATTTAAAATATTTAAAAATATTATTAAAAATATTTAATAATATATATATATATAAATATAAATAATTGGAAAAAAAATTAATATATAATATGAATTTAATAAATTATAGTAATAAATAATTCAATAAAACTTTTTACTATATAAATAAAAAAAAAAAATTAAAATAAACTTAAAGAATAATTTTCAAAGGAAAATATCAATAAAAAAATAAAAGAAAGATAAAGATAAAAAATTAAAAATATATTTTAATAAATAATAAAAAAATATAAAAAATAAAAGAATGAAAAGAATATTTTAAAAATAATATAACTATAAAAAACAATATAATTCAAAATGTTAATAAAAAGGAGAAATAAAGAGGGAGGATAATAATGAAAGTAAAATAATTAAATGAAATAAATAAAGATATAAAAATAAAAAAAAAATTTAAAATAAAATAATTTAGTTAATAAGTAATTAATTAATATTGATTAATAAATTTTTAATAAAAATATATAATATCAAATCATTATTTAAATAAAAATAAAATAATTTAATAGTAAAAAAAAAAATAATATAGTAGAAATAAAAAGGAAAGGGAAAAAAAGAAAATGGAAGGTAAAAATCATAAATTAGGTAGATAAAAAAATTTAAAAAATAGGAATAAGAAATTTTTAAATAAAAAATAAAAAATAAATTATAATAAAATAATTTTAAAAATTAATATATAATAATCATAAAAACAAAAAATAAAAAATAAAGAATAATTTAAAAAAAATTATATTATAATTATATAACTTATAAAAGAATAATATAAAGGAGAGAAAATATAATAAATAGATTATTTATCTAATTAAGATTATTAATATTTAAATAAATAAGGAATAAAGATAGTTTAAATAGAATTTTAAAAATATTATTTATTAAATATTATAATTAATTATAACATAATAAAATCAAAATTTTTTAAAAAAATATTTAAAATATCCATAAAAATATAAACAAAAAAAAAAAAAATAGACAAAAAAAATAAAAAAAAAAATTGAGAGAAAATTAATAGGAAATAAAGAGATATAAAAAAGTAAAATGAAAAAATAAAATATAACATAAAAATAAAACAAATAGAATTATGTTAACAATAAGATTTATGGAAATGTTTTAAAATCAAATAAATAATAAAAGATAAATAAAACCTGAAAAATCCTAATACAGAGAAGAATTGTTTGAAAATGAATAATAATAAATATGAAAAATGAAAATTGTAAATAGAATTAAGGGCATGGAAAAAAAATTAATTATAAAAAATAAAATATAAAAAAAAAAAAAAATTTATAAAATAAAAAACAAAAAACATATAAAAAGAGAAAAAGAGAACTCTTCAAGAAAGGAAGAATACAGAAGTGAAGAGAGAAAAAAAATATGAATGAAAAATAAAATAATTTTATAGTAAAAAAGTAGAAAGAAAAAGAAGAAGAAATAAAAAAATATAGAAAACATGAGAAGGAGGGGGAGAGGAAGAAAAAAAGAAGAGTGGGATAGAAGGATTGAAATATAAATAGGAATAAAAGAGTGTAGAGGGGAATGAGGAATAAAAGAAGTATCAGGAAAAGAGAAAAGGAAAAAAAAGAAGAAGAAAAATATTAAAATTCAATAGCAAAATAATAGTAGAAAAAGGTAGAATGAAGAGAGGAAGAAAGTTAAAAAGATAAAAAGAACAAAAGTAAATAATTAAAAGCTCAAAAAGAGAAAAAAAAAGAAAAAAAAAAGAAAAAAAAAAAAAAGGAAAAAAAAAAGCAAGAAAAAAAAAAGAATATGAAAGAAGAAATAGTAAAGAAATGGTAAAGAGAAGTAAAGTAAAAGAGGGATAAAGAAGAGGTGCTAAACAAAAATAGAGAAAGAAGAGATATGATAGAAGAGTGGGAGGGGGGTGAATACAGGGGATGTTAATAAAGATGTAAAAATGAAAAATTTTTAAAAATAAACTTATCAGAAAATTCGATATTTAAAATATTTATGATTCTCTACTATATTATCTATATTATTCTCTGGAATTTATAAGAATTAGATTTCTTTAAGGTTTTTTTTTGTTAGATTATTTTTTATGTAAATATTGAATAGCTATAATATTTATAAATTTTATGGATTGGTGGGTAATATTATGGAGTGAATGGTGAGGGAAGATATTTTGAAAATTGAAGAAATGTTTTTTATATATGTAATGTAATAAATATTAATAGGAAGAAAGGAAAGAAAAAAATAAAATGAATAATAATAATATATTAGTAAAAATAAGAAAAAAAAAAGAAAAAAAAAAGAAAAGAAAAAAAGAATAAGAAAAAAATAAGAATATAAAAGAAATTAATAAAAATATAAAAATAAAAAAATAAAAAAAAAAGGAAAAAAAAAAAATTAAAAGAATAATGGAAAAATTAGAGATTAATAAATAAAAAAAAATAAAAAAATAAAAAAAAAAAAATATAAAAAAAGATAGATAAATATAAAAGAAATAGAAGAAAAAAGATATAAGAAAATAAAAAAAAAAAATAAAAATAAAATATATGTAAAAGAAGATAAAAATAAAAAAATAAAATAGAAAAAAAAAAAATGAAAATATAAATTAAAAATAAATGGAAAGATAAAAATAAAAATAAAAGTAAAAAAGGAAAAATAAAGAATAAAGATAAAGAGATAGAATATAGAGATAAAAATAAAAAAAAAATAAAATGGAAATGAGAAAATAAATCCAAAAAAAATAATAAAATTATATGAAATGATAAAAAATAAAATAAGAAAAAAGATAATGAAAATAAAAAAAGAATAAACAATAAAAATAAGAAAAAATAATATAAAAATGGACAAATTAGAGAGAATAATAAAAAAAAAAATAAAATAAAAAAGAAAATAAAAAAAAAATTTAAAAATAAATTAAAAAAAAAAAAAATAAAAATTATATAGAATTAATAAAAAAAAGGAGAATAAAAATTATATAAAGAAATGAAAAAGAAAAAAATTAAAAAAAAAAAAAGAAAAAAAGAAAAGATGGAAAAAAAAAATAAAAAAAAAAGATAAATAAAAAATAAGAAAGAAAATAAAAAAAAAAAGTTTGAAGAAGAAAAAAGATAAATATAAAAAAGAAGAAAAAAATAAAAAAAAAAAAAAATAAAAAAAGAAAAAAAAAAAAATAAATAAAAGAAAAAAGAAATAAAAAAAATAAAAAAAAAAAAAAGAAATAATGAAAAATAATAAAATAAAAAAAAAAGAAATAATGAAAGTAAAAAAAAAAAAAAAGATAAAGAATAAATAAAAAAAAAAGAAGAAATAAAAAAAAAAAGAAAAAAGAAAAAATAGAGAAAAAAATATAAATAAGAGATAAAAAGAAAAAGAAGAAAAAAAATGAGATAAATAAATAAAATAAAAGGAAAGGGAAAAGAATAATAAAAATAATAAAATATAAATTTAAAATTCACGTAAATAATAAAATTTAGAAATATACATAAAAATAAAATATAAAAATTCTTAATAAAAAAAAAATAAATGCTGCGTCAGCTGTTGAGCGCACATGTGGAGCGGCTCCTGAACGGTGGAGATGCCAGGAGAAGATGCTGCACTATTCCAGCAAGTTGTGGAATAATCATGGCTGTGATGTTCTGCACATTCCCTCCACCTCCACTCCTCCACCCAGAGCAGATTCTGCTGTCGGCTTTATTGTTAACGGAGCCAGGAGCACCTCTCCTGTTCATCGGCTTTCTGCTGTGCAGATTCTAACTTTTACTTTCCGTTTTACATGGATATAACTTTGTACTTCGTTATGAACCTATTTTTTTTTTATTGTTGTGTAATTGATTTATTTATTCAGTGAAGGTTATTCTATTGTAATTCCTCTGTATATGTTTGACATTTGGACAGACTGTCAACACCCTTTTAATTTTCTTTCCTGACTTTAAATTGTTAAGCAAAAAAACAAACAAAACAAACAGACAGAAAAACAACAAATAAAAAACATTTGAATTTATTTAATGAGGTGTTCCAGCTCTTTCTCTGGAGCAGGAAAAGACGATTATGAATCAAGAAGGGGAAAAAAAAAACAAAAAAAAACATGATTCGACGAATCGTCGGCGAATGACATGATCTGACGAATCAGGTTTGACTATGAAAATTCTTTGTCGGGGACACCCCTAGTTTCTACTTTCTCTCCTAACAGCCTATTCCTCTTGTCATCAAGTATGTTTGAAGCCGTGCTGAACAATCTCTCGCTATCTACACTAGTAGAGGGAGCGCAGAGAAATTTTGCTGCAGCAGCAGCCAGGGAGGGGAACCGTTCTTTATTCTTTCCCCAGTACTCGAATGGGCTTTCTGTGCGGTGAATGGTTTTCTCAGCCATATATGTCTCTGTACCTGTGTGGCTGTGCTGCTGGCCCCACCTTGTTCTGCATCATACTCTTGCAGGACTTCCTCATACAGCCCCTTAAAGGAGTGATGACATAACAGTTAAAAACTAGTTTATGTTGTTGGCATTACTGCATATGTAAACACTCCAAAGAAAAAAACGGCATTTTTTACAGCGGAGTATTGTTTTGAAACGCCAGACCTCACTTCCTCAGTAATACAGTTGGGTCCGGTGATGATATGGAGCTTTACCCGGAGACCACGTTGACTTCATTTTGATTGGCTACACCTTATTTGGCTATGACCTTATTTGGAGAATCTAGGTCAAGCTGCGGTCGGAGTTTGCTAAAGGCTAACTGCTAGCAACAATTCAGACAGTGAGCTACGTTTATCAGACAAGACAGCATTTAGAAAATAAATAAACTTACAGGTAATGACAAGGTTGTGGCCCCCTCCCTCAGTGTTGCTGCAGAAGCTTTCTTTTAAATCCATTTGTTTGAAAACCCAGACCTGACTGCACAGAAGTTACTACTAGCTCCATACACGCAGCTGAATCAGACAGGGAGGGGAGGGGGGGGCGGACGGTGCATAAACCGTTAGAGAGAGAGAGAGAGAGAGGGGGGGGGGGGGGGGGACTACGTAGAATGATGGAACTACGTAGAATGATAGAACTACATAGAATGATAGAACTACATAGAATGATAGAACTACGTAGAATGATAGAACTACGTAGAATGATAGAACTACGTAGAATGATAGAACTACGTAGAATGATAGAACTACATAGAATGATAGAACTACGTAGAATGATAGAACTACGTAGAATGATGGAACTACGTAGAATGATAGAACTACGTAGAATGATAGAACTACGTAGAATGATAGAACTACATAGAATGATAGAACTACGTAGAATGATAGAACTACATAGAATGATAGAACTACGTAGAATGATAGAACTACATAGAATGATAGAACTACGTAGAATGATGGAACTACGTAGAATGATAGAACTACGTAGAATGATAGAACTACGTAGAACGATAGAACTACGTAGAATGATAGAACTACGTAGAATGATGGAACTACGTAGAATTATAGAACTACGTAGAATGAAAGAACTACGTAGAATGATGGAACTCGTGGGAATGATAGAACTACGTAGAATGAAAGAACTACGTAGAATGATGGAACTACGTAGAATGATAGAACTACATAGAATGATAGAACTACGTAGAATGATGGAACTACGTAGAATGATGGAACTACGTAGAATGATAGAACTACGTAGAATGATAGAACTACGTAGAATGATAGAACTACGTAGAATGATAAGCTGCTGTCTGATTCAACCGTTTCTGAGCAGAGAGACAAAGCTGACAGACCATAAACAGGAACTTTGATTCTCACTCTGGACATTCACATGGCCTCATCAGTGCACAATAGATCATATTTTACACCCAAAACCCCAGAAAAGTGAAATATGATGTCATGGCACCTTTAAAGCAGCTCTTGCTACTTGTGCTGGGCTCATCTTCCATCCGTGGGGCCTTCCTGGGAGGGTCTGCTGCCTCAGTGGTGGCTGTCTGCTCATTCTTCTCCAATTCTTGGGTCAGTGCACTCTTTGCAAGCTTGCTGCTTTCTGCACTTGTGAAATATCTGCGGTAACATAGTAGACAGAATACATATTGAATAAACAGTCTATTGCCATAGTTCTTCATGCTGGTGAGAGTGAAACATGTGTTATATTCACATGAATGTGCATTATAATATTTGCATTTGTAATAAAGCAAGGTGAAACATCTGGACATATAAAATATTATATTCTGTGATTCTGATTCATAAAATTCAAGAAGAATTTGTCTAATCTAATTAGTTGTATCGCGCACATACAGTGACGTCTTTAGCCAGTCACAGTCCAACAGAGGCTAGCACAACCTAGCCGTTAGCTCAGCTATTGTATTTAGTGCTGTATCCCACACTGAAACAAAAGGTTTAACTTCAACTTTACACTAAACAGCACACAATTAGACATACCTGTCTTTGTAACGCGGGTCCAAGAGGGTTGCAACTGCGTACAGGGGCTTCGCCTCAGTGGTCCGGAATCTTGTGTCCACAGCTGCTAGAAGCGTCGCCTTCATTGTTTTTATCCCGCTGTCCTCCGTGGTCTCTTTGGCCAACAGCCGCTTCAGTACTACGACCGAGGGGATTACCTCTGATGAGGTGGAGGTGGCGAAGCTGATCTGCTTTGTGATCTCTTCGAATGGAGCAAGGAGTGTGTTGACTTTCTCCAGCAAGGTCCAGTCGTTAACAGTCAGGGTCGCTGGCAGCTGGTGGTCTGCCGCGTACACAGAGATGGCAGTCTTTTGCTCCAGCAGGCTTGCTGTCATATAGAGCCTGAGGAGTCACGTGACAATTCTGAGCGAAGCGGATGTTTGTACAGGTTTAACTGTCAAAACGAGAGCTGTCAGGAGTTTTAACATTGGAGGGAAAAGGAGCAAAGGAGAAAAGCCGTACAGGGATAATTTAATGTCGAACACAAAGAAGACTTATTTGGAGAAACTAGGGGACGTATCCGGACTGGACCTATATGAGCTGGATGGCTCAGAGTGGGACAGTCTGGACCGCTTACCTCCGTCCTCCATGATATATGAAATAGAAAACAGTGATGAGTGTGTGTCTGATTTGTGAAAGACCAAAATAAGCTGTCAGGCAGATGTCAGTGGTGTCGAACATCACGAGTAAACAGATAAAAGAAAGTAACCGGAGTTTTCATCAACTCATGTTAGCTTCAGTGCTCGTCTTGACAACAACGATTTAGCATAGCTACGTTTGCAAATGCACAGCAAACAAGGACGATCTTATCCAGGGTCGTAGTGTCCGGTTCATTCTCACAGCAAAGCAGCATCTTCACAGGCACACTGGTATGACTGGAATATTGTTTACTGGTTCCTGCAAACACGATGACATGTTCCACATGACTGCTCCCAGCTGAGCACGGCCGTGTGTGAGGGAAGGATCTAGCGGCCACATCGTACTGATTGATTCCTCATTATTAAAACTATCTCAGTCACAAAGGGATCACTAGCTGGAGAACACACGGCATGCTGCATGTTGCTAATCTCTTTCCTTCAGACTGCAGCTGTCAGCCACTTGGCGCCCCCCTGTCACTTCAGCAGTCTACAATCCTTGATTTTTTTTTTTTTCCAAACCGGAGATGTTGAAAAACCGTAACTCGCCCTTGTTTGTCTTTTTTTTTTTTTTTTTTTTTGATCATCTTGACTGTGCGAAGTGCTGGCACTGTCCTTCACTCAACATTATAACCCAGCATCTCCAGTCATGACCAACGTAGCTCTCAGTAAACGTACAAGAAACATGCCGGAACGCCGGTTCGGAGGGGCGGGGCCACACGCTGTGACGACAACTCCTCAGCCTCTATAGAACGTGCTATTCCAGCGGGTGGGCACGTCTTGTATTAGTCGTTTGACCGGCATTCCCAGGTCCGTCTGGACGGTTTCCAGTCGCGGTGTGGCCAGTGGAGAATGCTTAAAGTGCCCGATGATCTTTCTCCCACTCGCGAGCACGTCTCCAACACTCCGCTGTGACAGCAAGCCTTCATGAACCGCGAGCTGGATTAAGTGGGAAAAGCATCCCAAACTCTATATCCCCAGGTCCCTCATCGCCTTCTTCATATTGCTGGCATTATCACGAAGAATGACACGGACCTTCAATTATAATAATAATAACACATATTTAAAAAATGCATTTTGTACAGCGCTTTTGAAACAAATCTCAAATGCAGTGTTTGTCCGGTAAAAGACAAGTGAAAAAAAGAAAGAAAATAGACAATTCTAGACGTAAGTAGGCTAACGTTACCTTTGACTTAGGGATGTTCCACTTAAGCAGCATTTCTCTATTGCTCCTGCAATTGCTTCACCGGTGTGGGATCCTTTGAACTCGTTTGCATGAAGCACCACGGTTTCCAGATTGAACGCTTCTGTGTCCACCCAGTGAGCAGTTAAGCTAAGCAGAGAAAGTGGGGAGATGTTGCTGCTCCAGATGTCAGTAGTGAAGCTTATGGCCTGCATCTTTTCTAGCTTTCTTGAAACGTACTCCGTTACTTTCTTTTTCAGTGCAGGAACAGCAGTCTCTGTGAAATATTTGCAGCTTGGGACCTTGTATTTTGGTACTGCGTGAGCCATAAAAAGCCGGAATCCCACGTTGTCAGCAAAGGAGAGTGGCAGGTTACAGAGCACAGTCATTTCGGTAATTTTCTCCGACATGTTTCTTGCTGCTTCACCTTTCTCGTCCCACTGGTCCTTCCTCTGAAGCGAACTGACCAGGGTTTGCTGCTGCGGCCTGCTCGCCTTTCTCTTGCTCGCAGTTGCGGCCACCTCAAACTCTTTGTGTTCGTTCACATGTTTCATTTTCAAATGTTTTATCAGGTTTGAGGTATTGAAACTGGCCGTTTTAGTCCCCCCTCTCGCGACTTTCACGCCGCAAATCTTACATGCAGCTGTTGTACTTGCTGGAGTTTTTATGATGAAATAATTCCAAATCGCCGACATTTTCTCTCCTCCTGTGCCACGCGGGTTTGTTTTTCCTCAACATGAAAACTGCTCCACCATTGGTTGAGCGCGTCTGCTCCGGGCCAATAGAATATCTTGGCTCGGCATGCATGTGTGATCATCACATGACAGACAGGCAAGAGGAAGACAAAGTGCTGCGTTCAAAGTTCATTACCAGTATAGGTAAATGGCACCGGTGCGTTATTTGTTAGTACTCGCCGATGCCGATGCCTGCGTTTTAGTCCCGCATCGGGCCCCCTACCGATACTAGCATCGGCATCGGTGCAACACTAGTCCCATTCATTCATGTGTTTGAATGAGGCTTCCTTGTAGCCTGTTAGCATGCTAACCGCACAATAAACAGAGGCTATGTCACAAAATAAAAAGGTAGCTTTACAGGCAATTTCTATGAAAAGTGGGAGAAAGTATGAAGGTAATGGTCCAATTATGACACATATTTGCACTTACCGGAATGAAAATGCCTAGAGCACACGAGGAAGGATGGGATGTTAGTAAAATGTATGTCTGTGCGTCTTGCAGCTGCTATCCATGCCATCCGCCTCCTCCGGGTTACTTCTGACACAAGACTCCCTTGTTTTGTTTTCATGTTGGAATCGGGAACGAAAAAAGACGGTCCGTTTTTTTTTTTTTTTCTAGATCGATCATGTGCAGGAACATTGCAACCCACAACACAGCAAAGGTTCGGGAGGCAATGCCATGCTGACATTCCTCCACTCCGACATAGTCCCAAACTGTCAAAATAGCAACAACTAAAAATTTCTGCTAAACGTCTCATCATTCTGGCATTTTTTCATCCTATGGTTGGAAAGACATCCCACCATTCCAATAATTCCTTTAAAAACCTCCTCCGGCATTCAGATTTTTACGTACTTTTACAGCATCATCTTTACTCCACAACCTCGCAAAGCAACTTAATGATCTGTTATCAAAATCTCCTGAAACGGGAAATATAATCTCCTCCACGTATGAATGTAACTGCAGCTGGTCTGGAACATGTTAGATTCATGTCTGAATCTCAGGATCACTGACTGTCAGCAGAAAAATCACCGTCAGTCACCGCAGCTGGAGCAGAGCTCTCCACAGAGCCGTGCGTCTTTGCGCGCGCTGGCGTCATAACGCAACATTAATAACTGCAATTACAGATATCAATGACGGCGCTGCAGGTGACACCTGAAGTCACTGACTAATTCTAGTGAAAACGTGTGAATAATGTCCATCTCCATGCTGTACAGCAGGGGGGGGCGCATCATTGTGCGCATTTATGGATGCCGGCATTACACTATTTTTTTTTTTTTTTTAAATCCCCAGATGCAGCGGTTCGTCCAGATTCAGTGAAATGGTTCGGAATGAAGCCGCATCATCCAGATAAACACTGAGCTCCATCAGAATTGTTTAAAAATCTGATTTAAGAAGCTAAAACTTTATTTTGGAAATTAATCAGAACACACAGTTAAAAAAATCACCAGCGCGCTCGCTCTCGGCACAATTTTAAAAGCAATAGGAGAAGATTGCCCACTGTACTTTTTGTTATATCTAAATCTTTTAGCTTCGTTTTTAAATTTTTTAATATGTTTTTTTAATATATATTTTAGTTAAGTAATCTATTTGCCATCATTGTATCCGTCTGGTATCCTCTCCTCTGTTTATATGCAAGCGCACTGCAGTTTCATATTTGGAGGGTTTGGAGGAAAAACTGTATTTCATGTCTTGACATTTTACCAAATTATGTTGTGGCAGCAAATATTTATTCATTTGCAGAAGCTAAACTCCTAATGAGTCTCTCTTCATCGTTTGCAGTTCAGCACCAGTGTTGTTTTTGGCAGCTATCTGAGTTTTAGTCTTAGTCTTAGTCTTTCTGACGAAAATGCTTATTAGTTTTAGTCATATTTTAGTCATTTCTGTATCTGATAGTTTTAGTCTAGTTTTAGTCGACGAAAATCAAAAAGGTTTTAGTCTAGTTTTAGTCGGCGAAATTAAAAACGTTTTAGTCTAGTTTTTGTCAGGTAGGCTATTTAAAAAAAAAAAAAAAAAAGAAAAACTGGCCACTAAGGAGACCATGCTGCCGGTTACATTTGAGCATATAGGTTTGTATATGAAAACAGAAAGAAAGACTATGTTCCATTGCAAGTGAAGACAGCAGTTAATGGTGAGGGGAGTGAGTTGCGTTGTCTTGTATTATAATCATGTGGCACCTGAAAGTTTAATTTTGTTGTTTTATTATATTGTGTATCTTTTCTTTACCTGCCAAGGGACTGCTGATGCTAATTAGCTTACTAATGACAATTCAACATGTTGCTATATGTTCATTAATATGTACTGTCCCTGTCAAATAAAAAAGTTTGAAGATAGAATAAATTTTAAAGCTTCTCATAAAAATACTGAATGCAAAAACATTTTTGACACACAAACCATCAATTTATTGCAAAATTAAGGTAAAATATAGGGCTGCAAATATCTTAAATTACAAACCATTTGGGAGTCGAAACAGCCGGCTCTTTAGGAACCGACTCAAAAGAGCCGACTCTTTAGGAACCGACTCAAAAGAGCCGACTCTTTGGGAACCAAATCAAAAAGACCGGCTCTCTGAAAAGAGACGAACTTCCCACCGTTTGAACAGCGCAGCTAAGCAGCTGCGCGTCTGACCGCAGATGTTCACCAGAGTCCCTCAGCAGTTCAGATAACCGACGGTAACACGCAAAAACGCTGTTTAGCAGATAGAAATGACAAAGATTAATATCATGGTTAAGGTGTGGGCGGATATTTATGTAGTTCGGGTGGGTGGCGGTGAGAATATGTTTCTTTTTCGTTGGACAAGACGCGTTTTAAACATCTAACGTTGGGATCGTTTCCAGATCAGGCAGAGACAGAGGCACTGCTGGTAATGGGAACAGCGAACACTGTTACAACCAGGAATGATGATCTTTTATGCTGGAATCTCTGAATCACATAGATAAAGCCCCTACGTGGCAAAATGACAGAGACTGCTGTGAATTTAAGATATTAATGTGCGACATGCGGGTCAGGTTTGACAGGAAGAGCCGCGGTTCGCGGGTCTCGGTTCGGGCGGATGCGAGTAAGGATACAACTACTTTTTAACTTTTGACAGACAGATTAATGCAGAATAGGTAGACATTTCCTGCATTATGAACGTCTGACAGACCAGAGATTCACATTTTCATCCAGTCTCGTCTCGTCAATGAAAATTTACACACGTCCCGTCATGTTTTAGTCATCAGAGAGACACGTTTAGCTCGTCATCGTGTCGTCATCGTCATGAAAAAAAGGGGCGTCAACGAAATGATTTCGTCATCGTCATCGTTAACGAAAACAACACTGTTCAGCACCTGATAGCGCCGAGTCAGAGACTCTTATTAACACACGTTTCCTTACATGGAAAGCTTTGTCGGAATGGTGGGACATTTGTGTGCCAGAATAGCGGGATTTCGGGATGGTAGTTTGTTGAAATGACAGTATGTCGGAATGCCAGCATGTAACCAGCAAGTTCTACCCATGTTGCATAAGTAGCCCGACTTCAAACAATGGCCTCCAAAAATGGAGAATCCTCACGTCGACCCCCGCGGGGCTTACGCTGTGACGTCACGTTCCAAAGCCCTATTACAGTTTTTCTCAATTGCTAAAACACTATTTTTGAAATGTCCCCTCACTTTTTCACAATTTTAAACACTAAACCCATAACTCAAACTACTTTCCCAAAACCTCTAATTCTTGCTGCAAAAGGAAGTTATTGACTCAAAACAGCATCACCTGGCCTCAAAAAGCAACACTATTGTCAAATCATGCCCCAAGCACAACAAAATGTAGAACACTACAGAGCAATCAGTAAACACTAGAAGGAAAAAAGGAAGACATAGTTCTCAGAACATCATGCTGTCAAAATATATTTTTTTAAAATTATTTATTCACATCAGGCCAAATGCATCATGTCACAACACAGAGAACTCATAACATGTAGAACTAGAAAAGCACTCGGAGAGCACAGACCTCCGCCAAGCAGCTCTCGCAACGATTACAGTTTTTCTCAATTCTAAAACACTATTTCTGAAATGTCCCCTCAATTTTTCAATACTTTAAAAACAAATCCAAAAACTCAAAATCTTTCCCAAAACTTTCTTCTTTGCAAAAAAAGATAATAGAAAAAAACACACGAAAAAAAAAAAAAAAATAAAAAATAATCAGCAAAAAAAAAAAAAAATAAAAAAAAAGAGAGAAAAAAAAAAAAAAAAAAAAAAAAAAAAAAATTTCATAAATAATAATATGAAAAATATTTTAATATATTTTCATAAGGAGAAAAGCATCATATAACAAAACAGAAAATCATAAAATAAAAAGAGAACAAGAAAAGAACTCAAAAAGAGAGAAATCCTCAAGAAAAATATAAAAAAAAAAAACATAAAAAAAATTAATGAAGAAGGAGATAGAAGAACACCAAAAATAATGAGTTGTTCTTGTGATGAGGAAAAGATGGTGAAAATTATAGGAAAATCCATCGAGAAAATTTTTGTAAAGAAGCTGATAAAAAAAAAAACCTACAAAAAAAAAATGCTTGGTGGGGAAGAATTACAAAAGGATGGATGATATTGCCGAAATATATCCTAAAAAAAAGACCTGATGTCACCCATTTTTCCCCATCCTCCACCACCTCCGCAACCATCCCCTTTTTCTTATTATCTCCCTGATTCTTCAATCCATTGCAAAAACATGACTCCCAGCAGAAATCTAAATTGGTTATATAGATCCCTCAAAAATAAAAAAAGAAATTTTAAAGAAAACTTACAAGATAAGAAATAATGATATGACTCTAGTTAAGTAGGTATATAAGAATCCTTCAAAAAATTCCTGGATTCAGAATGTGATCCGGATCACCACCAAAATGTAATGGGTTTATCCTTGGGCCCATGACTGGTTAAAGTTGTACTTCCATGGTCATTTCATTAATATTTCTGTGCTCTCCATTGTTATTGAATGCATTCTGCATCGTTTCTGTTTAAAAAAACCTTCTGGTATCTTTGTATCCAGCTGTATTTGTATACTAGAACAGAGGCTTGTGGTCCAACGGCAGCTTTTCCGGGTCCTTCTCATGAAGTTCCGTCTGATTGGCTGCCTCCCATCAGTGTATGAAGGAAGCTCCGCCCTCCGCTCTTATTTCGCTACAGACAGGAAATAGAGCCGACAAACAAGTTTGTTCCGCCATGCTAACAAACAGTTAGCTAATTAGCTTCTCAACTCCGAAGCTACAGTCGTGCCGTCTTTACTTCTAGTGTGTAGTGGAGGGTTACCTGCCTTCCAATGGACAGATAGAAACCCCACATGGGATACGCTATTTGCAATGTTATGTAGAAGTGCGAGGCTGTTCCCGATTCGCTCTTTTCTTCGTATTGTTTCTCTGATGAGAAAGCACAGCCGACTGGGGGAACGCAACGCTAGCAAGTCAGCATGTGTAAGTAAACAAGGGGAAACCCTCCGTATTTCAGAAGGAGCAAGTTAAACAGGTTTTCAGTGGAAGGAGGCCTTTAACATTTCAGGTCAATCCGTCCAGACCTTTTTCCATAAAGTTGCTGACAGACAGATAAACAAACCACAGTATTACCTCCCTAATGGAGGTAATACTGTAACATGGTTGATCACAGTTGCACGGATTTCACCTGAAATGAAGGCTCTGTGTCAGACCTGATTTTGCCCCCCTTATGTCCCCATCCTCGACCACCTCTGCAACCACCCTCTGCGACCATCTCTTATGCGTACTTTTCCTCTCTGATTTCCTCTATCAGTTGCAAAATCTTGACCTCCCACAGCTTCCTCAACTGGTTTATATTGGTTTCCTCATCATCAGCCAAAGGTGGAATCAATTTTGAGTCACTGTGTTTACCTGCTGACAACTGTGTCTTAGTTGTGATCAAAGTGTGCAGCATGTGTTTACCATTTTGCACAGCGAGTGCATCACACTGCAAATGTATTTGCAAGCAGTGTCCAGTGATGTGAAATGTGCTTTAGATTTTGATCACAAGGGGACTGATTTGATACCTTGGTTTAAGCAGCTGAAAAATTGGCTTTGAGAATGGGATTTAGTGTTTTAGCAATTGAAAAAAACTGTAACCTAGCATGCATGTCTTTGGACGGTGGAAGGAAGCCGGCATACCCGGAGAGAACCCACGCATACTCAGGGAGAACATGCAAACTCCACACAGGAAGGCAACTGTTGGAATTGTTTGAACCCCCTCCCAAACCTAGAATCAAACTAGCGACCTTCTTACTGTGAGGCTGTAGTGCTAACCACCATGCCACTGTGCAGCCCGTTTATCAAAAAGTAATCCTATAATTTGTTTATTACGGTATGGGAGTGGTTGCATCCTTTTTTCGAATTTTAAAATGTAAAAATACTATGTGTGCAGCATTTTTTTTTTTTTTAATTTTTTTGGGAGGGGGCTTCAAGTCCATTTTGCTTGGGGTCCCATAATTCCTTGAAACGGCTCTGATGGGAGATTTTACCTTTTTTTGGTCAAGAGTACAAAGCAGACCCTGAAGGGCTTGGTTAGCCTGTGAGGATTCTAGATAAAGCCACATGGATCAACTGTCATTCTTGATGCATTCAGCAATGTACCGCAGCTGTGCAGCCAATTGATAGAGCCTTATATCAGGTACCGACAGGCCACCCTTTTCTTGTGGTTTCTAAAGTCTGGCCAAACTGATGCGAGGCTTTTTACCACTCCATATAAAAGTGCTAAACTTACTATTTATTTCCTTGAGTACTTTTTTTCGGGAACAAGATAGGAAGCATTTGAAAAATATAGAGAAATTTAGGCAAGATGTTCATTTTGAGTAATGAGATCCTCCCCATTGTAGACAGCGGTAAAGAGGCCCACCTTTCAAGGTCTCCATATGTGCACTTTAATAGAGGTATAAAATTAACTTTATACAATTGATGAAGTGATGGAGTTATCACAATTCCCAGATAAGTGAGGCCATGTGGTGACCACTTGAATGGGCAAGACAAAGGGGGACATGCACTGCATAGCCCTCCCAGAGGCAGAGCTTCTGATTTAAGCTTGTTAAATACGCCACAAGAAGCGAGAACTTTGTTCTAGCCCGTTAGGCTGCAAGAACAAGAAAAAAGTTATTTTTCGTCAAGTCATTTCCTACTCCACAAGGAGCTCTGTAACTGGGCACACGCGGGAAGAAGAGAGGGGGTGACAGTGTTCCCCCAGTGATTATACTTGTACAATAGACTTCTTCCGTGGCAGGATGGAATTGTGCACACGGTGGTGCTCATGTATTTAAATGCCACATGCGTAGTTTGCATTTACATACTTTCTCACCACCTCGATCAGCTGTTTATTAAAGCTATCCGTTCAACGTTGCATCAGCAGAAATGCAGAGGTGACAGCTCTCTGCTTCAAACATCCGTGTTTACCCCGCCTGCCTCAAATGTCCGACCAATTACACAATACTTCTTGCAGATCCCCGAGAAAAAAGTTCTGCCCAGCCGAGGAGTCAAGAACGAGCCGCAAGCCATCCTCAAACACGTCTGCAAGAACAAAATGACATAGTTTTATTCTTGTGGCCCCGAAAATAAGAAGAAAGTTCTCTATTCTCGCAAAGTATGTAGCAGCCTTTAGTGAAATTTATTTTGTAACCCGATAGTTGGCCATAATTATTACTTAAATCCAAGACTACTTGCATTGAGACCTCTAGATTAGTGAGGAATAACAACACATTGTCAGCATACAAAGAAATTTTATGAAATTTGCCCCCAACTGAGATACCCGAAATAGCAGGGGCTTTTCTGATAGCCTCTGCCAGGGGCTCAATGGCGATCACAACTAATAGTGGGGAAAGGGGACACTCCTGCTTCGTGCCACGATAAAGGCAAAAATAGGATGATCCTCTACTTGTGAAGACAGCAGATAAAGGATAATTATATAGCAGCTTCACCCATCTAATAAATTCTTCCCCTAAACCCAAAATCTCTAGAGTGGGGAAAAGATAAGGCCATTCAATCTGATCAAAAGCCTTTCCTGCATCCAGGCTAACCATAATACAGTCAGGTTCATCGGATTGGGAGAGTTGAATTATGTTAAGAAGCCTTCTCATATTGGAACAGGAATTTCTGCCAGCAATAACTCCCGTCTGGTCAGTATTTATAATTGAATGTAAAACTGATTCTAAACGCAGGGCAAGTGTCTTAGAGAGCAGTTTAAAGTCTGTGTTTAGTAAACTTATAGGCCTATAAGATCCACAATCAACCTCAGCTTTCCCTTTTTAAAAGAATAAGATTAATATCAGCTTCTGTTAATGACCTGGAGAGATGACCGCTATCCAGCGAATCATGAAACATATTTAGCAGGAGTTACAGTAGCAGAGATCTAAACTCCCTATAAAACTTACAGCCTAGCCCATCTAGGCCCGGTGTCTTGCCTGCTCGCGGAGAGTTTGGAGCCCTCTCGACTTCCTGTTCTGTTATTGGCTTGTTAAGTGTTGCTCTCTGCATATCTGTAAATTTGGGTAGATTCAGATTAGAAAAAAAAAAAAACCCTAAAGAGAAGAGACTGTCGTTAGATGAGGGTTGGTCACTCTTATATAGTTGTTTGTAGTACTGTTCAAAAACCTTGTTAATATTTTCTGTATCGGTTTTCTTTTTACCAGCCAGGGGCCTCATTTATAAAGCTTGCTTACGCACAAAACAGGGCTAGGAAGTGCATAAGCAACTTCTTACGCAAGAGTTGGGATTTATAGAAAAAAAACTAGTTTAGGAATGTGCGTAATTTTAAGCAAACCACAGACCTTGCTTACGCACATTTTGGAGACTGCCCAGAGGAAAATCATTTTGGAAAGGTGATCTCAGAAAGGTCTCATTTACTGCTAGACAAATGTGAGATCCATGTGATTAAGATTAACTTTATAGGATTCAAACCAGCAGCGTAATTTATGCCGCACAGGTGAGCTAAAACTATTGGAACCTTTCAAATAAATAAAAAGGTCCATAAGCAAACTTATAAGTTAAATCAACATTTCAACAAGTTTTCTCACTATCATCTTCCTCTACCCAGTGATCATCAGGGTGATATATTTACCACATTAACACAGATTCTGACAAGGTGCTCAGCAATCAGACTGACTGATCTAAGCATATTAATACCGGGGACACTCGTGCGTAATGCTGCACATCGGTGTTGCTGGAGGACCCACAGATGGGAGAATTAGAAAGGAACGCGTTTTCGGGATTCACCAGGATTTCCTGGCCCAATGATGATGAGTGGCTAATAAGCAGATTTACTTCTGCAGCGCTGTTGTCTATGAACTGAACCCAGATAGACCGACCTGCCAAAACCCTGCCGACCCCGACACATCAGCAGCTGCTGACCCCAGCGCGCTCCATCATGGAGCCGTCGGACTCACCAAACAGGTGGAGGTGTTTAGATGCAGCAGAGAGTGGGGGATGGGGGTGGGGGGCATCACTGCACCCCACAACACAAAAAAGTGTTCTGCACACAGTCGCACTGACACAGCGTTTCCTCCACAGTTTCACAGCGACTTCAGGAACAAACCTCTGTTACATCGTTCACCGCCACAACAACCTGCTGTCACTCAGCAGACTTTAGTTTATCTGTGATTCCACTGTGATGCCCCAAAAAAATGTTTTTGTGAGGCTCCACCTCATCAACAAGCACTTCCACTTCAGTCTCCACGAAATAATGTTTCATTGTCTTTTTCGGTCTCCAGGATTAAGCTTTAAATGCCTCAGATCAGCTGGCTTATTTATATGCAGAAACATCGATAAGGTGGTTTGCATTGACCATTTATGATATAATGTGGGTGTGTAGGGGGCGGGATATGAAACAAATTCACCTGTGCAAACTTCCAGAAAGAGTGTGATTTACAAAGGGGAAATTGACTGAATCTGTGCGTACGCACGGTTTTATATATCTGAATATTTTTCAGCGTACGCAAACTTTTTGTTCTGGGTGTAAGTACACTTGTAGTAAGGATCCTACGCACAGTTTTATAAATGAGGCCCCAGGTCTCTGATTGCAGGGATACACTGGGAGTCTGATCTTTTTTTCACTAACCTCGCCAAGTATTTGCTCGGCCTATTGCCAAATTCATACAATCTTTGTCTAGCAAATCTAATTCTCTCTTCGGCCTTATGAAAGAGTAAGGAGTTCAGCAAAGCCTTAATTGCTAGCATTGTTTCCTGATTGGCCTCAGATGGGTTTTTAACACAGTTCTTTTTTGCTTCTGCAAGTTGAGTCTCCAGCTTCCTCTGATGCTCAAGTGCTTTACATCACTTGCTTTTCATGTATGAAATTTTTAATCCTCTAGAATATGTCTTGCTTGTTTCCCAAAGTATTGAAGAAGAAATGTCAGGTGTGTTGTTAATTTTGTAAAATATCTTAAACTTAGAGGTAAAATATGATAAAAATAAATAAATAAATAAAAAGCTAGGGTCACTAAGGAGGGAGGAATTAAATCTCCACATTCTTGTAGGAATACCACCCTCCTGAAGAAACTGAAGGAAAACTGGGGAGTGGACTGAGATTATATTGATTCCAATGGAGCAAGAAGTTATCATATTTAGATTAGACTTGGGGACAAATAAATAACCAATTCTTGAACTACTCTTATGAACACTTGAATAAAAGGAAAACCCCCTCTCCCCTGGATGTGTGGTTCTCCATAAATCAAGGTATCCCATTTGGTCACATACCTCTGTTAATGCTCTGGCCCTCTTTGTGGGGAGACTGGTCTCAGCCGGAGACTTATCCATATGAGGGTCCAGTAGGGAGTTGAGGTCTCTACCGATAACTGACTGCTCACATTCTATTTCTGCATATTCTGCAAAGACCTCTGTAATTAATTCTGTTGGATGATTAGGGGGATAATATATATTCATCACAGAGACACGCTTACCAAACAGGAGACCCTTCACTATAACATATCGTCCACGTTCATCTCTGATACATTTCTCAACTTTGAAAGGTAGAGATTTATGAATTAAGATACATACGCCTTTGTGTTGGAAGTAAAGGAAGAAAAGAAAATCTGCCCCACCCATTCACGTTAAAGTTTCATATGTTCTGGGTCTTTAAGATGCGTTTTTTGTAAAAAATGCAATTTTAACCCCCTCCTTTTTTAAAGATTTACTTCCATTGTCATTTTTATTAATATTGCTGTGTTCTCCATTATTATTGAATGCATTATGCATCATTTCAGTTTAAAAAAAAACCTTCTGGTTGTTTTGTATCCAGCTATATTTGTATGCTAGAAGAGAGGCTTGTGGTCTTTTCCGGGTTCTTCTCATGAATTTACGTCTGATTGGCTCCCTCCCATGAATGTATGAGGGAAGCTCCTCCCCCCACTCTGTGTGTGTAACAGAGCACGCGAACGAGTTTGTTCTGCCATGCTAGCAAACAGTTAGCTAATTAGCTTCTCAAGTTCGCAGTCGCGCTGTCTTCACTTCTACTGCGGAGGAGAGGGTTATCTGCCTTCCCATGGGTGGATATAAACCCACGTGGGATACGCAATTTTGGATGTGATGTAGAAGCGAAAGGCTTTTCCTGATTCGCTCCTTTCTCCGTATTGTTTCTATGAAAAGGAAACACAGCCAGTGGAGGTGACGCACCACTTGCAAGCGCAGCATGTGTAAGTAACCAGGGGTGATCCTCCGTATTTCAAAAGGAGGATTCTTTCTGATGCTGCTTCCCCAGCAGATGCTGCAAAGCTGATTGCACTTTCCACAACAGACTTGTAGAAGATCTGCAACATCTTGGTGCAGACGTTGAATGATCTCAGCTTCCTTAAGAAGTAGAGTCTGCTCTGACCTTTCTTGTAGATGTAGTCAGTGTTGCATTTCCAATCGAGTCTGTTGTCCAGCTGAACTCCAAGGTATTTGTTGTTCTCCTTCATCTCCACCTCCTCTTCCAGCATGTAGACAGGACTATGCTGCTTATTCTTGCTCCTCCTGAAGTCAACAATCATCTCTTTAGTCTTGCTGGTATTTAAGATGAGCTGATTGTTACTGCACCATTTCACAAACTGACTGACCAGTTCCCTGTACTCGGCTTCTTGTCCATCACTGATACACCCCACAACTGCAGAGTCATCAGAGTATTTCTGCAGATGACAGGACTCAGAGTTGTACTGGAAGTCTGAGGTGTACAGTGTAAAGAGGAATGGTGAGGGTACAGTTCCTTGTGGTGCTCCAGTGCTGCTGATCACCATCTCAGACACACAACCTTTCAGTCTCACAAACTGTGGTCTGTTTGTTAGGTAGTCGTAAATCCAGGTGGTTGTGGAGGATCCACCTGGAAGTTATGGAGCTTCTGACATAGCAAAGCAGCTGAATAGTATTAAATGCACTTGAAAAATCAAAGAACATGACCCTCAAACTGCTGCCTGACTGGTCCAGATGAGAGTGGGCTCTCTGAAGCAAGAAGATGATGGCGTCTTCAACCCCAAGCCCATTACGATATGCGAACTGTAATGGGTCCTGAAAGGTATTCACTTGCTTGTTGAGGTGAGCCAGTAAGAGTCTCTCCAGGACTTTCATGATGTGAGATGTCAGAGCAACTGGTCTGTAGTCATTTGGTTCAGCTGGTTGTGGTTTTTTAGGGACAGGAACAAGACAGGATGTTTTCCACAGCACAGGAACTCTGTTCTGTCTCAGGCTGGTGTTAAAAAGGTGCTGCAGAACCGGACATAGTTGTTCTGAGCAGGTCTTGAGAACTCTGGGACTGACACCATCTGGACCTGCAGCCTTGTTCCGGTTCAGTTTTTGTAGTTGTTTCTTGACCTGGTCACAGGAGACAGTCAGGCTGGAGGTGGAGGCAAAAGAGGTCTCAGGATGTCCTGATGTGGAGGGAGATGAGGGTGTGTTCAGGTCCATGACTGAGGTGCAGGGTGACAGAGTGGAGGTGGGACAGGAAAGCTGTGGGCTCATGGAGGGTGTGTGGAATGTTGGGTTGTCGGCAGGGGGGGGAACTGAACCTATTGAAGAACATTTTCAGTTTGTTAGCTCTGTCCAGACCTCCATCAGTCTGGTCCCCCTTTAACTTGAAGCCAGTGATTTTCTTCATTCCCGACCACACATCCCTCACGTTGTTCTGCTGGAGCTGCTCTCCAACTTCTTCCTGTAGTCCTCCTTCACTTCTTAGTCTGTGTTTTCAGTTGTTTTTGTGTGGTCTTCAGTAACTCCCTGTCTCCATCCCTGAAAGCTTTCTTTTTGATGTTCAGCAGCTTTTTCAGGTCACTGGTGATCCAGGGTTTGTTATTGGGGAAGCACCTCACTGTTCTTGTTGGAACGATGCTGTCCACACAGAAGTTTATGTAATCTGTCACACACTCAGTCATGGTGTTGATGTCATCTCCATGAGGTTCACAGAGGACATTCCAGTCTGTGGCCTCAAAGCACCCTCTCAGAGCATCTTCAGCCTCAGTAGACCAGGTTTTAATCGTCCTCCTAATGACTGGTTGCTGCTGAACGATGGGCTTGTAGGTGGAGGTGAGAAGAACCAGATTATGATCTGATCTTCCTAAAGGAGGCAGGGCAGAGGAGCTGTTTGCATTCATAGTGTTTGCATAAAATAAGTCCAACATCTTATTTTCTCTGGTGGAGCAGCTGACAAACTGCTGGAAAGTTGGCAACGTAGCAGAGAGGGAGACGTTGTTGAAGTCTCCAGAGATCGCCATGAATGAGTTTGGATGCTGTGTTTGTAGTTTAGCCACGACGGAGCTGATGACATCACAGGCTGTCTCTGGTGCGGTACCTGGTATTATATAAACCGCTACCAGAATAACACAGGCAAACTCTCTGGGTAAATAATATGGACGGAAACTCACAGCTAACAGTTCAATGTCTCTTGTGCAGATCTTCTCCTTGACAGTGATGTGTCCTGGATGGCACCAACGCTGATTGACCAGCACTGCAATTCCGCCTCCCTTCCGCTTCCCGCTGAGCTGTTTATTTCGGTCTGCACGGACCGTCTTGAAGCCGTGCACAGACGCATTACAGTCCGGGATGTGTTCATGCAGCCATGTCTCGGTGAAACACATGATACTGCATTCTCTGTACTCTTTCTGAGACCTTGTTAGCACTTCAAGCTGGTCCATCTTGTTAGCTAGCGATCTCACGTTACCCATCACAACAGTTGGAAGAAACGGTTTAAATCTCCGTTTTTCTCTCTCCCTTACCCCTGCCCTGCATCCTCTTGTCTTTCTCCTTAACTCTACTGGGATTTGACGTGTTATTTCGCTGAAAATCTTGATTTGGGAGAGTTTTAACAGTTGATCCCGGTGGTAAACAATTTTTCCGTTGCTATGGATACACATCATAACAAGTAGTGAAAAAAGCCAAATATATGGGGAAAAATTTCCTGAATTGCACACCCTTCAAACCAGCATAAAAAATCCTCCAAGAAAAACCTAATCTGACAAGTAATGTCGATAAAAAAGACAACTATATTTGAAAAAAACACAAAAGTTAAGGGAGAGCTATCACAAACTGCAGCTACCTAGCAGCGCATTCCAGAATTTATTTATTTTTTTTAAACTAATCCTACGAGCGTTTTGTGCCATCTTGTGGCATTAAGGTGGGGACTAGTACCAATTACATCCTATCTGCCAACATGGAAAGCAGCATGAATATCTGGATTTACAACGTTGGACAGTCGTCTAGGGTCATGATAACCTATAGGTATGTTATCCGGAGATCTTTTAAGTATTCTGACATTCATTTGTTTATTTATTTATTTTTACATCGGATCATTAATTTAAACTATTATTCATCCCGATAAACTGGCTTTAATGACAAGCCACACTGGAATAGCACGCACATCTCATCATTACTTATCAAAGTTTAAAAAAGCTAAACTCTTTCAAAGGAAGTTACTTTTCTATTTTATCACATATTTGGCTTTTGGTATTGTTTCAGGACTGTACAGACCACGTAGCTTCACATGTCCTGCAGATGAAACTAAAGGCTGCAGGACACCGTCTTCCTGATCCGTTTGTGTTTGCGACTGAACTGTTTTTATTTTCTGGTCCCAGCGTTGCCCTGATCAGAGCAACTAACGTTATTTCACAATATCTCCCAGATTAGTCGTTAACTCTCAGCAACACAACAGCTGTCTCTGTTAGCATTAGCTAGCATAATAATGTTATGCGGTGCATCATTTTCGGGAGCATAGATACGTGAAATAAAGTGTCAGATTAATGAGTGTTCACCATAATTTACCGTGTTTTTGTTGTTGGGGATTAAATCCAATGTTTTATCCGCTGTGGCAGCAAGTTATTCCAACTCTGGTCTGTGTGTCCGGTATTCCTCCCCATACGAACACACTGATACACAGTGGATGGAGCAGTGTCCAGTTTTGTCACAGACGGCAGAAATCTTCATGAAATAAATGTCCGTGATCTTCTTATTCACTTATTACCACATTAAAGTTTTCCTCCGATGTTCCAACAGCAGTCCTTCCAGATTTCCTCCATGTTGTTAAGCAAAAAAGTCAGTTTCATCTGCTCTACTTACACATGTACAGAAACGTCACCGTTGCAATGGTGGACGGTCTAGTTGTGCTGTTTGGCCGAACAAGTCTATACCATAAACAAAACACTGAAGTCTTTTATGAGGCTGAACAAAGGCCATGATGCGCTGAACAGACTTAGAGTTTGGGATAATTGACAGTCACGTGTTGCAGATAGTAAGGCGCACAACTTTTCTCCCCATCAACGACAGGAACAGTAAACAGTATACTTCCTCATACTCACCGGACCAGGTAGTTCTATGGCTGCTTCAGGGAGTTAATGTAAACGGAAACTTCGTCTGGGGTGTGGAACGTTTTCACCGTATTGTTCACCGTGATCCTGAGTGAGGCTGGGTAAAGCATGGCGTAACATGCTCCAGGGATGCTCTGCAGTTTCTTCTTAACGTCTGCAAATTCCCGCCTCTGTTCAGTGTTTCAGCAGAAAAATCCTGGAAAAAAATGTTCTGCATCCTTCTAAGACAACCTCTTTTTTGCGTTGAGCAGCTTCCATAACTCTCTGCCGATCTGAAAAGTTGAGAAATCTAAAAATCACAGCTTGCATCGTCGGAAGTCCGGAAGTTGCATTTTTGAGGATTGGATCTTTTATTTAACAGCAACAGTGCTCTTGGTTCATCCAAAATGTTTATATACTTCAAACCTAAATATGTAAGGAAGTGAAAGTGAGGATTTGGCTTTTGTACAAGTATATCTGTGTGTGGGCAATTATTAGGCAACTATTGATGTGCAGAATTTTTACGGAACTCAAGGCAAGTTTTCGATAGCGTGGTTAACTCAATGAGAAAAGTGTCATTATGCTTTCATCTTTAAGGCCTTTAACAGTCAGAGTACTTCAGTGTATCAGATGGAGCATTGTCCTGCATAGAAATCATGGTCTTCTTGAAAGATGTAGCTTTCTCCTGCACCACTGTGTAAAGAGGGTGTCTTCTAGAAACTGGGGTTGATCCCAGTTGGTGATGGTGAGATGCAGCCTGTGGCTAAAACACTGGAGTCTGACCCAGCTGTTGAGGTCGGGGCTTTCACAATGTTGGATCCATTGTCATGGTGATGCAGACCTGTTGCTCTTCATGCAAATTTCAGCTGGCTAACCCCGTGTTCACACCGGAGGCGTCCATTTTGCGTACGTGCCTACATTTCAACGCACGAATGCTGGATGTTTACTCGCTTGATTCAGGTGTTTTTTTAGCGTGAATGGAGCGAATAATACGCGTGAATGAGGCGTATCATACGCGCGAATAAAACAATTCGCGCATGGTTTGTCACTTGTCAGTCACTTCAGTCAGGTGAACGTGGCAGAACTCCGTTATTTTAGTACTTTGAAAGAGCTGTGGCGTTTTACTTACTTTGGAAGTCAGAGAACCGAAGACTCCGGTGCGTTTGGACCCACCAGTTTCTCCAGAGGCGCTCGGAGCTCGGTGAATTTCATCAGCTGATCCAGGAGTTACGTCTGGATGATGGCCACTTCCAGGGGGATTTCCCGAGCCCAGTTTGTTGCGCTTCTGTCGGGGAGGATCGGTGCTGCATATCCCTTCGGGATACAAACTACAAGTGCTGTATTTTGGCTGCGGAGCGTCGGTTCATCTGCCTTCGGTGAGTAAGCTAGCCGCAGCTAGCTAGCACTTCCACCAAAATGTCCAACAACTTCCAACAAAAAGACGTGGCTGTTGTCGCTAGCTATTGTAGTTCAGTTTAACGAGTCTCTGCCGTCTCCTCGCCTCCACCTCTCAACATTTAACCAGCTGCTTTCCTGCTGCTTTCAACCGGTTCACAACCACAACACACACAGCGTGTGTTTGTTTACATCTGCTAAAGCTGAACTCCTGGTACTGGAGCGTCATCTTCTGACCAAACTGAATACTTCACTAGTCTGACCACAAACTCATATTGAATTATATTGACGTTTTATAACAAACAACCTTAATTTATTTATGTAGCGAGGACAGAGCTGCATATTCCTCCGGGAGTGTCGGCGTTGTGACGTTTCACCCTGTCAAACACCGTCTGCAGAGATCTGCAGCTTTTGGTTAATGAGGTTTTGTCTGACCGGGTTTTCAGACCTAAATTTGTGGTATTATTCCACCGTGTTTGTGTGCAGCACTTTGTGATTTTATCTGTGAAAAGCACTTTTCCCTTCTTTACTATTGAAGAGAGCAGCGAGCTGCAGAGCGCCGGTCCGTTCACATCACGTCTCATTCATTTTCAATGACGGGGCTGGTTTGTTCGCGCGTCAAAAACGCTCGAGTTAAATTTTTTCGCGCGAATAGGCAAAATACGCTCTATTCGCACGAATAGGATGCCTTATTGGCGTGAGTTGGATGCACGTTTGGGGCTCATTGAGCTGCGAATTCGCGTCAAACGCGCCGTGCCAAGCAAATGCGCGTCTATTGGCGCCTGTACATTGACTTAACATGTAATTAATTCGCGCAAATAATTTTGCGACAGACTGGCGACCTGTCCAGGGTGTACCCTGCCTCTCGCCTTATAATAGCTGGGATAGGCTCCAGCAACCCCCGTGATCCTGAACTGGATAAGCGGTACAGAAAATGAATGAGTGAATGAATGACAAATACTTTTATTCGCGTCCAGTGTGAACCAAGAGCTGGTTTTTACTGGCGTTCAAACTGGAGTTCGAAGTCTTCAGTGAGGAAATGTAGTGAAACTCATGAAGGGTTCTGCCACGCGACCAGACTTGCGTTTGTAGCATGTCGTCTTTCTTATGATTGAAGTAGCTCCGAATTGTCGTTGTGCTGTTGTTAAGTTCTTTCGCATCTACATTCCCCCCACTTTCCCCGCCTCCTCCCACCAAGCCCCTCATTCTGCGTGCTTCTGCCTAACAAGGGGAGGAGGAGGAAGAGGGATGGGGTCGCATAAGACAATAAAAACCCATTGACTGGCTGTTGACACAGAGCGCAATCACGAAACTTCCTTAAAATATATGTAAACACAGACGCTTCTAGATATTGCCGTTTAGGCCATCTTTGCGATGTGTACATTGTATGGTCCAATATTAGGGGTGTAACAATATCCACATCTCACCGTACAATATTTATCTCGATATTGTGGTGAGGCTCACGATAACAACAATGATGGCATAAAATGCTTTGACGAGTCATTGTTACAATATTGTCAAATTCAAGGTTAACCCCTTAAACCCCAAGGTCCCCCAATTGGGGGACCTTAAGACTCTGCAGCAAAAGACGCACAATGTTGCACTAATTTGTAGCCACACCATACATCAAATTAAACAGGAGAAACTCTGCTACAAGTACATATAAGTCATTTTAACATACACCAAGTATATTAAAGCAACCTTTACCCATCTGGCATTTCAGAAGGCATAGCAAGATTATTTGAAAATAAACAGTCCCGCCTCACTCCTAAGACACACCCCCTCATTCCCTCTGCCCCCCAATGCACAAGCAAAGGTCTGACAGGCAGGTCCCTTGGACAATTCTAGGGGTGCACCCCACTTCAAGGATTGGTTGGAGTTTGCATCAAATATCTAGAGATTGGAATAATATTTATTTTGATTAATGGTGGGTCTGTCTTGTTTTTCAGAGTTCCATTACCTCATTCATAGCATTTTACCCTGTTAGAAAAATAGTGTAAGAATGCAACATCGGTAAGAGTTGCTTTAATGTTTAAATATCAAAATCTAAATAAGGTCAGAGCGTCCACCCACTCTGCACATTTCCATCGCTACCTCTCTGATACTTTATGGTAGACAAACAAACAGTATATCATATGAAAGCTAAGATCCTGACGATTTCAACAGTACCACTATTATTTCTCTTCGACAAAAACTCAGTGAACCAGCAGCCAAAGAATACAAACATAAACAACCGCTTACTTAGAGTGACTAACAGAAATTCTGTCTTACACAACAAAAGTCCCAAGTGTTCCCTTTATTATGACACGAAAATGTCTCAAATAGACCTTGTAGATGCAGAGATATACTCTATTCATTTTGGGTATGTCATTTTCAAGCAGAAACCTTAAAAAGAGCTATAGAGCTTAAGAGGTTAAGACATTTTGACCTGCTTGAAAAACTTTTGCTAAAGCTAAAATTCAAGTAAAAATCCAACATATTTATTGAGCAGACAGCTCAGGTACAATATTAAATAAACTCAACCAGGCATTAAAACAGCCTATTTACTAAGTAAAAAAAGACCAAGGCACAAAGAAACTGCCTCGTCTTTAGTCGTCAATAAATTCAAAATAAATAAGTCCGTCTGTCTGTCAGTGGTCAGTCAGATGTCTAAACTTCTACAGGCTCCTCGCAGACATGATTGGAACATCGTGATGTCACAATCAGCTGATCAGATGCTCTTCTGCATCCGCTGCTGCAGGTTAAATGGAGAGTTTTAATAAACAACTGATCGAGGTGGTGAAAAAATACGAAAATGTGTACAGCACGCGAGACCCGGACCGGACCAAGTTCGTCATTAAATATAAACTCACCAAGTCAACGCGGCGATCTCCGCGGCGTCACGGCTGAAACTTCTCACGGAGGAATAACCGGACCAAAACAAACTTTCTTGTCCCTGCGGCCTCCAGAACAGGAACAAAGTTCTGGCTTCTCGTGGAGAATAACAGCTGTTTCATCCTCGTGTATATCCATGCTGTATTTGTTTTTCCTGTGCGTACGGGCTACGTGTGCTCCCATTGGCTCAAAAGAGCGCACTGGCAGCAAAGAATTGTGGTCTATGTAGTTTAGTACGTTGCGCTACGCATTGAGCGGACTGAAAACTATTTGTTTTTGTCTCAAGAGATACACTTTTTAATACCGTGACAAGACCACAACGATATCGCGGCAGTTTACCTCCGGTGATATCGCGATAATGACAATATCGTTACATCCCTATCCAATATCGTGATGAAGGTAAGTTTTCGGTATGCTGTGCTGCCCTTACGGACGGTACTCACCATGCAGGATATGTGATCAACTCCTGGGGCAAACGGAAGATCATGTGTCTGTCGGTTTTGTCCGTCGAGGATGTTGAAGATCTGTACCCATTTGGATTTATGATAGCTGGGTTTCTGCTGATTGGTGCTGGCATTTTTCTGGTCTATCGCAAAGTTGCAGAGCTGTCGGCAGCAACTGACAAACTGCCTGACATTTGTGTGGGGATGAGTTGTGCTATCAACACTCAGACTCTGGCGTTGTACAAGCTCCATCGCAATGCCATTCATGCCCAGCTCGGCATGCTGGCTGCGGTTCTGAACCTTGTTCGCAAAGTGGATACATCTGTGGAGAAGTTGGCACGTCTCCTAAAAAATTTAACCCTGATTGGGTTAATTGATATTGCCATGGAGACCTGTTCAAGGACTCAAGGTAGACACCACGTCCGACCTACCCCAAAACATCTTCTGCTATCTAATCTGAAGCCCTTGAGCAGCCTGTCTGGGAACACAGACTCTCTCCAAAATTCCCGGGAAAGTTATGTGCATAGACACTCGGCATCCCTCCTCCCTTCCTCCCCCCACATCTCCCACGGGACTGCAGACGACCTGGCCAGCACCCCCAAGGCCATGATAACATCTGTGGACAGAGACTGGGTGTGAACTTGGACTGGTTCACAGGCTCGCGTACTCGCTCACATGCATTCACTGACACACACGATCACTGGTGCACACTTTTGATGACTCAACGCCTCGGTCGTCCACCCCCCCCCCCCCCCCCCTTCCTCCTCCTGGACAGACTGAGCTGGCTCTGCTGTTTGGGGGGAATCCCCTCCCCGCCTGCCCACCATGTGTCTTTCATGTTGTGATTGTCTGAGTTTGTGCTTATTTGTATGGTGTGTCTTTTTTGTCTCCCAAATCTCCACCTGTGTATGTGGAGAGTTCGGAGACCTCTTTTTATCACCACCTACCCACGTTATCGTTTTCCATATCTGCAAAGATGCACCCTGTGAAGGGCTGTGTGGCCACGGTCTTCACAGGGCCTGATCCTGATCCTGTCTTCTTTATATGTTTTGTTTGTGTGCCTTGGATGGGTTGTACTGAAACATGAATTTCCCCTCAGGATCAATAAAGTATCTTTGATTTGATTTGTTGATTTGATGAACACTGACAGCGTGAGAAAGTAGAAGAGAAGAAGAAAACAGACCTGAAGGAATTCATAGCAGGAGAAGAAGAGGGAAGATCTCTTCATGTTAAACTTCTCATCACCTGGAGAAGTTGATCCTGAGCATTTAAATAAAACCAGCTGGAGAGTTTCTGATGACCTCAGTCCTCGCTGGTTTTCTCTGATGTCTCTTAAAAACAAAATGCTTTGTTTCCTAGAACCATGTGGAATATGGCCTACAGTGCCACCTGCTGACACACCACTAATACCATAACAACTGGAAAAACAGCTCTCTCTAGTTCTTCATCCACCTCTCTGACAAACTGGTGGAAATCTGCAGGATTACAGCTTGTTTTTTTCTTATTTACCTTGATCTCAGACTGTGAACTGCTCTGATCAATAATGCTGACTCAGCAAACATGCTGTAGAGCTGAAAGCACTGATGCAGTATTTGATGTCAGAAGAGCAGCTTTGGTGTGGTAGCTGGGCAGCATGTTCACACATCAGAAAAGTGACTGGTTTTATTCCCAGTAGTACAAGACTCTGTGTCTATGTGTCCTTCAGCAAGACACTCAAAAGTGTCTGCTGGACGAACAACTATAAATGTAATCCTACAAGCCCGGAAAAACCACAGTTTGTGAAACCAGAATCTGAGATGAAAACAAACAGAACCAAAACTGACACCTGACATGAAGACTTGAGCAGCTGAGAAATGTTTCTGAAAACAAGAACCAATGAGAATCACACCGGATTTACTGGCCAGCATCACAGGGACCAGCAACAGAAAGAGACACTGAGCTGGCAGAGAATCATGGATGTTCATGATGTAGCAGCTGAGTGTATATTAATATATTATAGCGTATTATATACAGTACAGTATTGTATAACATAATAAACACTGTAATGATGACAATAATATTAAGCCACACATTATTGTATGATATAGGTTAAACTGTTGGTTATACACAGTATAAAAAAGTGAAATATAAGTTTTATTATATTATTAATATTATCATACATTATATTATGGGAGTGAGGTCCTGCCCCAGGTGGAGGAGTTTAAGTATCTCGGGGTCTTGTTCACAAATGAGGGAAAAATGGAGCGGGAGATGGACAGACGGATCGGTGCGGCGTCTGCAGTGATGAAGACTCTGCATGGGTCCGTCGTGGTGAAGAAGGAGCTGAAGAAGGAGAAGCTCTCGATTTACCGTCCATCTACGTTCCTACCCTCACCTATGGCCATGAGCTGTGGGTCATGACCGAAAGAACGAGATCGCGGGTACAAGCGGCTGAAATGAGTTTCCTCCGCAGGGTGGCCGGGCTCTCCCTTAGAGATAGGGTGAGGAGCTCTGTCATCCGGGAGGGGCTCAAAGTAGAGCCGCTGCTCCTCCGTATAGAGAGGAGCCAGATGCAGGCCCGGTTCTACGAGGGTGCATAAGCATGCATTGCACCCTCAGTTTATGTGTCTGCATGCTCAGTTGGAAAGAGGGACAAGTGCGCGCGCCCGTCAGTGTACGTCCCCCATCTGCGTCCACGCGCAGTTACCTGCATCAGCAAGACGCTGTTTTTTGAGTGTTTCTATGAAAAACACACACAAAAAAAAACTCGTGAAAAAAGTAGAGAAAAAAAGGTTTGAAACCCAACACCTGCTGTCTGCGCGCGGTGCTGCAGAACACGGGAGAGCAGAGTGAGAGAGAAAAGGCGAAAGCAGCAGCGTGATGGAATGAGTGAGAGACAGATCGCGACTTTTAGAATAAAAAACTATACGCCCAGAAGCCTTTACAGTACAGACGAGGTGCTGCACTGATGTTTGCTGCTGATCAGGATTAGAAGGAGACGATCAGGCCTCACATTCGTAAGAGACGAGTGATGTCTGACGACGCAGCGCGCGATCGCGCTGCACTAACTATCAGAAAGCACACTGATCACGGTGAAAGTTTTCTCCGCCGCGGTTATGGAAGAAAGAGGGGGGGGGGGGGGGCGGGAGGGGATAATCAAAATGGGGGAGTAACTGATTATGGCTGGGAATGTTTGAGAGGTGAGGAAGTGAGAATGGATCAAAGGCTCTGATGAGGGACATCACGGACACGAGGATTTCACAGATGCTCGTGCATGTGACTTCCTGTCTCTGTTTTCGGATGAGGATAGGGGATTATCACGCTTACCGGAAGTTCACGGATTTTGGCACTTCCTCTTCCGGGCCATGTTAACGACAGCCGTTCCTGCTCTGTTATACTGTTTAAATCGGATAAACTCCAAACATATTTAAGTTTTCATTCTAGACTGAAGTGATACTGGATCAAAAGCTGGATCAAAGCGATCGATTGGCCGCGGTGAAGGGCCGAACTTTATAATAAAACACACGTTTGTTTGTCGCCGGTGGGGCACAACACCGGCACTTCACGGCATGCTAGCATTAGCCAGCTAGCGTTTACTGACGTGCTTAACATTGTGCGTCTTAAAACACACAAACATCTGAAAATCGGGTCTGTACCCCCCCGTTTCCAGTGGAACAACTGGGGACTGCCAAGAAAGGAGACTTTTTCAGATGCTTGTGTGTTTTCAGCCGCACAAAGTTAGGCACGTCATCAAGCTGGCTAATGCTAACCTGCTAACAGTAGTCCGCCAGCTACTACTCTGTTAAACTTTGTAAATCGGATAAACGCCAATGCCAAGTTTTCATTCCAGACTGAAGTGATGCTGAGGAAGAAGTGGATTAAAACGACCGATTCGCCGCGGTGAAGGACCGAACTTTATAATAAAACGACACACGTTTGTTTGTGGCCGGCAGACTGTGCAGTCGTGTTAGCAGGTTAGCATTAGCCAGCTCGATAACGTGCCTAAGTTTGTGCGGCTGAAAACACACAAGTATCTGAAAGCGTCTCCTTTCATGGCAGTCCCCAGTTGTTCCACTGGAAACGGGGGGGTACAGACCCGATTTTCAGATGTTTGTGTGTTTTAGGACGCACAATGTTAAGCACGTCAGTAAACGCTAGCTGGCTAATGCTAGCATGCTGTGAAGTGCCGGTGTTGTGCCCCATCGGCTACAAACAAACGTGTGTTTTATTATAAAGTTCGGCCCTTCACCGCGGCGAATCGATCGCTTTGATCCAGCTTTTGATCCAGTATCACTTCAGTCTAGAATGAAAACTTAAATATGTTTGGAGTTTATCCGATTTAAACAGTATAACAGAGCAGGAACGGCTGTCGTTAACATGAAATGAAATGAAATGAATGAAATGAAAATGAAATGAAATGAAAAATACTTTATTCATCCCCGAAGGGAAATTCAGTATTGTAAAAGCTCACTTTTTTTTTTTTTTTTTTTTTTTTTTTTATAAATAAACAAAAAGTCAGTTAGTCTTGTTCTTTAGGGTGATGGTTGCTGGCAGGAATGAATTCCTGTATCTCTCCGTCCTACAGCGAACTTGACGCAGCATGGTCCGGAAGAGGAAGTGCCAAAATCCGTGAACTTCCGGTAAGCGTGATAATCCCCTATCCTCATCCGAAAACAGAGACAGGAAGTCACATGCACGAGCATCTGTGTGCCAAATGTTTCAACTTCCGGAAACCGGAACGCGGAAGCGTGATAATCCCCTATTGCTGGAACCTCATCACAAATGAAACAGTTATGCTCACTAGTACCTAAACACACAGCAACTCCAGCCAAACTCCAGATTTCATGGCTGGTATGATGTCACCATCCCTGAGATGAAAGCATTCACTGCATTTGTGCATGAGGCTTGTTAAAAACCTGAGATTGAGGACTACTGGGCAGGATTTGGGCCAGTTTACACACCTGGCTTTGGCAAAGTGATGACAAGGAACAGATTTGAGATGACATCATCCTATCTTTTCTCCACTTTGCAAATAACGATCATGTTGAGAGGGGTCAGCCAGGTTATGACAAATTATAAGTCTATAATAACAACAAAAAAAAAAAACATAAAAAAATGTAATTTTAATGTGATTGTGAAAATCTGTGATTTTCTTTTAAGGGACAAAAAGTGTCAGTATGCAGGAGATTGAAGGCATCTCAACTGATGTGCGAATTGAAGCCACAGGGCTTTTGAAGGCCGTTACCGAGCACAATATTGCTGCAACAAAGCATTTCAAAGACACTTTAAATATTCTTGTTTGACGACTATCATTCCACTACAAATGCATAGTTTAGTGTTGAACAATATGCCAGGCACGTGCACCCCCTCTGATCTGAGATGCACCCCTAGTCATCATTTTCTAGAACCGGCCCTGGCCAGATGAGGAGGCTCGGGCACCTGGTCAGGATGCCTCCTGGACACCTCCCTGGTAAGGTGTTCCAGGCACGTCCCACCGGGACAAGACCCCAGGGGAGACCCAGGACATGCTGGAGGGACTACGTCTCCCGGCTGGACTGGGAACGCCTCGGGATCCCCCCGGATGAGCTGGCGGCTGTGGCGGGGGTGAGGGAAGTCTGGGCTTCCCTGCTTAGGCAGCTGCCCCCGCGACCCGATCCCAGATAAGCGGAAGAAGGCGGTACGGTACGGTATATTATGGAATTTCCCTTCTGGCATAAATAAAGTATTTTTCATTTAATTTCATATAATATAATACAGTACAATACAATATATCATATGATATAGACTAATCCAACGAGCGTTTTATGTGTGTCGCCATCTTGCGGCGCCGCCATTAAGGTGGGGTTCAGTCCCAATGACCTCGTATTTGCCAACATGGAAAGCAGCGTGAATATCTGGATTTACAACGTTGGACAGTCGTCTAAGGTCACAATAACCTATACATATGTTATCTGGAGTTCTAAAGTATTCTGACAATTTATTATTTTATTTTTTTCTACATCGGAGCATTAATGTAAACTCCAAAATTCATCTCCGGAAAACTGGCTTAAATGACAAGCCACACTGGAATAACACGCACATCTCGTGATTATTTATCAAAGTTTAAAAAAGCTAAACTTTTTCAAAGGAAGTTACTTTTCTATTTTATCACATATTTGGCTTTTGGTATTGTTTAAGGACTGTACAGACCACGTAGCTTCACATGTCCTGCAGATGAAACTAAAGGCTGCAGGACACCGTCTTCCTGATCCGTTTGTGTTTGCGACTGAACTGTTTTTATTTTCTGGTCCCAACGTCGCCCTGATCAGAACAAATAATCATATATTTCACAATATCTCCCAGATTAGTCGTTAACTCTCAGCAACACCACAGCTGTCTCTGTTAGCATTAACTAGCATGATAACGTTATGCGGGGCATCATTTTCGGGAGCATAGATACGTGAAATAAAGTGTCAGATTAATGAGTGTTCACCATAATTTACCGTGTTTTTGTTGTTGGGGATTAAATCCAATGTTTTATCCGCTGTGGCAGCAAGTTATTCCTCCTCTGCTCTGTGTGTCCGGTATTCCTCCCCCATACGAACACACTGACATCAGTGGACTGAGCAGCAGCGTCCACTTTTGTCACAGACGGCAGAAATCATCATGAAATAAATGTCCGTAATCTTCTTATTTACTTATTACTGCATTAAAGTTTTCCTCTGATGTTCCAACAACCAGGAATGTGACGTCCTTTCAGATTCCCTCCATGTTGGTAAGAAAAAAGTCAGATTCTCATCTGTTCTCAGTACGCAGAATCACCCCCACTGCAATGGCGGACCGTCTAGTTATGGCCAATGGCCGGATTAGTCTACAGGGACTGTACGGTGGCATAGTGGTTAGCACCACAACCTCACAGTACGAAAGTCGCTAGTTCGAGTCCTGGCTTGGGAGGGGGTTCGAACAATTCCAACAATGGCCTTCCTGTGTGGAGTTTGCATGTTCTCTCTGTGTATGCGTGGGTTCTCTCACCATCCAAAGACATGATGGTTAAATGGTCAGTCTAAACGGCCCCTAGGAACGAATGTGAGTGTTGGCCCTGCGACAGACTGGCGGCCTGTCTAGGGTGTACCCTGCCTCTTGCCTCTGATAAGTTAGAGTTTGTCTTATTTGCTGGTGACACCAGCATCATCTCTTCAGGGGGACAATTTAGAACAGCTCCTGGAAGTTATCAAATCAGATATGGAAGAATTTAAAAATTGGTTTAATGTAAATAGACTATCTTTAAATCTGACCAAAACTAAACTCATGCTATTTGGAAATCGGAAAAGTAATACACAAGTTCAGTTAAAAATAGATAATGTTGATAAAGAAAAAGTGAATCAAATCAAATTTTTGGGCGTCTTGTTGGATCACAGGGTTTCCTGGAAACCTCACATCAATCATGTCAAATCTAAACTGGTTAGGAACATTGCAATTATTGGAAAACTTCTTCTCACTAGTCCTGCCATTTTTGACATACTGTGCTGAGATCTGGGGTCATACTTATAAAAGTAATCTACAGCCTTTATACATTCTCCAAAAAAAAAAAAAAAAAATCATCAGGATCATCAACACTGCGGGATATCTGGATCACACAAACCCTTTGTTCACAAAATCCCATGCCATGAAGCTTACTGATTTAATAAATTATAAAACTGCAATAATACTCATGGCAAGGAATAAATCTTTACCCCGCAACAATTGTTCAGTGACAGAGAACGTTATGGTTGAGAGGTGAACTCGATTTTAAAGCACAGTATGCCCGATTAACCTTGAAGAGTATGTGTATTACAATCTGTAGAGTGAATTTATGGAACAGTTTAGATAACCAGTTTAAACAAATTACCAATATCAATCAGTTCAAAAGTACACACAAAAAATATATATTTGACAGGTATGAGGAAGATAGATTATGTTAATTATAAGTTAAGATTTCACATACAGTATCACATGACATATGAGTACATATACTTGAGATGATTAATATATAGTCCTGGTAATCCTTTTAATGTTTTTTTTTTGTTTGTTTGTTTTGTTTTTCCTTTCTTTTGTGATGGAGCTTATGTGCATAAGCTATATGGTAAAATCATATGCTGTATAGGATTATACATTACTTCAATGTAATATTGCTTTGCAATTATTTTATTTAACGCTTGTACATTTAAATCGTGAAATTGTGGGCTTTATAGTGTAATATAGGGGTAGGATCGAATACTTCTTCCTGCTCCTTTTCGAATACATTCCTTTTGTCCCCCTTGTTTTTATTTTATTTTGTCTTTTAAAAAATGTTGTTCTAAATTATTCATTTATTCATTCATAATATTGGGTGGATAATAATTAGGTGCAGTATAATATGCTTTTTATAGTAATGAAAACTTGTATAATACACTATAGTATGATAAAGTGGGGGGCAGAGGAGAACCAGAGGTAGAACAGAATAGATGATATGATATGGTATGGTATGGTATGATATGATATGATATAAAACAAAACAATAAGGTTAGCTATAATATATTAAGTGGTAGGGCTGGACGATTATGGAAAAAATTATAATCACGATTATTTTGACTGATATTGAAATCACGATTAATATACACGATTATTCATTGATTTTATAAAAAGTGTCTATTGAACCACATAACTCAACTTGAAATATGACTTTTAAAAAAATTAAACTGAAAATAAATTAGAAACAAGTAAAGGAGTAAGATAAGAATACTATTCAATATAATAATAGCAATTAAAAATTAATACTAAGTCTACATGCATTCCTGTTCTATACTCCCTGCCGTTTGCTTCCTATAACTCCACCAGTCTGTTCACTTCAGGATTAATTGTTTTTCTTCGATTACAGTGTTTTTGTGATTGTGAAAAGGCAAAATTTAAATCACGATTAAAATTCGATTAATTGTCCAGCCCTATTAAGTGGTCTACTAATAATGATAATATGGGGTGTACAATAATAAGTTGTAGTATAATATGCAATTTGACACTGTAGTGCTGTATATTACAGTAAACTATGCAAGTGCAGTACACACATGAATGGAATAATACCAACAGAAGTAGAAATAATTACAGTACTATATGGTGTGTTATATAAACAGTAGCTATATACTAACAGCTGTGTGTTTCTTGAGTTTTTAGTTTGTGTATTTTGATGTTGCGGCAGCAGTGTGTATCTTGTGTTTGTAGTTGGTTGAAGCAGCTGTGGTGTGTGTGTCTCTTGGAGACACTGCAGAGGTTTCCAAGCTCATGAAGGACTCGGCGTCTCTGCTCTGAAGTGTCAGATTACAGTCAGGTGGTCCAAGGACACTGCAGCTTCTGGACTGAGCTGTGACTGCCGACTGTCCGCATTGTTTCTTCAGATCTCTCACACATATATCTAACATGGAAACATAAAAATTAAGTATGATCATTCTAAAAATAAACCGTTTATTACCTCCAGTGATGGCTGACACAGAAAAACTATTAAACATTTAATATAATTTTGGCTGCAAGCATGTTTGGGATACCTTAATAAAGTCAGATTCACTGAAGTTTAAACTTGATGAAGAAGGGTTTTGTTCTGAGAAATAAAATGAAAACATTTCGTCCTGTATTTCATCCTCAAAACAAACAAACATCCAACCTGTCAGGCAGGTAAACAAGTTAAAGGAGTGTTGTTATTTTCTCTGAAACAGGAAACAATTAAACCACCTGGTGGCCAGTATCTCACCTTGTTGGTTGGACATTTTATAACTTGGTGAGGTGTTCATCTTTCCCATTTCCAGTCGTTCGTCTTAAAAAGTAGTCAGTTTTTCACCGTGACAGCTGGTTCGTCTTTACCTAATGAATTGGTTATCTGGACAAGTAGTCGGTCTTTTACTTTGACAGGTAAAAGACTGACCATGGGGTGAAAGTCTCCATAGTGCAGACTGACCACCTGTCCAGTCTTTTACCTGGACAGGTAGTCAGTCAGCAGTATGGTGTGATGGTTAGCACAGTTGCCTCACAGCAAGAATTTTCCTGGTTGGAGTCAGGCCTTTTCATGTGGAGTTTGTACGTCTTCCCAGTATTAGTGTGGGTTCTCTTCGTATTCTCCAGCTTCCTTCCACAAAGGCATGCGTGTCACTCTAAATTCTGTGAGTGAGTTTGTGCATAAGTGGTTATTTGCCTCTGTGTTGATCCTGCTGTAAACTGCTGACCTGTCCAGGGGCTGTCTCTCATCTGGTAGTTGCTGGGACAGGCTCCAGCTCCCCCACTATTCTGCATTGGAGGGTGAAGGTATGGAGAATAGATAGATGGTTGGAGGTGACCAGTCTTCCACCCAGTCAGGCGGTCAGTCTTTTACCCAAGCCACTTTCAGACTTGCATTGCGGAATATTTGTGGTAAAGTCCATCTGCTCTTTAATCGGAGTTGTCTTTTCAAACATGTCACTTCCTCATGGACTTATTGCATCCATACCACGTTCAGACATCGTGAAATGTTGCAGCCAACTGTCGCACCCACAGCAAAAGCCGTCATTTCATCCCTGGCTGGAACATTTTCTTGTATGTTCAGCCAAAATTACATGCCGCAACGTTTCTTCTCTTATGACATGGAGGCTAGCTGGTTCTTGTCCGCTACAGCTCCGAGGTCAAAGAGCAGAATGTTTGTCTGAATGCAAATGGTATTGAAGACAGCGTCCGCACGATTACTGCTTTCCAGAGCAGGTCTGAAAGGGGCTCTAGAGTGTTTGTCGGTCCATCACCTGATGAGGAGTTCAATCTTTCACCTGGACTGGTGACTTCTGTTAGTCTTGGTGGTTTCACAGCAGATGAGTCCACTGCTGGACTCGGTCAGATTGGGGACTTGGCTCAGTTGGTGGGTGGGAGTGATCTCCCGGAGACCCGGACCGAGACTGCTTTCACACTGCACTTTTGCCAAACGAGCCAGAGTCTCGTCACCTGAGCTGCCACTTCTTCCAAGTACAGTATATCTCGTATTTTATATGATGTTGACAGAGGGTTTTTTTTTGTTTGTTTGTTTTATTTATATTAGTGTGGCACTGGTTTACTGTGCAGGCATATCCCAGAGCCTCCATTTCACAGCAAATTTTTTTAAAAACTGCAGTATTTCTGTGGGTACTTACTAGGAACTCGGATGTTTCTTCTGAACTTTCACATTGTCATCGCTCCATGTTTCACCATGAGCCATTTCTTGGTTTGTTTTGGTAGTGTTTACCAACGATGCCCAATGTTTATAATATAAACCAGAATATTACCCACAATGCCATGTTACACCAAATACAGTGTGGCAGTTGTAGTCCACTTAAGCGCCGTTTCCACCAGCGGGTCTGGGTCGGGTCGGGCCGGATCGGTGTACATTTTTTTGGGGTCTCCACAGAAAAAAGCTGTGACGGGTACCCTTATATTCGACCCGACCTGGCCTACTTTTTTGCTCCCCTTCGGTAGGGGTACTGATCGAATCGATCCGGACCAAAGAGGTGGAGCTAATACACAGCAATCTGTTGATTCATTGAAAAATCCGTCACTTCCCGTAAAAACAAAGCAGGGGTGACTCCTTTGTTTCTGTCATGTGTGGTGTGGTGCTTTGGTTAAAAGGTGTTGCACGGCAATGATGTCACGCGATCATGTAGTAGCACTATCCAGTTAATACTCCGCCTCCAGGGTAAGGGGACAGTTTACTGTGGGGACGCAACGTGAAATCAACATATCCGTACCAAAACCCATCTGATCCAACCTGGCCCGACCAGACCTGCGGGTGGAAACGGGGCTTACTGCATTTGGTCCACTTCAATCGGACCGAGACCTGCGTTTGTAGGTGAACTGAGTCCACTTGTTTGGTCTGGATCAGAGTCCATTTGCGCATTCACAATACTCCGAACAAAGCAAACTTTCCAGGCAAACAGACCTTGATTTGAATCAAAAAGGCTGGTGTGAATGTGCCCTCTATTATAGGGGTCTTTTAACCTTCCACTATGACTCTCACTAACATGGGCTAAAAAGATAAACAGACAGCTAATGTTTTAATAAATAACAAATGCAGATTGTCACAGTTTTTCATGAATAATTGCATTGAATGACACTAAAAGTACCAGCGATATTTTTCTTACTAGCTTGGAAATTATTGGCATTTGTTTAGTAAACATAATTTCGACACAAATCTACATGCCGCAGAAAAAAATGCATTTATTCTCTTCTTGCAAAAGTGTTGTTTTTCATTAAACTAAAATAGAAATAAAATTGTGGCTCTTCAAAAATTACACTAAATTTCCCAGAGTAAATATTTATATACAATTACGTGTTGTCTTTTTTTCAAAAGGTCTTTGTTGAGGGCAAAAATGGCTCTTTGGATTGTAAAGGTTGCAGACCCCTGGTCCATCACAAGACTAACAGAAAGCTTTTGAGCTCTAGGATGAAACTGATGGGGCACGTGAGGTGCCTACAGACTCCATCATGTTTCTACCAGGTGACTATACAAACCACTGGCATAAATTAATGACTTTTCTCGTCAAGCTAATGTGTTTTCAGTTTATAATACTGTATGTATGTAATGTATACTTCATTGAGTGTTTTTTGTTTGCTTCCCTGTTTTTAATCAAGCAGAAAACTGTCAGCTTAGCTGCTTTTTCATTCAACAATGTCCAGTCACATAAAAATGAAGATGACATCCAGAAGCAGTTCAACCAAACACAACTGACCCGAAATATTTCAGCAGCTGAATTTGTGTCAAAGATGGAAAAACTAATGTGAATGAAGGAAGTACTTCATTACAGAGAAGAACATCGGGATGTGGAGGAGGAGGAGAAGCTGTCAGCAGATTGCAGAGTCTAAAAGTAACTCGTCTCAGTTTACGGAGCAGCATCCGGCCACCAGACTGCAGCAGCTGAAACTCTAAACAGGATGGACAGCAGCTGCCTCTGATCCAGGATCAGCTTGTGCTTGTTAACCTGTGAGGAGCACACCTGCACAATGAAGACCTGACACATCTGCTTGAACAGAACCTTTCAGGCCTGATGACTATAGCTGTGTCTCATGTTGCAGTCTACACACAGCGAAGTGCAGAGACTACGTAGGCTACGAAGTCCACACACTCTGAAGCAGCCCCCTGAAATGGGACATCCTATCCAACAAGATTTTCCCATAGTGGTCCAGTCCCATAGCAACTGCAGACTCCACAGCTATCTTTCCACTTATTCCTTCAGATACGTTGTAAAAACTAAATTGGAACCAGACATTTTATTCCTTTTAATTTAGCTGAATGTTGACACCCCATTAACTGGTCGTTAACACCTGAATAATGTCAAACAAATGCATTTTCAGAGGCAAAACCTCTCTTTTTAAAGTGGAAATGAAACAGTCAACCAACCTAACTTTATTTTCTATGTTGAGTCCTCGTCTTATCAATAATTGTATGTAAACGTGAAAAATATAAGCATATAAAAGAAAAACGTAGCAAAGATTTATGTTTTTTGGACAAGAGCACAGCCATGTTGCAGTCCTCCAAGCTCTGATGTCACCAGGTTGGTTGGCGCTCTGACTCCCCATCAAATCAATAGGAATCACCAGCTATGCTACACTATAATTAATAAGTTGGAATGCATTTTTGAAGATTAACTTCAGGGACCCTGACTCCAGATCATTAAGTGACAATTTTCTAGAGAAAATTGGGAAAATGATCAGGAGACTTGGAGTCTGTTAAGCCAGAGGTCTGCAGACGAAAGCCTGAAGCTGCTCTGTGTATGTTTAACATCACCGCCTAAAAGCTGAGCTCCACTCACCGGTGGGTCTGTGACATCAGTCCGGCCAGAACATCAGTATGTAGCTTTCCGCCTCTATTCATCTTTGAGCCGCTTGTTAAACACATCAAATGCAACACTCATAAATCCCCCCCACAGCCTGATAATGAACAGAACAGCTCTGCGGCAGGATGCTATGAAATGACCGTCATAACCGACCGTTTTCCACGGCCTGGATGCTTTGCATCTTTCCCATCGTATCCCTGTCTCGCTATAGCATTTATTTTATTTTACATTAAACCGCCTGTTACTATTGTTAGCTTAGTTAGCCTACCTGCTGGTTTCTACCGTTAGCTTAGTTAGCCTATCTGTTGGTTTCTACCGTTAGCTTAGTTAGCCTATCTGTTGGTTTCTACCGTTAGCTTAGTTAGCCTATCTGTTGGTTACCGGACGCTTCCGTGTCTCCGCTCGGATCTTCTTCAGGGACAGCGCTGCCTCCAAAATGTCCACCTCCCAGTACAATAATCCATACGTGTAATCCAAATTGTTATATAAAATCCTCCACGCATGACCAGGTCCATGTGGACCTCCTGACAGCAGACAGCCTCCAGCATCACTGAACAACAGCCACTCCTACAGGTGCTGCCAAGCCGCCCCTCCTGACACCAGCACCGGCTTCACATCTTCCCTCCTCAGTCACACGGTGTGATGGCTGGAAAGCATCAGCAACAGGATCTGGATGCTGGACTGGCCTCCCAGCTTCGCTTTCCATTATATTAATCTTCTAAAATGAGTTACAGCTTGTTAATTATCGTGTAGCGTAGCTGGTTATTCCTATTGATTTAATGCGGAGCCAGAGTGCAAACCAACCCGGCGACATCAGCGCTTAGAGTACTGCAAGATGGCGGCGCTCTTGTCCTAAAAACATAAAATTTCACTACGTTTTTCTTTTAAATGCTTATATTTTTCACCTTTGGTATATGATTATTGAGAAGACCAGGACTCAATTTAGTAAATAAAGTTAGGTTGGTTGAGCGTTTCATTTCCACTTTGAAGGGACTTGAGGCAAGATTAAAGGAGCTGTATCATGCTTTTCAAATATTCCAAAAGTCAAATATAGGCATTTATAAGCAAGATATGTTCCCATCGTTACTATAGAAACTAATTTGGTGTTAAACATTAGTTTTTCGATGCATCTAATTTCCAACACGGAAGTAAGATGGCTGACTGTACTGAACCGCGGAGCTCTCGACCAATTGCAGCATGTTTTACGCCCATTTCATGACGTCACCCCGGAAGAGACACTTATTCTGAAGGGTCACAGAATTGTCTGTAGCACCGGCACCGGCAGCTCTCATGTGGATGTTAGTAGTAAACATTGATGGATAATTACTCCGATCGACGGGATAAAACAGACCAGCCTGTTATGGAGCTGTATGCGCTCGACCCAGAGTCTGATATGGAGTTTGAAGTACACGCAGTACCACAGAAGTACCACAGAGACCCCTGACAAGGAAGTAAATTAGCGAACAAATCATAGCCTAACAGTTAGCATTGAGCTGAGAGATGTGTTGACTCACCAGTGTTGTTGTCTGTCCATGCGCGTTTTTATAGTAGGAACTGCGTCAGGTTTCAGAAGTAATCCCAGAGAAAAATACACTTTACTGCCCGAGATTCATGAAGTTGTCAGGAGTCAAGTTCACACACAAAGTTGAGTTTTTTTTCTGCTCCTGAAGTTAAAATCCAACCACTTCTGGCAAGTCGATTCATCCAGTACAACAAATAAACTCCCACGCTGAACATAACCACGCTGAACGTAACTGCATTTCCCCCAACTTGCTGTCCTCTAGAGCTTAAAAAAAAGAAGAAAAAAAAGGAAGAAAATTCTCCTGAACTCTGGATCAAACGTCTGTTAGCTGATGGCTGCTTGTCTCTGAGGAAATCTTCCTGCAGGTGTTAGTTTCTTCCTCAGAGAGTGTGTATAGGATTCTCTGAGTTTCTGTTCAACAGAGGGCGTCTTGCTACGATACTGAGCGTGCGCATTTGGACTTTCGTGATTGGTGCCACGTTCATACGTAACGCGGTGGGTAGTCAGCCGTTTGCAGGGAGGTAGCGCTTGGTTTGAATATTCATGTAGAGTACTCAAATATGCATGAATGAAGAAAAATAACAATTTAAATCATTTCTTGATAAGGAAATAACACACTGACATGCTGAAAAGCTCTTAAAAGTCAATTTTTCATGATAGGGCTCCTTTAGGAAACGAAACTCTCGACTGCCACAACTGGTGCTTCAGGTAACTGCAGCCACAAGCCAAGCCGTCATGGAGCGTGCACAAACTGAAACTATAATGTTGTTTACTAAGCTTTTTCTTCGTAGTTCCACTTTTTAGTGTCTTTCAGTTGATCTGGATCGTTTGCTGACGGCAGAAGAATCCATAACTATCGCTTACAGTGTTTGAATTTACCGCAACCATCTTCTTCCTGTATCAAAACTGCGGATGTAGCGTCATTTGACGTCACATCCGCAGGGCAGCGCGGGAAATTCCGCAGCGCATTTTGAAGCACACAGCCTGTACAAGGCAACGGAGAGAGATGTGGGTGGAAACGTTCTTTTTGGTATTTAGCGCTTCATCACCCATTAGTATTAAAAAATGGACATGCATGTTTGTTTGTTTTTTAAATTCCTGCCTCTAGTACCTTTAAGCTTTTCTGCATATTTTTAAAATTTTCCACAAAGACTCTTATTTTCAATGGGTAAACACTTCATTTAACGCCTAAAAATCCACAAATATATCCAAATAACACACTCGTAGCTCTGCTGCTTATTCCCTCCCATCTTTTGCGCAATGAATTCTGAGACAGGAGAGGCCACGAAGGATACATGCGATGTATCCTTTGTTTCAGGCCAAACAGAGTGCGGGTTTGTGCTGTAGGGTGGATTCTGAGGCTCCTTCAGACATTTTTGAAATGGGATAGTACTTGACGCGCCACTTCGACGTACTGTATGCAGCCAACAAATCCGCGCTTATCTCATGATGGAGCTATTATCAGAGGATCCCGATCAGCATGCTGATCCGTAGGAGAGAATTCAACACTACAATGTCTGCTTGGATTGGCTTATGAATGAGATTCTGTGGGATCTGGGAGAGTTTTGAAGCAGCACCTAGTGGTTATCTGTGGTATTGCACTTGTAGAAACTTTCTGATGTCTACTTCCATCTTTTATATTCGTCTTTGGGATCATTCTTCAGGATCACAAATATTTTCATTCTGCCATAGCCCCTCTCTTTTTGTGCTGCTGTGAACACCTTTTCCTTTGGCTGTCTCTTTTTATGTCCCCGGGAACGCTTTTGCTGTGGTGTGTCTCTTTTAAGGTCTGTTTATGCTCTATGCTGAATTGGATACAAAACTGGGAAATAATTTTTTATAACCATATCCTATCACTCTGACCCTGGCAGTGTCAGTAATCTTCCTCTTCCTTGATTCTGTTTCCGCACATCAGAATAAGATTGGTCAAGAGGGCTTCTTAAGGATTCGACCTCTTCTGGTTCCAGCTGGTCTTTTGCTAAGACGGAGTATTAGGAGGCAACTTGGGGTTCAGTGTCTTGCCCAAGGACACTTCAGCATGTGGTCTGGTCGACTGCAGGGTTATCAATGAATACATAAAGGGGCTTTCCAAAGGGGCTTTGTGCTCCTTCTCTAACTCGTACCTAAAAATAGTTTAATGATTCGAGAAGTTTAAATGTGCTTGATGTTAACGTAGCATGTTTCCATTGTCCACTTACTGGTACAATTACGACTTTATTCTCATAAAATTATTCTCGTAAATTTCTGACTTAATTCTCATAAAATTATGACTATTTTTGTAAAATTAAGACTTTATTTGCAAAATAATGACTTTATTGTTGTAAAATTGTGACTTTATTTTTGTAAAATTGTGACTATTCTTGTAAATTTATGACTTTAGTGCACGTTTACCAATTTATTCTCTTAAAATTATGACTATTGTAAATGTACAACTTCATTCTTGTTAAATTCATGATTTCATTCTTGTTCATTTATAACTTTATTCTCATGAATTTATAACTTTTTTCTTGTAAATTTACAACTTTATTCTCGTAAATTTGACTGTCGCAAATCTACACATTTATTCTCTTAAATTTATGACTATTCTCGTAAATGTACAACTTTATTCTAGTAAATTTACGACTCAAGTCTTGTTAATTCATGACTTTATTCTCAGAAATTGACTTTATTCTCACAAATTTGTAACTTAATAGTAAATTTACAAATATTTTCTTTTAAAATTGACTATTCTCGTAAATGTACAACTTTATTCTCATACATTTATGACTATTCTTGTTAATTTGTAACCTTCTTCTTGTAAAATTGCAACTTTATTCTCATAAATTTATGACTTTGTAAAATTCAGACTTTACTCACATAAATTTATGATTTATTTAGTAAATTTATGACTTTATTCTTGTTCATTTATAACTTTGTAATGACTTTATTCTCATTAATAAACAACTTTAATCTCACAGCGACCCTTACAGGCTGCCATACCCGACCTATCGGATCTTTTAACCTTAATGTCCAGAGATGTTAAAATTATGTGATTTAGGAGATTCAAACACAGAGAAGAATCTGTGCCAATCCAGATATCTGAGTGATCCATACTGTTCACTCACTGTTTCCATAGAGTTTCAGATATTTATTACTGATTTGATCAGGTCTGTTAGCAGGGGTGCAACTACCTACTTTCTAAGGGGTATGCAGACTAGGGCTGGACGATCATGGAAAAAAAAATAATCACGATTATTTTGACTGATATTGAAATCGCAATTAAAATACACGATTATTAATTGATTTTAAAAAAGCATTTAATGAACAACCAAAACTCAACCTCAAACATAACTTCCAAAAAACAACTGAAAATAAATTAGAAACAAGTAAAGGAATAAAATAATTATAATAAATTAAAATAACAATTGCAATAAAAATGGAGAGCCAGTCTCCATGCATTCCTGTTCTATACTCCTGCAGTTTGCTTCCTATAACTCCAGTCTGTTCACTTAAGGATTCTCCTGGCTTCAGTGATGAACCAAAAATAACATGTAGCATTTACATACACGTAACATCGATTGTTTGTCTTCAATTACAGTGTTTTTATGATCATGGCGTTCCCAGGCCAGCCGGGAGACGTAGTCCCTCCAGCGTGTCCTGGGTGACCCCCCGGGGCCCCGTCCCAGTGGGACGTCCCTGGAACACCTCACCAGGGAGGCGTCCAGGAGGCATCCTAACCAGATGGCCGAGCCTCCTCATCTGGCTCCTCTCTATACGGAGGAGCAGCGGCTCTACTTTGAGCCCCTCCCGGATGACCGAGCTCCTCCCCCTATCTCTAAGGGAGAGCCCGGCCCCCCTGCGAAGGAAACTAATTTCGGCCGCTTGTACCTGCGATCTCGTTCTTTCGGTCATGACCCACAGCTCATGGCCATAGGTGAGGGTAGGAGCGTAGATCAACCGGTAAATCGGGAGCTTTGCCTTCTGGCTCAGGTCCTTCTTCACCACGACGGACCCATGCAGAGTCTTCATCACTGCAGACGCCGCACCGATCCGTCTCCATCTCCCGCTCCATTTTTCCCTCACTCATGAACAAGACCCCGAGATACTTGAACTCCGGCGAGGGGTGCTTTCAGAGGACACTCCACCCTTTTCCGGGCGAGGACCATGGTCTCAGATTTGGAGGTGCTGATTTTCATCCCGGCCGCTTCACACTCGGAAACCAGCTCTCACTCCAGTGAGAGCTGGAAATCACGGCCCGACAACGCCAACAGAACCACATCATCTGCGAAACAGCAGAGACCCAATCCTGAGGTCACCAAACCAGATCCCCTCAACACCCTGGCTGTACTTAGAAATCCTGTCCATAAAGGTTCTGAACAGGATCGGTTACATAGGGCAGCCCTGGCAGAGTCCAACTCTCACCGGAAATGGATTTGACCTACAGCCAGAAATGCGGACCAAGCTCTGGTACCAGTTGTACAGGGACCGGACAGTTCGAACAAGGGGGTCTGGCACTCCATACTCCCGGAGCACCCCCCACAGGAATCCCCGGGGGATTCCTTCCTTCCTTCCATCCTTCCTTCCTTCCTTCCTTCCTTCCTTCCTTCCTTCCTTCCTTCCTTCCTTCCTTCCTTCCTTCCATCCTTCCTTCCTTCCTTCCTTCCTTCCTTCCTTCCGTTTGTGACTGCATGCTCACCGCGGTGCCCCTTCAGAGTGCCGTTTTTATGGCCTATGTCAAGGAGCTGCTGAGCTTCCTTTTCTGTTCTGAAGCTCCAGCTGACAGCACACGCTATCCTTTGAGCATGTACCGTGCACGCTGGAGTGCCCAGCGTATGGAAGGTGTGAGAAGAATGGGGGGTTCTAATCGGTCACGTGCCTCAGTTATTGATGATCATATCATTTACACATGCACAAAAGCTGATATATACAGAAAATGCAACGCTTGAATACATTTTCCACCATCGCTTTGGCACCTCCCTGCCAGGGCAGCACGCCTATGGGCTGCACATACTGCATATCCTCTTTTGCGCCACTGTCTGTTACGGTGCATACACACCAAACGCGATTTGGGCATCAAAATCGCGCCTGACGCCCAAAGTTGAACGCTGGGTCCCTAAAAAGTCAGACGCTTGATTTCCAGCATCTTGACGCCCCTGACGCGTACCTCGGGATGCCCAGGCAAGGCTTGCTTGATGTTCCTCGGGAGAAGCCCCTCCTTTTTCTTTTTTCTGTCACTGGTCTGTCTGCACCAGGTGATTCCAGATGTTCTATGTGATGAGTTTCACCATTTACTCCAGGAGCTGCGCACTGGCGAGGGGTGCTTTCAGCCGTCTGATCTGGCCCAGTTTGTCCCGATGAAGGCATCATTATAAGCCCATCACATCCCATCAGCACAGCGGGTCATCAAACTGCCATTCAGACACTGGGACTGGACACAGATCACAGTTTATCCTCCTCTGTCTTTAGAGAGAGAGGAGATTCCCCTGGTTCTTCTGGGTGTTTCCCATCCTGTTATAAAATGTGTGTCTGTCATGACATTGAGTCGCTCTGATTGGTTGACGCCCAGCGTCAAGACGCCAAAGTTCTGATTTTCCAACTCCAGCGTCTGCCGCCCCTGCGCGTCAAATGTTCAAAATCTCAAAACTCGACACACGAAACACGTCTAGATGTGCCGCACATAAGGCCTGGGATATACTTGCTGTGGACGCAAACGTTCAAGCAAGCGGTCTGCATCATCTGTGAATATACGTGCTGCAGCATGTCACAGCCAAAACGCTGAATACCAGAGGCCACCACTAGGAGCAGTACACAGCACTTGGACACTGAGAATGTGAAAAGGTCAATCTGCCTGTCAGATTGTATTTCTGGGGCATACGTGAACGACCCAGGTGTATGTGGAAAGTGGACAACGGGGACAACTTCTTCAAGGAAGAAGAAACGATCATTTTACTTTTGCTGCTGTGAAAGAAAAAGCGGTCTCGTCGTCAGCGGAGGTGGTATGTGGGGCCACTTAACCAAAGTCACGGAGAAAGTCGCACAAGCACCTCTGGTGTTCAAGTCGATATTGCACCACGCGCACGCAGCACATTACCTCGCGTCTACGCTGGGAACCTGTAGGTGCCATGATGCGGACACGGACGCGTCGCCAGCAGCGGGCATATTCCAGCCCTAACGTGCTGCAGGGTTTTCAACGCCTCCTCGACGCTTCAGCCATTGACTTTGCATGTAAACCTGACACCCTTGACGCCCAAATCGCGTTTGGTGTGTATGCACCGTTATCCTACCTAAGAAGACAAGTTTAGAGTTAAAGGAGTTTATGTGTGTTATGTGTATGTGTATTAATATTTTTTTTCTTTTTACTTCTTTGTTTGTCGATTACCGTACCGTCTTCTTCCACTTATCCGGGATCGGGTCAGAGAGGCAGCCGCCTAAGCAGGGAAGCCCAGACTTCCCTCCCCCCGGCCACAGCCACTAGCTCATCCGGGGGGATCCCGAGGCGTTCCGAGGCCAGCCAGGAGACATAGTCCCTTCAGCGTGTCCTGGGTCTCCCCCGGGGTCTTGTCCCGGTGGGACGTGCCTGGAACTCCTCACCAGGGAGGCGTCCAGGAGGCATCCTAACCAGATGCCCGAGCCTCCTCATCTGGCTCCTCTCTATGCGGAGGAGCAGCGGCTCTACTTTGAGTCCCTCCCGGATGACCGAGCTCCTCCCCCTATCTCTAAGGGAGAGCCCGGCCACCCTGCGGAGGAAACTCATTTTGGTTAATCAAGAGCTTCGCCTTCTGGCTCAGCTCCTTCTTCACCACGACGGACTGATGCAGAGTCCGCATCACTGTAGACGCCGCACCGATCCTTCTCACCATCTTCTGTTCCATTTTTCCCTCACTTGTGAACAAGACCCCAAGATACTTGAACTCCACCCTTTTCCGGGCGGAGTCAGAATCGATTATTTATATATATATATACATATATATTCACGTTGATCATCAGGACTGCTGATAAAGACAATGATTTTCTTATTGCTTGATCATGATTGATTAGGATCATCAGAATGTTGACAGATGAGATTAAATCAGTTTTCTTCTAAACTTGTTTCAGCTTCCTGAAAGCGTAGTCAGTAACCATGGTAACGTTGTCTCCTCAGTGGTGGACCGGCAGGGCTGCGATCCCAACACTCGGTTCCTGGTTCCTCCGCGGAGCATCCACTGGGTGGCGCTGCTGCAGCGGGGGAACTGCACCTTCAAGGAGAAGATCCTGAAGGCGGCAGCCTACAATGCCACGGCGGTCCTGATCTACAACAACTCTACCGACAAGACCGTCAAGATGGGACACGTAGGTCAGAGTCCACCACACACCACCTTCACACAGACAGACCTGAGACCAGCAGACAGACATGATACTAGCAGATAGATCTGAGACCAGCAGGCAGAACTGAGACCAGCATATAGACCTAAGACCTGAGACCAGTAGAAAAACCTGAGACAGACAGACAGGTCTGACACCAGCATAGAGGCTTTAGATCAGCATAAAGACCCCAGACCAGCAAAAATGCAGAGACCATTAACGTGTGAGATCAAGACCTGGGATCAGCAGACAAACCCGAGACCAGCAAATAGGCCGTAGACCAGCATATACGGTAGATGTGAAACGAGGAGACAGATCTTTTACCAGAATCTAGACCCAAGACCAGCATAGACTTGAGACCAACACAAATACCTGAGATCAGCATATAGACCTCAGACCAAGACCTAAAACCAGCAGACAGACCTGAGACTCAGAACTGAGACCAGCAGACACAGCTGAGGCCAATGCCTGAGATCAAAAGACAGACCTGAGACCAAGAGCCAACACCAGCAGACAGATGTGAGACAAGCAGATAGATCGACAAGTACTGTATATAGACCTGAGGTTAGGACCTGAAGCCAGGAGATAGACCTGAAACCAGTTCTGCAGGACTCTGCCAGAGAAGAAGGGCAGGGGATGAAGGTGTGGGTGATCTGTGGCTTCAGGTCTAAATATAGACGAGCATCATTATTGATGAGGTCACAGCGACCTCACTGAGTGTGTGCCGTGTGTGTACGGGTGTGTGTGTGTGTGTGTAGTCGGTTCAGCAAAGATGAATCATCCTGACTGGGACTGAATATTAAATTCACAAAGAAAATAAAGGAATAAACTAGAGTCCCTCGTTTCTATGTTTCCATGACAACAGGAAACAGGTGATTTACTGAAACATACTCTAACATAGAAATAAATCCAGCTCCAGTATGAGACAATCTTTATCACACACGTTGAAATGGCATTTTCACTTCACAACAAAATGAAGTGTTTTAAGAGAAACTACAATAACTACTGTACGACTACCACTAAAACTCCTACAACTAAACTAAAAGTAGTACTGAATTACCCCCAAAATGTATGCTAAAGGCCTCAAGAGCAGGATTGCTGTGATACAAGATGCCATGTGATGTGCTCAAGCGCTACATTCAATCAGTACTGTGTTCAGGTAATGTAGACTACAGGAGTATACATCTGTCATAACGGTACCTGTCACAGGTGTAGACATGATGGTAGGAGACCCGGTTCCAGGAACTTTTTCAGCATCAGAAATCGGACCCATCCCAGTCATGTGCTCTGGTATCGTTCTGGTCCTGATTGTGGTTCTCTGCAGGTACCGGTGACATCGTGGCCGTGATGATCACAGAGTCTTATGGCAAAGAGATCCTGGCTCACCTGGAGCGAAACCTGACGGTCCTGGTCTCGGTCGTGGTGGGACAACGTGGTTCCACCAAAAACATCAACCGCGGCTCGCTGGTCTTTGTCTCCATCTCCTTCATCGTCCTCATGATCATCTCGTCCGCCTGGCTCATATTCTACTTCATCCAGAAGATCCGCTACAGCAGCGCGCGTGACCGCAGCCAGGTAACGTCTGTCAGGTGTCAGGTGGGCGGAGCCAAGCGTCCCGCCAACTCTATTCAGGTGTCCTGAGGAGTTCTAACAGTGTCGTCTCTCTGCAGCGCCGTCTCAGCGATGCTGCGAAGAAAGCCATCGGCAAGCTAACCACGAGGACGGTAAAGAAAGGTGACAAGGTAAAGACCTGCGGGTCCTGGTCTAGCAGGACCAGTTGACCTCCTCACACATGGAACCCACGCTCACACCTCGCAGCATCGCATCAGAGCGTCTGGTCTGATCCCCTGCAGACTTAGAACCGCATAGACCCAGAACCGCACAGACCCAGAGCCATTCTGGGACACTTTTTGCTGGTTAAAGCCATGAATTTAACCGGCTGTTTATCCTCCGTGTCGTGTGTGTTCATGTGTGTGTGCTGAAGGAAACGGATCCGGACTTCAACCACTGTGCCGTGTGCATTGAAGCGTACCAGCTTAACGACGTGGTCCGGATTCTGCCGTGCAAGTGAGTCCATCCTGCATGTCAGAACACACAGGAGGAAACATGCACGTTGGTGATCTCTGTACTGTGTTCTGGTACTGTTCTGGACTTTGTCTTGGGGTTTCCTGGGTTTCTGTTTCGTTGTGCTCCCTCATCCAACCCGGTGGGCTGGTCCGTTATAAATAACCCAAACCTTCTATGGCTGGCCATCATATCCAGGTGAAACACAACTCTAATTGATATACCTGAGTTTGTCCTGAGTCCAAATGCCAGCTGTGAAGACTCTTAGACCAGATCCCAGATCTCTGGTGAGGAATATTTTATGTATCTGAGGGCTTATGCCTTGAACTAAGGGGGTATTCAATCAAACTGAAATAAGGGAAAGTCTGGTTTATTTCAATATGTCTGGCTCATCTAAAGGAGTTTTGATCCATCATCATGTCATACATTAGTCCCAGCCATATTACCGTGGTAACTAGTGCAGGAGAACAAGTCTGCCCCGGACCAGGTTAACTGTCAAGCTTCAAGTCTTGTGTCAAAATGACATGGACTCCCAACAGAGCTATTCCATCAAATGCATTCTGGACCCACATCATGTAATTAGAATAAAGTTTATTCACATTACATCCCAATGTTTTCATTGTTTCTAGAGTAAATGACATTACTAGACAAAGTCAAATATTATGGTCATAACTCAGTTTCAGTTAATGAAACATTAGTTTTTCCATGTTAGATTTATCTTGTGTTGTTCCTCTCTGTTTCACTGATAACAGACAGATCTGAGTTTTAGTTTACCAGACGAGCTTGAGAGGAATTTCGCTTTTTTTTGAACCAGGGGTCTGTTTTTATATGTCCTTTCATATATGTGAGTGATGGAGATGGGAATTTTCTATATGCTCCAGTATTTAGCGGGGCAGGCAGCATGGCAGCATAGCAGCCCAGCTAATGATAAGTATGGGGCAACTGGCCCCTGCATCCAAGTTCGCCCTACAAACGTGCTTTTTTTCCACACTGAAGGGCTTGGATAATCTCAACGAGTGTTCGACAACATACTAGAGAGGAGAAATGAACGAAAGTATCTACATTACCTGGCAATCGCTATTTATTGAGGCAGAAAGCAGACACCCCCACACACCCCCACCGGTGTTTTGGAGTTATCCCGCGATTTCGGAACGAGATTTGCTTTCCAGGGTCCCGAGATTTGGACACAGAAACCAAAACAAATAGCGATCACCAGGTAATATAGATACTTTCTTTCTCCATCACTCACATATATGGACATGTAAAACAGACCCCATGTTTAAAAAAAAAAAAAAGTGAAATCCCCCTTTAAATAGGCTGCTTCACATTATTGGGACAGCCCCAGTTTCAATGGAGTCCAGGGAAAGATGAGGATCTTTCTGCAGATGAAAAGAGTGAAATTGACAGAGCTGGATATTCCTGGTCCAGAAAGTGAAAATCCTGTCCAGCAGTTGTTCCAATCAGTCCCTGAAGCAGCTGAATTTAATTAGAACAGCTCCTCTGCAGGTAGGCCAGCTCGTAGATCAAGCAGCAACCTCCAGCAACAAATCTAAAGCCATGTGGAAGTATTGCAGTTCACCCTTCATCCGCTAGGGGCTCCAAAGATTTGTCCCTCTTTGTTAGCGGTCTATGAGGCAGATCCAAAACATGGCAGGATTTTTACTTTATGGCACCTGAAATGTCCATGAATGAAAACGTTGGACATTTCATGAAAACTTCAGTGAGATCATCATACTGTCAATCAAGAGCTAACAGGTTTGTTCAGGTAAAGATATAGCAAAGTCTCCTATCTTATTAAGAGAACTGTTTCTCCTGTCTGTCCTCTGTCTTTGGCCTGGTTCTTTACTTTTAACATGAGACCATCGTGTCTTCTGCAGGCATGTCTTCCATAAGGTTTGTGTGGACCCCTGGCTTAACGAGCACTGCACTTGTCCAATGTGCAAACTCAACATCCTGAAAGCTCTCGGCATCATGGTGAGTCATCAATGACATCACCGGCTGCAAGTGGGATGTGTCTGAAGGACATCTGAAAATAACCGTCTCTGTCCTTTATCTGTCCTCAGACCAGTCTTCCCTGTGTGGACAGTGTGGTCCTGGATGTGGAGCGTCTGGGCGTCAGTCAGCCATCTGGCAGCCAGAGGGCGCCGCTGAGTGACAACAGCCAGCCCTCCATCAGCCTGGAGCCGCTCAGCCCCCCCCACACCGAGGCCACGCCCAGGACACCTGCGGACATCACCATCGCAGTAACGAGTAAGCAGCTGCCGGAGCAACTCTGATCCTGATCCAGTTCCTGATCCTGAAGTGTAATTGACTGCTTCGTGTTTCCATGTTCTCCGGGTTCTCCGGGTTCTCCTGTTCTCCCGGCTCTCTAGGTGGGGGTCACTTCTTCAACAGGAACTCGGTTTCTCCTCGTAACATCGTTTGTGAGATGGAGCTCCCGGACATCCAAGCCTCACTCGATCTCTACGATGACAATAAGTCCTGAGTCTCGTCGTCATGGTTACAGCCCATCTTCAGCACCACTTCACCCGCTGGTTGATGGACAGCCTTTCCTGGACCTGGGGGGTTTTCACAGAACGTTTCCTGCTGGGATGTAGGGTGGGACTGGGAGCTGTTCTGATGAAAACATCCTAGATGTCAAACTGTTGTTGAGTCTACCACACCTTCCTTAGACTAAACAGATCCTGGTCTTGATCCTCATCTGAGTCCTGGTTTGGATCTTGGTCTCCGTTTAGACTGATTACAGTTATGTTTTTATTTCAGTTTTTAGATAAAAACTGCACCCTGAAATCCAGATCCATCTCCAGCCAAGGAAAGCCAACACGAAGCAGAATCTGTTGTGTAGCTGGAGTTGATGAAATTGACGCGTTCCTGGGAAGAGTCCAGGTCTTCAAGAAGTTCTGACTAAACCGTAAAAGTGCTCTTCTTCTCCTGGAAAGTCATTTTTTTATTTCCTCACTGAAAGTTTTGTGGGAAACTGAAAAGTGAGCAGAAACTTGAAGAAAGTCCTAAGTTTTTATGTCATTCAAAAAGTTTTCCCAGGTTCTAATCAGGTTCTGGTTTCCTGGAAGTTTATTGTCTTGATGTATGAAGCATTTGAGTAAAAAGTTTCAGGCCTCCTGATGAGAGTTTTCTGGAAAATTGAAAGCAAGGTCATTTTATTTGTAAAGCGCATTTAAAAACAGTTAATCAATAAAAACACACACACAACATTCATAGAGGAGAAAAGAAGCACAAACAGGAATAAAAATACAAATGCAAGAACAAGCTCCACAACTGCAGATCAGGTAAGGTTGGATAATCAAAGTTCGCCTTCAGAAAACTTTTAAAACTCTCCAGAACTTAGAGCTTAAAAAGTTTATCTTCTTTGCTGTTGACTGTCATGTTTGGATCCCTGAGCCATGAAATGGTTTCTGGAAACGTTTGCTGGTGCCTAAAAGCTCAAAGGAGTTCTTCAGTGAAAGATACATGTTCCTATAAATGTCCCTGGTGAAGTTCCTGAGTGCCTAAAAGGGTTCCTGGGATGGTTTCTCGGAGTGCCACTTGGATTTTTACGTTTCTGGACTCATTTCTGAGACCTTAAAGAGCTTCTGTGGCTTTTTGGAAAAGTTCCTGATCCATGTGGGGTTCTGAAACATTTCTGTGGTCTAATGAAGTTCTCAAAAATCCTCCACAGAGGTTCTTCGTATGGTTCCTGTTATTTTGACTCCTTTTGTTCCTGGAAAACAGGTCAAATGTTGGACTTGCACTTAGATGGACCTGACAGCTGGACCAGAACCAGAGCAGACACAAAGAACCTGGACCTAGAAAAGTTACTGTCAGTGTTTTCTGATGTTCTATGTTCAGTCATCATCACTCAGTCTCTCAGCGTTGATAACCTGACCTCCTGATTGGCTGATTGATGATGGCATCATTAACAGGCTTGCAGAGTCTGGAGTCTGTGTTCAGACCTAGACCTGGATCAGTGCCTCCTGTCTGTAAATACTGACTGAGCTTCCTCTCTGTCATCATATGGAACCAGAGGATGTCCTGGACGTAGACCGGGACACAGATCCCCTGCAGGAAACAATCATATGGACTTCAACAGTGTTAACTCCCCTGTAGAGAAAAAAAGAAAACGTTTCTCTGTAGAACAAAGACGTTAGATTTAAGGTGCCAGTCTGCCACGTCAGAAACCTCTGATGTCTGGAATGTTCTCAGTTCTCCGACCTTTGGCAGGACACTCTTCCTTCTCTGGTTTTAGCTCAGAGGATGAGACGGTAGGTCTGGCCTGGGATCAGGTTGGTCCAGCTTGGCCTTTCAGGAAGAAACGGTTGGCTTATCAGAGTCTGCTAAGCTCTCCGGGCTCAGTCAGCTGTCCGTGTGGTCAGCTTGATGTGTCTTAGTAAGGTGTTGGGCCACTAGAACACATCGGTCCTTCAGGTCTGTGGACCATTTTTCCAAGATCTCTCAGCTGTCAAACAGACCAGTTAGTAACAAACAGTTAAGGGTTGTTTTTGACATCAGAGGGTTTACTGAAGTGACGGACTGCTCCTTTAACGTGTATTAAACAGCTTATTAATTAACTGCCTGTAATCACTCACTATATAAACAGTATTATTCTACCATCTATAATCAGACTGATCAATCAATATTATCTCTGAAGTGACCTGAAGATGTCCTGAGGGACGCTCAGCTGCTGTCCTTGTCTGTCCTCGTCTATTTGTCTGTCTGTCCCTGTTTCTGTGTCTAATGGGATGATGATGATGATGATGGAGGATGTATGATGCTTTGAGTCCACTGTGTCTTTACTGCCTCAACATCAAGTGTCATCATTAAACTTTCTTTGTTGTGTTTAAATCCGGTCTCCGTTTGTTTGTCACCTCATAGTTTCAGCAGGAATTTGAAAGATAGTCCGGCTCCAGGGTCAACGAAGCCTCAACAAATCCAGACTCCACGGTCCAAAAGATTAAAGAAGACAGTGTTAATGCTACAGACAGCAAAATAATTTGGGTAATTGCAGATACCGTACACATTGAATGAAGACCACACAGTGAAATGATTTCCTTCTTTGACCAGTTTCTGGATTTCTTGGTCTAGTTTCTTCAGGGTTCTCCCTCTAATTCCAACATGAAGAGCCACCTCTTGAAGTTTTCTTTTAGAATAATTGATCTCCACTGCTGACACTGAATTAGTTTTTGCAGGAGTGTAATATACTGACATGCTCAAGTCTTTTTGGGGAGGACATGCTGTCATGTCCTCTCTTGTGCAGTCACATTTATCTTCATGATCATTAATACTGACTAAATCTAACAGGAGTTACACAGCTGCAGGCAGCTTGTACAGACTGAACGTGAGTGGTATATAGAACAAAGAGTGGTATACTATGTACAGTTGTCCTCAAAATTATTAATACCCTCCAATTAAAGAATAGGCTAAATTCACAATAGTAATTAAAAAACAGGAAACTAAAGAAACTATTAATAATTAAATATGTACAAAAATTATGATTTCGTAAAGTAAAATATTGCTTTTGAATTGGAGTTGAAAATAATTTTTAAAAATTAAACAAATTAAACTGTCCCAGACCAAATGGACACTGGTCCACCTGTCAAAGGTTCAGAAATCTTATTGAACAATACAGAAAACAGCTGATTGCAGTGATTCCCTAAATGTGTAGCTCAACAAAATCTTAGCTTCGGAGCCCATGCTTGTTTACTTGTTTTATTTTTTGTGTTTTTGTTTTTTTATATATATATATATATATATATATTTTTCTGTTGAACCACAATTCAAAATCAATGTCAAGATTTCATAGAATTTTTATTTGTCGATTTTAACTTATTCACTGACAGCTGATTTTTGCCCATCTTTAATGGGAGTGCATGGATAATTTTGATGATGACTGTATGAGTGATGGGTGTATATGTGGGTATATGTGTGAGTGGTATTTGTTTTAAAGTGGATTATTCTTGGATACGTTTCCCAGCTCCTCCTCAGCCTGGCTTGACTATGAAGCCAAGCTACATGTAGCCCAACTTTTTTGTCCTAACCTGGATAACTTACCTCTACTGTTGTGAAGACGACTAAGAAATTTATATCAGAATAAATAATGAAAAATATGTGATGATGAACTGATAAGAAATTTTTCAAATTTGTTCATTTCTATATTGTTTCTATTCATTATACTTTCCCTTTGTTGCTTTATCATCGTTATTTTTGCTTTCCCCAAGTTTCTGATTTCCCGTCATTATGTTCAAACAAAAGAAATAAAAGCGATTTAACATAAGCCTAGCTCAGATAAAACAATAATAATAATAATGATCTTATCATTATTGTCCAGTTCAAGTTCTTTTTATTGCCACACAGCGAGGCTGGCTGCAGATGGTAGCTCCAACAATACACCATAGCAGGACAACATTTAGGAAACACATCCTGCAAAGGTAAGCAAAAATGACATGCAATGACATTTGAAGAAATAATGTGGCAAGGCAGTACACTTCTATTATTATTATTATTATTATTATTATTATTATTATTACTATTATTATTATCATCATCTTTTTGGTTCACCTCGTATAACGGATCTGAGTCTGATGCTCTGACGCAACGACGCAGCGTCAACAGAAGGCGTGGCTTAGCGCGTCAGTCCCGGAAGTGATGTGGAGTCATCAGACTGGGTAAAAACAACAACATCAGGTCCATCATCATCATCATCCAGACCCTGGATTGCTCCCCCGGTGGATGGTGAGCAGCAGCGGGCAGAGATGTGGATCCATCCGGAGGAGGTGCTGCTGGCCGGAGCTCTGTGGGTGTCCGAGCGGGCCAACCCGTTCTTCATCCTGCAGAGGAGGAGGGGGCATGGCCGCGGAGGGGGGCTCTCCGGTGAGTTCGGTTCGGTTCCTGCAACTCGGTGAGAACACATATTTGGTGTTAATCAGCTGATCGATCATCCGTCGGGAACATGTTTCTCCTTTCTGGGTCAGCGAACCGAATCTGCAGGTCTGGACGGGGACTGTTCCTCACCCATGATCTGGTTCTCATGTGGACTGGTTTTCGAGCGGTTCCAGACTTCCGTCTCATTTCATTCACTGTGAAGTTGTTGTCTTCAGACTGGTGGTTGCACACTTTACCCGCAGGGCCTGAATGCAACATACACGCACCTCACATTGTTCTGGTTTATTGGATCAGACTGAGTCTCAGTCCAGAACCAGATCCACTCTCAGAACCAGGGTGAGAGGGTCGAGTCCTTTCTGATGATCCAATCTATTGTTAAAAAGAAGAAGAAAACGATGTTTTCCTGTAAAATCAGCTGTTCAGTGACGTCATTAGCAGTCAGCTGACGGGAAGTCAGCTGTGTCTGCTGCTGCTGGGATTATTTACATTTGATGATAAACTAATGTAATAGAAAGGATCAGCCAATCACACGAGCTGAATCACTGCATACCAGGTCACAGTGGACCGGGTCACCATAGACCGGGTCACCATAGACCGGGTCATAGTAGACCAGATCACAGTAGACCGGGTCACCATAGACCGGGTCACAGTAGACCAGATCACAGTAGACCGGGTCACCATAGACCGGGTCATAGTAGACCAGATCACAGTAGACCGGGTCACCATAGACCGGGTCACAGTAGACCAGATCACAGTAGACCGGGTCACAGTAGACCAGATCACAGTAGACCGGGTCACCATAGACCGGGTCATAGTAGACCAGATCACAGTAGACCGGGTCACCATAGACCAGATCACAGTAGACCCGCTCACCATAGACCGGGTCATAGTAGACCAGGTCACAGTAGACCTGCTCACCATAGACCGGGTCATAGTAGACCAGGTCACAGTAGACCGGGTCACCATAGACCGGGTCATAGTAGACCAGATCACAGTAGACCGGGTCACCATAGACCGGGTCATAGTAGACCAGATCACAGTAGACCGGGTCACCATAGACCAGATCACAGTAGACCGGGTCACCATAGACCGGGTCATAGTAGACCAGATCACAGTAGACCGGGTCACCATAGACCGGGTCATAGTAGACCAGATCACAGTAGACCGGGTCACCATAGACCAGATCACAGTAGACCGGGTCACCATAGACCGGGTCATAGTAGACCAGATCACAGTAGATTGGGTCACAATAGGCCAGGGGGATGTTTTAGGAAGCTGGTTATGTTGAAACTGAGTCTGTTAAAGCTATGGTCCACAATTTCAGAATCAGTTGAGAAATTTAGAAAAAAAGGCTATCTGCCCCCCCCCCCCCCCCCACCCCTCTCTGCTCGTTGATCCCTCCCACTGAATACGTACAGTCCTCCTCCTTAACCACAGCCAGCTTTACCATAACAGCTCCACAGTGTAATATTTATCCCACATAAATGAACAAGAACATCTGCTCACATATATAACATCTGCCTTTCTCAACCACTGGGATGTTTACGGTGTGTTTTAGCTGGAGTTTCTGCATCATAAAGAGACAGCGACATTCCAGCGACTTCATGAGTTCACTGAACTCATCCAGGACAACACTGATGACAACAACGCTAGCTTACAATACTGAAAATAAACAGCTGACATTCTGACGCCGTTTGTCCTCACAGAGAAAACCACCAGCAGCGTTTCCAGTCATCAGCAGCATCGTCATAGACTTAGACATTTATGTACAACTCACATAAAAGGTAAAAAAACAAACTGCCTACCTGTTCAATAAAACCCTGCTGTATCAGCATCAGTTTCACTCCCAAATCCTCCTGGAGCTTCCTCCAGCCGGTGACCCGATGTTTATCTCCGCTTTCATCCGTCCGCATCACCTGATAATTCCCCGGCCTTCTGTCCTGCATTGGTCATGTTTTCCTCTTTGTCTTTCTTTCTTTCACAGACTTTATCCACTTGTAGTTTCCTCCAGCGGCGAACATAACACCCGTGGCCTTCCCTCCGTCCTGTTGCTCACATTACATCTGCCTTTTTTTCTCTCCCACCTTCTGCCGGTGAGCAGAGGCCGCTTCCTGCTGCCGCTGCCTTTATGTTCCATTCTCCTCTTGTTGTTAAGCTGCTACTCAGCTACTTACTTATTGCAGAAAATTTCAAACGCAAAAGAAAAATTAATAGATAAATATATTTTAAAAATGTTTAAACGCGGAAGACAAGGCGGAACAAGGGGAGTCAGCTGTCAGGAAAGTGGTGTCAGCTTGAGCAGGGATTGGATCGAGAGCAACGAGACGAACAGCTACGTTGACCAATTTAAGCCATGCGGCCAAGATGTTACGTACTGGTTAACGTTTTCGCAGCCCAGCAGCCACTAGAGTTGATCGACTTTTTTCATTTTGCTCTTTACGGTGGCGTGGTGGTTAGTACCGCAGCCTCACAGTAAGAAGGTTGCTAGTTCAATTCCTGGCTGGGGAGGGGGCTTGTTCAATTCCAACAGCGGCATTCCTGTGTGGAGTTTGCATGTTCTCCCCGTGTATGCGTGGGTTCTCTCCGGGTTCTCCGGCTTCCTCCCACCATCCAAAGATATGATGTTAGGTTAATTGTTTTTTTCTAAATTGCCCCTATGAATGAATGTGAATGTGAATGGTTGTCTGTCTCTCTGTGTTGGCCCTTCGACAGGGTGTACCCCCCCTCTCGCCTGACAATAGCTGGGATAGGCTCCAGCAACCCCTGTGACCCTGAACTGGATAAGCAGTACAGAAAATGACTGATGATTTTGCTCTTCACATTGTGTAGATTGTACTATAGGATCATAACCACCATCTAAATGAGCTTATTAATAATGATCAAACTTTCAAATAGTAGACCATAGCTTTAACCCTGAGTTGAGGGAAATCCTGGATTTTAGTTCGAGAAAGACAAGTGTAACTTTGAGGCTGTTACAATAGTAACTAATTCTGTGAACGTAACCTGCTTATGGCAGGTTGTCTCCTATCACCTGTAGCATACTTGGAATTCCTCTCTTTATATTCCTCATACTCTTGTACGGGATCGTCTTGCTGCAATGACGGGAAATAACTGGGGGCTTTTTGACAGTGGTTGCCACGGAGACTTAAGGTCTCAAAGCTCTATTCATGACAGATTTTTATTATGGTTCCAAACTCTGGGTAAAGATACTTTTTGGAACAGAACTTGGATCTCTACAGACTAGATCTCCAGGAAGGCGGAAACCAGTGCAAAGGATAGAAACTGGTTTCTCACGTGGTTCCTGGATCCAGAACGTGAACGTTGAATAGAGCGAATCTTCTTGCTGAAGCTGCAGAGTAATCTGAACCAGAACCAGACTTGTCCTGATAACAGGACAAGTTGTCTCCACGCTCCTGGTTATCTTTGTTGAGCTAGTAACCTTGTTGTCCTGGTTTGTCATGGTTTATCTGGTAGTCCTGGTTATTGTGGTTATCCTTTTTACCCTTGTTGACCTGCGTGTTCACTTGCAGGTCTTCTGGTAGGGACTCTGGATGTGGTTCTGGACTCCAGTGCCAGAGTAGCTCCGTACAGAATCCTGCTACAGACGGCAGACTCTCAGATCTACTGGACCATCGCCTGCGGTGAGTCACTGGACCAGGAGATCCTACCAGTTGGACGGGTGATCTAGTTTTGTTAAACCCTCTGCTGTGTCTCGCAGGCTCATCCAGGAAGGAGATCACAGAGCACTGGGACTGGCTGGAGTCTAACCTGCTGCAGACTATCTCCATCTTTGACAACGATGAGGACGTCACCACATTTGTGAAAGGAAAAATTTCTGTATGCTGCTTCTAGTCTGTGCCGTTTGGTTCTAGTCCTGGTTCTGTTGGTGAACAATGTCATTTCCTGCAGGGCATTATCGCAGAGGAAAACCGATTGAAGGAGAGCGAGGAGCAGGAGGAGGACAGCGGGAAATTTCGGGAGGCAGAGCTGAAAATGAGGAAGCTGTTTGGAATGCCGGATGAGGAGAAGCTGGTGAATTACTATTCCTGCAGCTACTGGAAGGGCCGAGTACCGCGGCAGGGCTGGCTCTACCTGTCCATCAACCACCTGTGCTTTTACTCGTTCTTGCTTGGAAAGGAGGGTAAGAACAGCCAATCAGAGGCCAGAGTTAGTTATGACACCACAGCTCAAGTCCTCTTGAGTAATCAGAGAGTTTACGCAGGATCTTTAGTATTTTCCTTTATTTTTCTGCTTCCCATCTGTCGTCTGATCGTTTCAGTGACCCTGGTGGTGCCATGGACCGAGGTGACGCAGCTGGAGAAGAACGCCACCCTGGTATTCCCGGAGAGTGTCCGTGTGAGCACCCGTCACACTGAACATTTCTTCTCTATGTTCCTCAATATCAACGACACCTTCAAGCTGATGGAGCAGCTCGCCAACATCGCTATGCGTCAGCTGCTCGACAATGAAGCATTCGCCGCCGACCGTTCGCTGCCTAAACCCTGCAAGACCCTGAAGAACGTCTCTGCACTAAAGAGGTCTCACTCTGCTACAAACTTTGAGTCTGAATTTATCTGATGGGTTTTATTTTCATTACAAACCAGAAAAAAAGCTGATTCCATTATTTTTTTTACTTTTAAACACAACACATTTCATGTTTCATCATCAGTTTCTTTTCATCCAGTTTTACAAGTCAGACTGCAGCACTTCCCTTAAAGGCATATGCCACCTCTGGGTGAAATTGAGCTTCCCCCACAGTCCCCTGAGTTGGACAAGTGGGCAGAAGCGTTTTTTAGCTGATCCAGTCATTCTCTGAATATCGCAGCACTGACTTTAGCTTAGCTTAGCGTAGTTGCTGTAATCGGGTGACTTCAAATAGCATCACTTGGTGAAAGTGAACTAATTAACTTGAATTTTTTCCAATTACGTTTCGTGATCCGCACATTCTGATCGAGTACAAATGAGAAGCTGATTTCACATCAAAGGACTGACTAGGCGGCATTCAACGGGGAACTATATGCTGCGAAAGTAGACAGGCGAAGCACCGCGGATAGTAGCAAAGGCATGCGCAGCGTCCGGTGGCAACCCTGTTTACGGAAGTTGGGGCTGCTTTGCATCCGTGCTGCCTTTGCTACTATCTGCGGTTCTTCTTATCAACATACTAGCCTGATCTGATTATGAATCCTATTTAATTTAAATCATAACTTGAAGATGGAATTGGGGAGTCAGGAGGTGTCACATTTGTTATATTTTTTCCTTTTATTTATTTATTCTTATTTTACTTTATTATGACACTTACACGACTACACTACATTCATATTTTTAAAACAAGATATTTAGTATACTTTTCTACACCAACTAACACCAAATTGAGGAGGAATTGATTTTGTGAATGTATGTGGGCTAAACCACAAAGGAAACTATTTAGTTATTTCTCCATTTCTCTGAATGATGGGCACGTTCGGTTCTTTGGACAGCAAATAAGACCAACACAGTAGATTTTAAATAAACTGTGAAACAACAGATAATGTAATGTGTGCTTTGATTTTACCCACTAAGTAGCCCTGTCAAACCCGCACTGGTGTAGGTGCTATACCAGTAACGTTAAACCATCATATTGCCGCGATGCACAGCTAAATATGAACAATATGTTACATTTTTTTTTTTTTTTTATAACAGAATTTTATTGGGTTTTTAAACAGAGATACAAGGTACACAATCTACCATTTACATTACCATATCAATAATACCTAAATAATGAACAAAAAGAAGGAATGAAACAAAACGAAACACAGAAACAAACAAAAAAAAAAAAAAAACACAAAAACATCCATCCATTCTCAGATCAGTCTTCCAAACGATTCCTCCCCCTCCACCCTAACAGTGCACACAGGTTCCCGCTGCGCCGCTCTACACATCTACATTGCCACTGTGGCTGCAGTCATATCAGTCCCACATAATGATAAATGATGATACATCAATTCTTAAACTTAGGGACAAGTTTTTCCTTTTCAAGTGAAAACACAGACATGTTTTTTTTTCTTTGTCTTTCAAATGAAATGCCCATAGATCTAAGGTGGGCATGGCCATTGTATAGAGTATTGACCCTTCATTATTAACTCAGTCAAGTCCACTGGAAGGTACTGGAGCAGTGGAGACCACATTTCAGAAAAGAACCTCTCATTACCTTTCACAGCTGCACTGATTCTTTCATGGGGAAGGACCCTGAATATTTCCCTGTACCATAATGTAACAGTTGGTGGTTTATTCTTGATCCAGTTGATTAAGATGCACTTTCGGGCTAATAACAACAGTTTGTCACATAGCTTAAACTTCTGACGTGTCAGGGTCACTTCCTTTGAAGGGAGGCCAAGAATGAAAAGACCTGGGTCTTTGTTAATCTTTGTCTTAAAGATGCTGTTCAGTTCTTGAGAAATTGTACCCCAAAATCTTCTAATCAGCTTGCATTGCCAAAAGTTATGATAATAGGTTCCAGTCTCCCTTTGACATTTATTACATAAAGGTGATATCTGACTGTCCATCTTGTGAAGTATATAAGGGGTTATATGTATGCGATGTAGTATTTTATATTGTGTCTCTCTAAGTCTATTACAGGTGAAGGAGGACCTAACAACTTTGATGGCCTCTTGCCAGTCATCCTCAATATATTCAGTCTCAAGATCTGTCTCCCATTTCTGTGTGAAAGTTGTTACATCACCTGGACTGAGAGAGTATAGTAATGCATAAAAGGAAGAAATGAAATTAGCAATGCGTCTTCTGGTAATAAGGAATCTCTCTACATCACCGTACTTGACTTGGTCACAAGGGGGTAAATTCTTAGATCTAATGAAGTGGCTAACCTGTAGGAAACCATAATGGTGTTCTTTGGGGATATTGAATTGTGACTGCAGCTGTTGGAAGGTCATTAGTGTCCTATTATGGTATAAATCTCCAATCACACGTGCCCCGTTGCTGTGCCACAGTTAAAAAATACTGGGGTGAAGACCTGCAAGAAAATCCTGACTTCCCGTAAGAGGAGTCAAGAGTGAAGTGTAGTCCTCCCTTCCAAAATGCCTTGAAATAGAATGCCATATCCTTATAGTATTGAATATAATTAGATTATCCTTAATATTCCTTGGCAGCTTCTTTTGACAACCCACAACCAAACTCCATAGTGAGTAGGGCTGAGAAGACCACGAATCTAGACAAGGCTTGGATTCAAGATGAGCATGAAACCATTCCCACAAAAATCGAGCATGGCTTGCCCAGTTATACAAGATTATATTTGGCAGCCCTAAACCTCCAAGGTCAGATGGTAGCTGTAGTACTTTCATTCTTTGTCTAGGTCTTTTGCCATGCCATATGAACCTGGAGAATGCCCTCTCGATATCATGAGCAGCTTTTCTAGAGATCCATAAGGGTAACATTTGTAATGGATATAATATACGGGGAAAAATATTCATCTTAATTAGACTTATGCGTCCCATGAAAGATAGGGGGAGATTGTGCCACCTGTCCAGATCCCTCTTTATTTTAGTTACTGTGGGAGAGATGTTAAGCTTCCATAACTCTGTTAGATCTGGTGAAACCTTTATCCCAAGGTAGGTGAACCCTGTCGGGGACACCTTTAAAGGGCAGTTGATAGGCAGAGTTTGATCAGTCAGTCTGCCCAGTGGCATGATCTCTGATTTATCATAATTTATTTTGTAGCCTGATAGGGAACTAAACTCACGGATAATAGAAAGAATGGTTGGTATTGACGTTTCAGGTTTTGTCAAAAATAGCAAGGTGTCATCTGCATAAAGAGCAATCTTGTGAACCGTTCCTCCTACTGACATACCATGCACTTTCTTGTGTTGCCTGATAGCTTTGGCTAGGGGCTCAAGTGCCAGTGCAAAGAGCAGTGGAGATAAGGGGCAGCCCTGTCTTGTTCCCCTGCGTAGTGGAAAAGGCGACGAGTGTATGCCATTCGTTATCACACAAGCCTGCGGGGAATGATAATGCGTCCTAATCCAGTTAAGAAAATCTCCTCCCAACCCAAACTTCTCCAGTACAGCAAATAAATATTCCCACTCTCGCCTGTCGAACGCCTTATCAGCGTCTAAGGATACAGCGAATGCTCTTTAATTGGTTTGACATGAGTACTGTATCATATTTATTAACCTTCTCATATTTGTGAGAGAGAATCGATTTTGTCACCCAGTTTGGTCTGGATGGATTAGGGATGGCAAAAGCTTCTCCAGCCTTGTTGCAAGCAATTTGGCAAGCAGTTTACTATCTACGCTGATGAGGCTTATAGGTCTGAATGAACCACAGGCATCAGGTGGCTTATTTTTCTTCAGGATAAGTGTGATGTTTGCTAAATTGAGCGTCGGGGGAAGATGGCCATTCCTAAAAGAATCTAGAAACATTTCAGTAAGTGGTCCAACTACTAAATGACTTAACTTCTTATAAAATTCTGGACAGAATCCATCAGGTCCTGGTGCTTTTCCACCCTTGAGGGCGGCTATAGCTGTGCGGACCTCTGCCTCAGTCACTGGCGCAGTTAATTCTTCCCTTTGTTCCTCTGACAGGGACGGGAGACACACCTTATCGAGAAACTCCTTCACCTTCCCCCCAGATAAGTCACAATCAGAAGAGTGTAGCCTTTGGTAAAATTCCCTCATTATTCTATTAATATCCTTAGTTTTATAGTGTCTCATTTGATTGTCATCGAGCAGTGACTGTATAGTATTTGTCTCCACCCTACCTCTAGCCAGTCTCACCAGGAGTTGACCCGGTTTATTTCCCGACTCATAAAGCCTATGCTTTGCAAAAAAAGATGGCAGACTCCGCCTTTCTAGTTAACAACTGATTTAGGGCTGAGCGGGCTGCCTCCAATTTTTTATACAAGGTTCTAGAAGGTGTACTTTTAAATTGTGACTCCAGCTGTTGTACTGTATTCTCTAGGTTGAGTTGCTCTTTAATAGCTGCCTTTTTCTGAGCTGTAGTATACGAAATAATACACCCCCTAAGGTAGGCTTTGGCTGTTTCCCATACCAAAGACGGACTAACATCTGGGGTCTTATTAACAGCCATGAATATTTTCCACTGTTCAGTAATGTAATCTATGAATGCAGGATGACTCAATAATAAGGGGTTCATCCTCCAGTGGCGAGAGTAGGGGTCAGCATATGGGGGACGGATGCTCAGACTTACAAGAGAATGGTCAGAGAGTGCACATATGCCAATCAAGCACTTACTTACCCTATCTAACACCATTCTGGACGACAAGAAGAAGTCAATCCTTGAAAATGTCTGGTGGGGTTGAGAAAAAAAGGTGTAATCTTTCCCGTTAGGATTGGTTACTCTCCAAGTATCAAATAGCTCCAAATCTTGGCAAAACTCTTTTAGGCAGACGCTCTTCCGGGGGGTCGGGCCAGTCTTAGGTGGGGATTGGTCAACACTTGGATTAGGTACACAGTTAAAATCACCACCCAGAACAACATATGGGGTAGATACCGATGAGATTGCAGAAAGAAGTTCTGGGAAGAATGTAGCTTCATATGAATTAGGACCATATACACAACCTATAAGGACTTGTTCTCCATAAAGATAACCGGAGACAAGGACATAGCGCCCAGCATTGTCACTGATAGTTGTCTCTAAGGTGAAAGGAAGACTACGATGAATTAAAATGGCTACACCTCTGCTACATGTTACATATTATAATGAAGTTATTGTCGTATGCTTTGACAAATGGATCAAACTTTTTGAACTCGGCTCAATTCAGCGCTACAGCTTCACTATAACGTCTGGATTAACAGGCTGCTGCTGCATCATACAACACTGAGCTGCGTGCGGGACTCTGGCAGATTATGGGCAATTCGCAGGGCGCTGATATATCTGCTGGACATCTGTGAATTTCAGTCACATCTCAGACATCAGTTATCCCGTGTGCGTGCGCAACAGAAAAAAGAGACGCCACAGAAAAAACAGACGCCACATTTATTACGTGTGGTCCCTAGGTTATACCAATCCCGTCAGAATAGGGGTTTATATGAGGCAGAATCAAACCAACGGCTGGTCATAAAACTGCAAATTACAGGAAATTCACCCAGAGGAAAAAAAAGATGCTGCCATCGGGGCGCATCTCCAGCCAAAAAGAGGGGCAATGTCGGCCATGGCAGCCCACTGCTGCTGTGTTAGTGTAAAGGAAACATTTATCCGATACCTGATCGGGATCTAATAGCCAATTTCCGATAACGTGATTAGATCAGGACATCCCTATCCAGAACCATGATTCATCAACAGCTGCCAGAACCACATGAATGAGGATTACAGTGGAAAACTTTTCTCAACATCTACAATACAGAGTTACACACAAATGTCGCTTAAACCTTACAGAGCAAAGAAGAAGCTGCACATTGACCAGAGTTCCAGAGGTGGTGTTGCCTTCTCTGGACTCAGAGGCATTGGGGTTGGATCATCACACACCTGGATTATGGTCAGACCAATCGCTATTCTGCATCTTGATTGGAAGGGGAAAAAAAAAAGAGCAAAAGGAGCATCCAGACTGTTGTTAGCAACAGATCAAGGTTTTGTGACGGTTTGGGGATGGATTGGAGTTCTGTGATGGTTTGGGGTTGGATCAGGTTTCTGTGATGGTGTGAGGTTGGATCAGGGTTCTGTGATGGTATGGGGCTGGATCAGGGTTCTGTGAATGTTTGGGATTAGATTGGGGTTGGATCAGGGTTCTGTGACGGTTTAGTTGGGAGGGTTTGTGCAGAACGGGGTTGGGGTTCTCGGATGGTTTGGGGTTTGGATCAGGTTTCTGTGATGGTTTGGGGCTGGATCAGGGTTCTGTTACAATGTTCGGAGTTAGATGTGGGTTCCGTGATGGTATGGGGTTGGATCAGGGTTCTGTGATGATTTGGGGTTTGGTTGGGATTCTGTAATGGTATGGGCTTGGATCGTTGCTCTGTGATGGTCTGGGGGTGGATCAGGTTTCTGGGATGGTTTGGGGCTGGATCAAGGTTCTGTGAATGTTTTGGGGTAAGATCGTGGTTCCCTGATGGTATGGAGTTGGATCTGGTTTCTGTGA
>JALJCO010009007.1:0-25592 GCA_023101725.1 Atherinomorus stipes
AGCGTTGGTTTGTCCGTTCGTCCGTCAGCAACTTTATGGAAAAAGTACTGGACGGATTGTCCTGAAATTTTCACCAGCCATGTGCCTCAGCCCAAGGACGAACCTATTAAATTTTGGTGGTGATCCGAATCACCTTCTGGATCCAGGACTGTTTTGAAGGATTCTTTATCATTGTGAGATCGGCCATGTTGGAAAGGCTGTTGATGAGGCGTGAGTGCCCCCTTGTGGCAGAAATGTGCAGCTGCACCTGATGTCAGGAAGCAGAAATGAAACTTATAAGCATCAGTAGAAGATGCTTGTAAAAAATTACAAGATAGGATCTCAATGAGTTCTATAATGTTTCGAAAGTTGATCCGGATCCAGAGAAAATTCAGGATACTATGATCCAGAAAACACAAAATAAGGGAGTCGAGCTGCTTGACAGAGGTCTGCGCTCTCCGAGTGCTTTTCTAGTCTTTCTAGTGCAGTGGTCCTCAAACATTTTTTGCACAGCCCCCTTTTTCATTGGAAATTATGATGTCAAGACCCCCCATCTCACCACCACTACCACATATACCCAAACATTTACCCTGAGATACATGGAAAAAATGCACTGCATTGGGAGGGGCAATGCCTTTTGAGTCATCATCATTTGTTCATTAGTACGAATAGTACTAATGAATAGTAAAAATATGCCCACACTGTAACGAATTTCTGTATATTTACGGTGAATTTACAACAGTATCTTACAGTTTTTCAAAATAATTGTAAAATACTGTTAAATAGTCATCCCTGCATGTAAATTAACAGTTAATGTAAACAAACTGTATTTAAATATATAAATTAACAGTTAATGCTAACAAGCTGTAATTTAACAGTATAATACAGTATTTTCTGTCACGCGGTGGAATTGGACCCACATTCCTTCACAAGTCTTGTCACTATCCATCAGCATCTCACTGATAATTGTAGGCTTATGTTTCTGTTTTGATGATTTTACTTCTTGTTGATCATACTTTTAACATTACTCAAGTCATTTTTGAGTGATGAGATGTGATGGGATATTCCTGGACCTGACTTTGAACATCACAGCTTCTTCATCATTCAGAGCAGAACATGTGGACTTCATCCAAAGAGGTAAAATGATTTTTATCTCCATAAACTTACAGTGTGAAGATTATTAAACCGACATTATATTAAAAAAAAGAGCATTAGGTCTGTTTCAGCTGGTCAGGCTGCTTAGCTTGGCAAAGCAAGCTCTGAACTCAGTTAGCTAATGTTAGCAAGCTGGCATTGCTTCTGACCTTTGTAAGATGTAACTTATCACTTTCTCATCTAACTTCATTTAAAAGTCCTTTTAAATACAGGCAAGTTTATCACTAGTACATCAGGTTTGGAGTAGTTCTGGAGATCAGGTAATGTTTGGGCATCCTTAGACTCAATAGAAGCTAGCTAAAAAATAGACAGTAAAGGTAACTATTTCAATCTGCATTTCATTTTCTGCGATGCCACCTGTGATGATAAACAGTAATTTCTGACCTCACTTGACCTGATGATTTAAAGTGTTGCCTCTGTGATATAGTGCTTGCAGGACAAACAAACAAACAAAAAAAAAAAAAAAACAGTAGGCCAGACTGCTTCACCTTCACACATAAAATTGAAGTCTGTTGCGTCTGCTCTATCTGCTTTGTTTTGCAGACCAAATGCTGAGTGAGATAGAACTGTTCTACATTTATATATCTATGGGTAAAGTTAAAATGCACTACCTGTGCGCAGTCTCTAAAAAAATTCCCAGGAAAATTGTCACTAAAACCATGTTATGAATAGGCTTCTTGGCCGAAATGCAAGGGCTTTCACTTATGTTTTACTCCATTCAGCAAAAGAAATCACTTAAACTGGCATTTATTTAAATAAACATGTGTTAGTTAATCACCAATAACAGTGTGAAGACTAACTTGTGATTATTTGTGCAATTATAGAGCTGTCTGTACAACCAAAAATGGGAAGGAATGGGCGGATCATCAAAAGGGAGAGAGGACCTGGACGTGCCATTATTTCATCAGATGTAAAGGTGAGATGTGTTCTTCTCAGACGCAACATTAAATTTATGTTAAACACATTTTATTATACTCCATAGTAGTAATACCAGTCTTTCTCATTCAGTTTATAAATTAAAAACAAATAAGCTTTTAACTTCATGTTAATTAGATAATCACATACTGTAGGCAAATCTGTTAATTTAAACTGTATTTTTCATAATAGCCCGGTATTTTTAACTTTCTAACAACATGCCACCAGCCTACTGACTTAGCCCTCGTAAGCGGTAACCTCCCTCCCTAAACTATAACAGCCAACTAACCGCTCTTTTTTCTGTCTCTTGCTGTTCTCTCTTCTTAACTATTTATATTTTACCTCTCCCTGCAACAGTTTATTGCTCTGGCCCTTTTCTTTCCCCTTATGTCTTTTATTTTTTTGCATCCCTCCATTAGTCTATTTCACATTTTTATATTTAGGTGACGTTGTGTTACTAAATTTCTGTACATCTGTTTGTTTGGCAGGCACCAGTCATCAGTGATTGAGGATACCACCAATGCTGCAGTCAAGTACTCCCACTGTACACTGTCTTCCCCTTTACTTCTCTTTCTCTAATTTCACTGTTCACATTGTTCACATCTACATGTACAAAAGACTTGCTGACAAGCTAGACTGTTCTGTTACACTGCTCTTGATGCTATTTTAATTAAACGTTATACTGTTCTTGAAGCTATTTTAAAGGTGATAGCTACAACTTTTTCATCAAAACAATATTTTTTAAAAAAAGTAATACACCCACAGTACGTCTAGTGGGGTGAAGAATAAAAGTGTTAAGTTTATCCCCAATTTTTTTTATATAGCATATGAATTATTGTTTTATAAATTTAATGGGTCCCAAAAATAAATATTTACATCTGATTACCATGTCAATGTCATGATTCTTCACTGTTAGCATTAGCTCTGGAGTTGCCAGCTCAATTGCTATGTGCAGAAGTAGCATCTTTGTTACCTTACTTTTGTCTTTACTTTTTTATTCTAGGTCAGAGTTCAGGAATGACTGGCAATAACATTTAATCAACATTAAATCTTATGATTATTTTGGAAAATGGTGTTAGTGGGAGAGCTCCATAAACTGTCAGTTCTTGATTCTTGATTCTTTTCTTCAGCTAGCACAAAGCAAAGCAAAAGCACAATAAGGTACACAATTTAAGAAAAATACAAGAAAAGTCATTACTTGCATATTAGGACTTGAGGATGTTACCTGCTGTCACGATAAAAGGAGGAATAAATGGAAAATGGTCCAGACTGACTTGCTGTTCAGTCCAGAATTTCAAAAGCCCTGTATGATGTTATAAGTTAATTTGTGGGGATTTATAGGAAATTGATGCAAATTAGCAGATGTATTAAGCATTGAGAATAAACTGCTGTGTACTGTAAAATATACCATAACACAATTATTCTACTGTCATGTACTGTACTCCAAAATACAGTTGTATACTGTTAAAATAACAGTAAATGTGCTGTAAAATTACCACACACCCAATGTGATCCTACAGTAATATACTGTAATTCAAAATACAGTACTATACTGTTAAAAAAAATTACAGTAGGTGCACTGTAAAATAACAGTAAATTACTGGCGTCCCTGCTGCCAGTAATTTACTGTTATTTTACAGTGAAATTCTTTACAGTGCATTTTTGTTAGGGAACCCCCTGACAGAACCCTGAACCCCCAGTTTGAGTTCTAATGTGACAGTGTGGGGTCCTGTCACTATACCTCCAAATGATCATGCGCCCTGGCTACTTGGTCACAGGGATTTCCCCTTTGGCTGACGATTAAATGCGCATGACTCACCTGCAGGTCTGAGCATTGAATCCTCTCTGGGCCCTTGAGTACCTTGCCTCTTTAAGAATATCTTAAATTCAAATGTCATCATTTAAAATGATAACCTGATTCATTTTCTTGCTTAAGCTGGTAAACGATGCTGAGAAAATCCTGGAAATGTGTGGTCTTGGCGGCTCAAAATGCACCTCCATCAGACTGTCGGATGTGGAAAGTGTCCCGAACAAAGCTTATCCTCTTCAGGTTAAAGATGAAAACAGCAGACCCAGATAAAGTTAACACCATGTAAACATTCGGGACATCCCGACATTATATTTAGGAGCCAACATTACAATGACTGAGAGGAAGCACTGCTGCTTTATGTTTAGTTTATTGACACCACAAAGGAAAATAAAAGTCTGTAAGTTTTTATTTGTACTGAGAACTGAAAACTCGTTAGCTTGTTGTCTTCTTGCAAACGTTTCCAGATCTTCCCTGGTCCTTTTCTCTGGATCACTGACAAACACAAAGATGGATGGAACATCAGCTGGGGACGACAGGTTATCACCTGTTTACCTGGGGGAGACACAACAAGCCTTTGTCAGACATGTTTTGTGCAACCAACAAACGTGAAGTATCTGGTCAGGACAACGTTAAGACAACCGCGGTTTGCTGCATTTTAGTGATGCATTATCGTCATTTTACATAAACTCAGACCAGCTTACCCATATACTTGGAAAGCGTACAAATCAGAATTAGCAGGAAACTTGCCCCCAAGAAAGCGCTGCTATCAGAGTGCTGCACAGCCGAGAACTCTCTGATGGCCTCCAGGTATCACATTTTATAGCAGCATCACATTTAGCTCGTCATTCAGGATCAGCTGGCTGCTTAGAAAATTAAATCCCATCCTGGAATGTCGATCAGAACATCAAAAGCACGTATTAACCATTATTTCCCGAGGCAAGCTGCTAGCTGTAGCAGCCAAGCCCATTGCAGTAGGTGGAGGTGGGGGTGGGCGAACAAAGTCACGTGATTGGTCCTTACGCCACAGGGTAGATCCAGCAGCAGAAGAACGGTCTTCCGGTTCAAGCCAAAGCAAGATTTGGAAACGAATTTTGGTCGTATTTTATTTCCCGACTTTGTAAAAATAAACCTCTAATAGAAAATCAGATAAAGGTTCGTTTTCCATTTTTCGATTTCTGATATCAAAACAGGAGATGACTCGTTTCCCGTTTTTTGTTTACCTTCTTCCTAACGAAAATCGGAAATAGGTTAATCCTCGTGGGTTTTTAGCTAAAACTGATGTCAGACCACAGATGTCTCTGTTGCACTGCAGCAGCTGCTGGATAGGTATTAAACATAGGAACAAACAAACAAGTTGAGAGCAGTCACATGACACATTATTTATAAATCCTTCCTCATTTCCCTGTGCTCAATTTAATTACACTGATTCAACCTAAATGAATTTAGTTATCTAACATTTTGCCTTTCAAAGTTCTTACAACTTAGTTGTTAGTAATACTAATCTTAAATAAGTTCAAATTAAGTTATATCTACTAGATATATTCTCTTAAAACCAATGTTAGATTTTACAGGCTGTATAAAGTGGGAGGATGTCAAAATCATCTCATGCCTTGATGGCTTCATTTTGTCGTATGTTTCAAAACTCTGTGATGGACTTGGTTTGGCAGATGATGAATTAAAACTAAGCAAATAAGTCTTGCTTTGACTGAAGCGGTGTTGTGAATATTTTGGTTTTATGAGAAAAACACTGAGTTGTTTAGCTACAGTGGCCAAAGGTATGTAAAGGGAACACAGCTAAAGTCAGCATCAACTATTAGTGGTTGAAGCATCATGTTCTGGGTCTGTTTTGCTGCGAGTTGAAGTTTTGGGTTGCACAAAGTGAATAACAGGAAGAACACATCCTTGGAATTCTTTAGCAAAGCCAAATAATTGAAGTTGAAGAACCAAAAAACAAACATTAAAAAAAAAATTATGAAGCGAGTTCACATTTTGGAGACAGCTTTTTAATATTTTTAATATTTTGACATCAGCTCTAACAAATTCAAATCATATCTTCTGTGAAGAGTGACCCAATCTGTACTAAAGCTGCTTCAAGTCCTTGTGTCTGTCCATGCTTACTATAAGACATTAAGTCATGGATGCACTGTACCATATTTGTTTTTTTTTTTTTTTTTTTTTTTTTTCCCATTAAACATTTTAATCGTCTCTGTTAGGCTACAGTGTAGAAAAATAAGCATCAAAAATATACCAAAACTCAACAAAATACAATCTGGCAAAGCAAAAAGCCCAAAACAAAAAGATGAGAAAGAAAACTTCTCTTCATCTGATTATTGACACTGTTTGTTGCATCGCTTCCACCTCACACGTGAGCTGAAACAAACCGGACCCGACCGGGCCGGGCCGTTCCAGCCGAATGCTTCCGGAGCCTTCGTCGTCTAACAAGAGCCGGAAAACCGCGGCGCTCCTCTGGGAGCCGAAGGCAGAACCGTTGGGAAAAATCAGCCAGAAGAAAAAGAAAAAGCTACTTTCAACACTTCTGAAGTGCACTAAGTCAGTTAGAGGCTAAAACATCTGCACATGTCCTCGAACGATAAAAATACACGACGTGGAGGCTAGAAGGAACTACGGAGCCCATTCCCCACCTGGAGACGCAAATACTGACACACAACCTCACACTCACAAGATCGTCACAATTATGAGCTAAAAAGCCACAATAAAGAATTTAAAGCCACAAGTTTGAGAAAAATCATGAGATTCAGTTCAAATAAAACATTATAAGATAAAATGATGAATTTCTGTCCCATAACTGACTTAAATAAAACCGCTTTTCATCTCATTCTGACTTTAAATGTCACTATTGTGACTGATCTCGTAAACTAAAGCTGATAACTGTGAGCTGATTGGTCAGAATTCCCTGCGGGGGGGGGGGGGCCTCCATAAGGAACATCATGCTAAATATTAGCTGCAACTCTGAAAGCTTTAATCTAAACTCGTCTACGAGCAGAAGGCGAAACGTCCCGAAAACAGCAGAGAAACCGGGTCGGAGCTCAGGAACCAATCAGAGCAGAGGAAGCCCGTCCTTCATTCACAGGGTCAGATGTGAATGGCACTCACGGCTTTCCGTAGGACGGAGGGACCCGGCTCACATCCAGACCCGGATCCAGCAAAAAAGAACTTCAGCAGAACTGGTGGTCCAGTTCCACGTAGAGTCCCTGAGTCCTCCCTCCTGGTCTCTGATGCAGCTCAGGAGGCGCGAAGAAGAAACGAGGAGAGGAGGAGGTGAAGGACAGGAGAAAGTGGACCACCATCTGATCCGGGACAGAACCTGGACAGAACCTGGACAGAACCAGGTCCCTGCTCATCCTGCTGGAGAGGAAGCGATTTGTTGGAGATGTTTTCAGAAAGTTTCCAGAAGAGAAAAAACCTCCAGAAAATCTGAGTCTGAACAGAAAATCCTCCAGATCTGGACCCGGACCTGGATCAGTTCTGGATCTGCTGCTGGAGACTGAACCAGCTAAAAAACACAGCGGTCTGCCATCTTCAGCCAATCAGAGCAGACCAGGATTGTCAGGGGGCGGAGCTAAAGCAGAGCGTTTCAGCCAGTCGGCGCTGCAGGAACGTCTGATGAGAGGAAGACGAGACCAGAATAAACAGGTCAAAGGTCACACCTGCACGTACACAGCCAATCACCTGCATCGCTTCGTCACAGCCAATCACCTGCATCGCTTCGTCACAGCCAATCACCTGTGCCGGAGCTGCAGTCCAGCCACTAATCATCTGAGACGAAGACTTTAATTCGTCCTCACAGCAAACGAATTCGTGAAAGTGGACGTGAAGATTCAGTTTTAAACTAAAACAGGTTCAGATCCAAATTCCTCAACTCGTTTCTATGGCAACCTCTGCAGATTCTCTTTGTCCTGATTAAAGAAATAACTGATGAAGACGAGGGTTAAACTCTAAGGATGAAGCTGGAAGCAGCAGATCTCCACAACTCGATCAATAAATGATGGAAACTGTTTCCAGGAACAAATAAAACTGATCAGTTAACTGCAGAATCCTGGAAATCTGCTCCTCTTCATCAGCTGCCGGCTCCTCTTCATCCTGCCGTTGGGTCAGCTGATGCTTTATCTCAGCGTGAGCCGGTCCTCCGTCTTCAGGACCAGGAGATCCAGATGGACCTGATCTGGACCAGAACCATCTCACTGCGTGTTGGGGGGCCGGTACCGGGCCATGTAGGCGCCGCAGGACAGGCAGAAGGAGCGCGGCGGCTCTGCAGGGAGCTGCTGGCACAGCGAGCAGAGGGGGGGGGCCCTGCTGGGGCCCCGGTCGGACCGATGGAGGGGCCGGTGGGGGAGAGTGGAGCGGAGGTCCCAGGAGGACCCGGGCTGGACCGTCCTGTAGTCGGCATCCCGGCGCCAGTCGCTGTCAGGGGGGACGTCCAGGCGGCGAGGCTGGGAGGGGGCGTCGCCCGAGCCCCTGTTGGGGCGCTGAGCGGGGCCGGGGCCAGGAGTGGGGGCGGGGCTTCGGGCCAACGTTGCCGAGCAGCTGGCGGGGGCGGGGGCGCAGGCGGAGGGGGTGGAGCGGCGAGGGTGGACCAGGGTGGCGTACAGACTCTGTGGACCAGGTGGGGGAGCAGGACCAGTTCTGGGTCTGTGGAGGGAGGAGGAGGAGGAGGAGGGAGGGGGGGCACGGCGAGGAGCCCGAGGAAGAGTCCCATAATTCATCACGACGCTGTGAAGGTTCTGACCCGAGAGAGGCGGACTCCGGTCAGACACAACCAGAACCGGCTGCTCCAGGCGGGATCTTGCCATGACAACAGTGGAACAGGTCTGACCAAGTCTCCGATGCTCGGCCAGATCTCAGCAGCTTCCGTCCAATCAGATTCGTTCTTGGAGGCGACGCCACAGTCAGATGTTTTTCCACGTTCGCCTGTAAAAAACTTCATCACGACAACCGAAATCAATCAGGAAATCAGCCATTCTCAGACCTGCTTCCTCACCATCGCTTATTGATCGCTGATCGGATCATTCAGGTTTGGATTAGTTTACTTTTCTGTCTGATGCAGGACATTTAAGACACTTATTGGACAGAAACGTGTCCATGTCCACCTCCATCTTTATCTGGAAGCAAATGCGGGTTTTCAGGATTTTCCACTTGTGCCCAAACCTGGAAAAACGTAAAGATAAAGGACCATGTCATCCGGGTCTAGTCTAGTTCGGATCCTATCCGGTCTGGTCTGGCTCCTCATGGTGGGACAAACAGAAGCTGGGACAGATTCTGTCCAGCTGAAGTGAAACTGGTGAAGGAGCAGAGAGGAGGTGAAGGTCTGCAGGTTACTGGTGTCCCCAGGAGGGGGCCCGGAGCCAGGGGTCGTGATGTCTGCGTGTTGGGGTGCTGTGGAGGACCTGAGGGGCCATGGTGACGGGGCTGGTGGAGCGAGTGATCTGCTGTGAAGGAGGTGGAGGAGGGAGGTGCAGGGAGGAGGTGCTGGGGCGACGGAGGAGCAGGGAGGAAGAGGAAGGTCTGAGTGTCTGAGGGGGGGTCTGGACACCGAGGGGTCCTTCAGGATGAAGAAATGGGGGTAAAGAAGATGAAATGAGGAGGAGTAAACAAAACGTCAACATGATGAAGAAACAAAACAAATGATAAAATGTAAAGAGAAGTTTCAGGTGTGAGATTCCAGCTGAAAACCAGCTGAACCTCCGTCAGTGGTTTCCAGTACAGAATCGTGTCTGATGAAGATCACCAGCATCCAGCCTGGCCCCCGCATACAGAGATTCCCCCTGAATCCTCTGATGTTCTACACCAGCCTTTCTCAAAGTGGGTGCCCGGCACACTGGGGGGCTCCCTTACTGTGTCAGGGTGTCGCCAAAAAATATATTCTGACATTTCATTTCAGATAAAATATATTTGAATACATGGATATATATATATATTAATTTATCATTGATGGGTGATAATTGTAATTATTCTGATAAATAAATGTATAAAATTAATTCGTTTTGTCTTTGTGGTGGGTGGGGTCCGGGGGCAGCGTGCGCAGCACAGATAAGAAAGAAAAGAGAAAAAGAGGATTTCTAAAAAGCCGGCCGGATGGGGGCCGCCGTTGGCGGAGGGAAATGAAAGGTTTGTAGTGTGTTATTCTGACATTTAATTTCAGATATAAAATATATTTGAATACATGGATATATATATATATTATATATATATATATATATTCATATCATATGAATGGGCTGATAAAATTGTAAATTCATTCTTGATAAATAAATGTATAAAATTAACCATAAAAATCTGTTTCATGTACTCATTGTCGGTAAGGTGGCATGACGTCCCCACCGGGGGCAGCCTGATTGCGCAGCACATTGTTATATAGCCTAATTTAACCACAAAAATACATTTGATTTCACAAAGAGCAAGAAACAAGCAACAGCATCACAGATCGAATTTTTTTCTTTTAAAAAAGCCCCACAGGAACCGGACATTATTGACTATGAAATGAGCCTCAGCCCACTACTTCATACGAGCCTTCGTCCATGAGGATACTGAACAATCGAAAGGTTACTTGCTAGATTAAACTTTTGAATAACGCAGGATTAAACAAACAGGAATAAAACATGCTGATGGGGTCTGGAAATCAGTGCATCGTGGGGTTTTTTTGGATATAGTGTTTACACCCCTGAGGGGAAATCAGGGCTCTGCATTTCACTCATCTCTGTACTGTGGTGCCAGAGAGCAGGGGGCTGCTACTTAAAGCTCCGAAGGAAGCAGTTGGTGGGGGTTAAAGACCTTGCTCAGGGGTCTACAGTGGTTCACCTGAATGTTGTGTCGGGGACTCGAACCCGTGTCCTGCGCACCAAAGCCCACGGCATTAACACGGGGCTACCCACTCCCCCACTCTTACGCTGTCTGCAGCAGCCAGTGACGGTTCTGGTGTCAGAACAGAAATGCTGACTCGACCCTGCAGATTCTATCACGGAGCAGGAGGAGAGTCTCAGTCTCCGCTCATCCGCTGGTGTTCTGATCCCAACGTTCCTCCAGCTGCTGAATAAACTCAGAGGTTGTTCTCCATCAGATAAAAGCTGTACATTTCCACGAAAAGGAAAGCAAGTTGGTGTGGATCAGCTGATGCAGACAGAGGAACTAAACAAATCACGTGTTCATTCACTTCAAGCCCTTTAGCTTCACCCGTCTTCTTTCTCTGGTCGTGTTTACCGGTTTTCGTGCACGGCTGCATTCAGATTTAACCTCAGCAACATGCAGACGTCATTTTCAGAACAGTCTCAGAACAAACTGCAGCTGCAGAGACGTCATGTGACCAGCAGATGGCTGCATGAGATCAGGCTCAGAGCTGTGTGTGTGTTTGTGTGTGAAACTCACACAGCTGCGTGGCGGGTTCGGAGGTCGTGACCCGATGACGGTTCCGCTCAGACTGCGGGCGAGGCGTCGCAGGTTCTCTGCGCTGTAGTTCTCGTCCTCTCCCGGCGTCTGCAGAGCAACGAGGAGTTCAGACTGTTGCCCTTCATCAGCTGATGACCTCACTTGTTTACATGTAAACAAGCTGATCATGAATAACAAACTTCATCAGAAACACCAACAACAAACATTTCCTTTCATTCACTGAAAACAAGAAAAAATCTGTTTCCAAAGTCAATCTGAGTTTTGCTGAAAGCAGATTATCATACATGTATTTATTTATTCTCTGCTCATCTTCCTCAGTTAAAGCCGCCGTCTTCGGCGCTCTGATGTCCAACAGCAACCTGAGTTACAGCTCAGGGGGGTGGACTTGTCGCTGCTGTTTGCTAACAGGAAGTTAGCAGTGCCCCCACCGAGCAGCGACATTAACGAAGCTGCAGTGGGGGTGTGCGATACTGCAGGATTTGGTATCGATCTGATACCAAGTCACTAAAGGGGCAAGTATCGTCGATACCGATAGATACTTTTTATCGGGGTCAGATTAACAGATTTATGCATGAAGCTTCTTCTGTGGAATCTAAACACTGAAGCCGCTCTCCCGCTGAGTGAGCGGGTTCACACGGGTTTACGCTCCCGTCCCATTAACAAAAAAAGCCGGTTCTGACCCCTGCTGGGAAGCTGCGTTGCCTCCGTCCCCAACGCTGCGTGTCTGGTCACGCCATCACACTGAGTTAGCGCTGATGATGTCATCGAGTCAACTGCTTGCTTGTTGCACATTTGTCCGTCCTCAAAATGGAGGAAAACCAGCGGCTGATTTTCTAGCGCAGATGGAACGCAGACGTGAGTTTGTGGCTGAAGCAGAGTTGTTTTGGAACTTTAGATGAGGCGTGACTGGTGTGATGTCACGATGTAGCCACGTACCGCCCAACGTCATCACGTAAATTCACCCGGGTGTGGGGTTCCCACTGCACGCTGATTGGAGCAAAGCTGTTTGACGCTCGTCGATGCAGATGGGTGAGACTTTCCAACTGCCAGTAAAAGCCGATTGTTCGCGGGTTTAAACAGGTTTTTGGCCAGTGGGAAAGGGGTATCATTTTGACTCATTAAAGGGATATTGTGTAAGTTCTCTTGTTATCTCTTGTTATTTTTATATGGACCTGTGTGAGTCTGAAATAAAGACTGAATTGAATTGAAATGATCTTTTCACAAAAATTGATTATTTGGTTCAAAAGTGTTTTTCATTAATCAGTAATCACTCCCATCAACAAACTGAAGTGCTCCTCTAAGTTCTGAATTTGCCGTTCGTATCATTCATATATACATGGAGCGGGTCGGCTCGGTGGGGGCTGCCATGTCGTGTCGCCATGTTTTTACGTTCAGTAGAAGCGTGACAGTAGGAAACCACAGAAACTCACCGGACACACCGGGGTTGTCGGCTCAGTTCGAGGTAATGCCTTTGAAAAGTCACCGCGCTGCAGTGGGGAGGAACCGAGTGTTACACTGATGCTGCGTTCACGTGCAGTCGGGCAGACGGCCGTCGGTAACAAACCAGATGTCATTTTAATCACAGAAGCCGAGAGAAAACACGAGTCAGGGAAAACAACACAACATTGCCATGACGACAGATCAGATGTGGACTGAAGTTACTGTAACTGACAGACCACGTCCTCACATGGAGGCTTGCGATTACAGCAGCTGTCGTCCATCTGCCCGGTTTCACGCGAACGCAGCATGAAAAGTACGAGGAAGCTGCTCGCGATATACAATGTCCCTTTAATACATTAACAACCAATTTATCATCCACACCATTAATACCAAATTTGGCTCAATCTCAACGAGAGCAGCTGATTCCTGGCATGTAGATACCTTGTCACCAAGGTAACCGAATCTATCAAAAACCTCATATCCTCCTTATTTATGAAGTTATTTTAAAGCCTTACATTCAGAACTTTATATGTAGGTGTGAAGAAACAAAGTCATCACTGGTGACACTTTAAAATTCTGAATTTGTCTTTATCTTAGTGGGAGAAGCTGGTTTAGGGAACACGGGGACCTCGTCACAGCAGTGAACCGGATCCATCAAAAACCACTTTATCCTCCATATTTATGAAGATTATTAGAGTTTTTTTTTTAAAGATTTTTTGGGCACTAGTAGCCTTTATATGACAGTGTATAGCAACAGGAAGGGGGCAGAGAGAGTGGGGAGTGACATGCAGCAAAGGGACCTGGACCGGGAATCGAACCGGGGCCGACTGCGCTGAGGAACTGTAGCCTCTGTTCATGGGGAGGCTGCTCAACCAACTGAGCTAATCACCGCCCCGATTATAAGAGTCGTAAATCCTTACACTGAAGTATCAATACAACTGCCCTCGTATCGATCAACATTATCGATACCTAAGTTGGTGTCAATGTTATTGATCCGTGTATGGATCCGCCCACCACGAGTTGACATCATGCGTCCTGCAGCCACCACCATGAGCAGCAGCTTCCCGTCAGTCCTACCCAGAGACGCCCCCAAGTGGTGGCCAGGGGTGGCCAGTGCCACCCTGAACAAAAAGCTTGCCACCCCACTGGCCACCCCTGGAAAAATTAAATTATATAAACATTTATATATTAACACAGCACAACATCCTTTTTTTCATTTGAAATTCCACACGTATCAAGACCGAATTTTAAAAAAAAGTATAATTATTTTCAATCAGGCAGACAGAGGGCACCTCATATTTTGGGTCCTACTAAAAGGTCCTCAGAGTGAAGACACAGGAAGTAAATAAGAATGCTGCCGCCGTTGTGGATAGCAGAGTGGATACGATCCTTTCAACAATGGACTCAGAGGTAAGTGTTAAAAACAAAAATCACACTAGCTATTTTTTTCCATTGAAACGGGCTATGTTAGCTAATCTATGCAATAACATAGATTGCATTGTTTTAGACGTCACGTCCAATGTACATTACGGTTTCATGGGCTAATAAAGCCACCAAGCTAACGTTAGCTAGTGTTTGTTAACCAGTACTCTAAAAAAAATAAAATAAAAACCCCAATATTGAAATTCATCTGATTGCATTTTCATTTCATCAAGCCACTCATAAGTTTATATTGGCTAGTTAATGTGTTGGTGTTACTTCGGTTAGATTGAGAACATTTTCAAACCACCTTGCAAACTTTATTTAACTCTAGCTGACGTTAGCTGACTGCCACGGTCCAGGCAACTGTTGTCATACAGACGTTTGCTTTGATTTAATCAGTATGTGCTAACGACGTCAATTTCCAGACAACGAAGAGAAAATCCACCATGTATATTGCCTCTTACTTCCCTAAGAAACAGTCAGTCACAGGAGAGCAGCACAGGGCTATTGCTAGGCAGCCAGGGTCAGAGACAGAGAGGGACACTGTGACTGCAGCTGAAGGGAACTCGGGTCATCTGCAAAATTTCTAAGATTGTCAGTTGTGCTAGATTTATATTTTTCTATTAACAATATCACAGAATTGGACAAAATTCTAGACATTTTCCTTGCAGTGTAATATTACTTGTGATTTCCATAACTATATTGCTCCTTCTCTACCTATGGTAGTGCAGTTCTGACTAGAATTTCTCCTCATTATTTTAGACATTAAATATTAATTAATGTCTGTCAACTTAACAAGGGTTTTGGGCACCTTTTCAGAGTAATAAAAGGTGATATCCTGATGTTGAAATGTAGGGGCTCATAACATAAGATGAATCTTATAGTAACAACATGCTTTGTTTATTTGCACATAACTAATTAAATGCATGATTTACACCATTATAGTAGAGGGCTTGGAAACAGAAGATGCAGACCACACCTGGCCTTCAACTTCAGACGCTCAAAGACTAACAGGTAAGGATCATATGCAAGTGGTGAAATAAAATGTTGCATATTTTCCTCCTCTCTTTCTCCCCCATCTTTATCCATCTACAGGCCCTTCAAATAAATGTCTCTTTCAATGCAGATTCAGTGTGCTCATGCTCATTATGGTTGTCACTGTAAGTCCAGCTATTTACTGAAAAATGTTTATTTTGGAGGCACACAATAGAATATTTTGATGAATTTGGCTATCCAGGAAACATAGCCTAAAACAAACAATCCAAATTTTAAAGTCCCTAATGTTTAGTTTCAGTTTTATGCCTTGGAGAATAAGAGCTAGGTATTGAGAGTTTGCTCTCAGTGCACTATATTAATGCATTGGGGGGGGGGGGGGGGGGGGGGGGTGGTATTGTTTTGCATAGCTTACTTAAAAACCCTTGGCCACCCTGCAATTTTCTCTGGCCACCCTGTGGCCACCCCCCAAAAATATTTCTGCGGGCATCCCTGGTCCTACCTTCCGTGCAGGTGTGACCGGAGTCCTGTAGGCATGCCTCTCGATCTCTGCAGTCGGTGTTTTGGACCGTCCAGGTGCCGACAGCATCCTCCTCACACCTGCATGCAGTGTTAACATGATTAACATCTGTGTCCCAGCAGTTCTGATCTGCAGCTGCTGCAGGACAACCGGTTCCAGCTGGTTGTTTCCATGACTACAATATCTCAACGACACATCCTCCTCCTAACTCGGTAAATCAGCGTTACCTCTTAACCGTGCTGTCAGTCTAAAACTTGTTGAACAAAGAAATGTGTTTTGAACATCGTTTTTTTCATCGTGAGCAGAGTAGATGTTTGACCTCATGATGGTTCAAACGTGTTCGTTCCATCACTTCAAAGATTCTGCTTAGCTTCTGTCCCACATGGATTTTCTGATAAACATTCCTCCTGTGTCATTAGCCCCTCCCCCTCCCTCTCTGCTGTGCTTCAGCTGTCTTCTAATGGTGCGTTTGATTTGACTTGGAGGTCGGAAGTCGGAGGTGGGAATTACGTCACATACGAGGTAGGAGCATTCGTGTTGTCTAAGTGGAAAAAGCAATATGAATGCTGCCAGGAAACCTTTTGTTTTGCTTGCGCTGTTTGTTCACACCGAACTACATATATTATTATATCATGTCCTGAATTATAATTAGATGCCTAAGAAAACAATTCTTCATTTCAACAATCATTCATATAACACATTTAGCTGTGTGGAGATGTGTTAGTTCAACTTTAAGCCTCACTGAAGTTTAAAGAAGGAAATAAAAAAGAATAGTTGATTACAAACTTGTAGATAAAAACCGAAGGAATGTCAGCCAGAACAGAGCAAAGCTCTGGTTTTTGCCGTTTTTTGTTTTTTTTTAACAGCCTTTTCAGTTGTCAGAGGGAAGGGATTTAACAGGCTAGCCACATTAGCTACAGTCTTTTTTAGCAGTAAAACTTCCGAATGTTGCATTAATCATTTTTTTAATATGTTAACACTTAACAGACTTACTCCACAGGGAGCGGTTGCAAATGACTACGTTTCACAAACACAAGAACGTTTGGAAAACTATGAATGTTTATTATTGGGTTCAGTGAGAGTTGATATGGGCGCAGCATCTTTAGTGGGAGAAGTTGGAGCTGGTGGGACTAACCCGAGTTTCCAAGTAGGAAATCCAACTTTGACGGGCGTTCGGGTTGTATTTCCAACTGGGAACTGAAAAATCCGACTTCAAAGTTCAAAGTGAATGCATCATAAGCCCCTCCCCCTCCCTCTCTGCCTGTGAATTTGATCTCTCAGTTTCAGAAACACTTCTGCTCTCCATCAGGTTCTGCATGTGCAGTCTTACCCGGTTTGCTGCCAGCGGGCTGTGGACTGACACCGCGGCTGCCCCGGTGCATGCTGGGAGCGAGCAGACTGGCCTGGTACAGCGTCTCCAGCTCTGACAGCTCCTCGCTGGGTGCTGCCGCTCCTCCTCCACCTCCTGCTGCGCTCTGGGAGCCGTAGTATCTGTTGACGTTTTCCGCCCACCGCTCCACGGGCAGAGCTGCTCTGTACTCCTGGCTGGGTGGTGGGGAGGAGGCGTAGCCTGGCTGGTAGGCTGGGGGGGTGCCGTTTGAGTCCGGGGGTGAGTAAAAGGGTGACGTGATTGATGTATTGGGAGAATCAACAAAATCAGGTTGGTCAAGGTTTAAGCAGGACCAGTTCCTGGTTGGATAGGAGGCAGGGGTGGGGCTAGTCTGGGGGGGGGCTTGATGAGGGGGCGTGGCCTGCGCATATCTACTGTAATACGGCTCCTGCTCCATCATCACATGACACCGGTCACTGGTTCCAACAGGGGATGGGGTTTGGGACTGCAGCCTTGGAGGAGGCAGAACTTGTGCTTGGATGGAGACCGGAGACGTTCCGGTCCACTTCACAGAGTGGTCCGATTCCTCAGGTGGAGGGGGGGGGGTCACATCTCCTGGGAAGGGGTCCACACACAGAGCAGGCATGGACCTGGAGTTGCAGAGGGGTTTCCCAACACGAGAGCAGGGGCCGCCGTTCCTGATGTCGCCCCCCGGGGAAGCTGCAGGGTCCGCAGTGCAGGAGTCGGGGTCAGACTCCAAGCTGGAACTGAGAGGGAGGGGCTTAACAAGGCAGGTGGGGGGAGGCGGGGCCTGCTGGTCCTGGCTGGCCGCTGATTGGTCGCTCTGAATGTCTGTCAGAAGTACTCTGAGCGAGAGAGGCTCTTCACTGCAGAGAGAAAGAGAGAGAGAGAGGATGGATATTCAGTGGGAATGTTGCATGTTTCATCTCACAGTCCTGCATCAGTCTGGAACCATCCAGGTCCAGGTCCGGGTCCAGGCCCAATTTACAGGAAGAACCGGAGGCTCAGACGGAGGTCAGACGTTCCAAACACCAGGAAATAAAAACAATGCTCAGACTGGTAAAATGATGAGGTCCAGTAGCTCTTATCCCAGTTTGTTCCAGTTAGACAGAAAACTGATCCTGGTCTGGGAGGAACCTGATGACCCACCGCTTCATTCAGCATCTGCAAGTGTATAGATGGTTTCTCGTTTACTAACACTGGCAGTTGCGCGCAACCAGGGGTAAAAAGCCTGTTTGTACTACAGTCTACGGCCAAACATTCATATCATTCATAAAAATGTTGTGTTTTAAATCATATTGTATAAATCTGTATTTTGATGACTAATAAAAAATACCGACTCAGCGTTGCTATTTTGTTATATTACCGTTACACTAACTTGGTAAGGGAGTCATCACCTGAAACGGCATTTTCTTGTCAAAACATGGATATTATCCGTGTTGGACCTCATTGAAATTTGCCTGAAAAACCTGAGTTAGAAAGCAGCTTAAACTTCCGTTTAGACTCTTTGATCAAGCCAAAATGGTCCCAACAGTCTGCAGCCTGCAGCAGGTTCAGTTCAGCTCCGTGTCATCCTCACCTCCTCCATACAGGAGCAACTTTCACTAGTTTGGGTTAAACCAGGCAAAGACGACATCATCGCTACGTTTGGAAAGGAGCTGATTCCAGCTGTTAGGGACTCGCCTGCATTGCTGTAGGAAAGTTTCGCTGCTTGTGTAACGTTCTGCTTTATTGTGGATGAGATCCTGGTAGACATTAGACAGACTAGCTAACTGCTAACAAGCTAACGGTATAAACTCAAACCCCATCTGATTTACGACCCCCGTACTTTGTATTAAATCTCCGGGATGTTCTGGGACATGAATGTTTGTAAACGGCTCCACAATCAGTTTTCTTTATTCTGTATTCCGTGTGTGAGCAGACGACGGCTGTCACGCACAGCTACAGGATATTACAGTGTTGTGATGCAGCAGAGGACCACGAACTCAGCCGGGTCCTGATCAGTGACTGGTTGATCACCACCACAGTGGTTTAATCTGACATGGTGACCATGGTGACCATGGTGACAGACTAAATAAATCATGTATCTGAACCTGCAGAAGTTATACGGGGGGATTTCTGAAAACAGTCACTCCTACTGTCCTGTTATCACCATGGTAACTGTTTACATGCATTAACGTTTTGATTTCTGTAACCGCACAAATACCAGGACTCAAACATTATATTTCCCCTCATCTGCATTAAAAGTCGGTGTTGCATGTAAACACACGTCTTCTCATCGTTCAGTGATGCTTTTCCTGTTTTCTTGCCTCCTGGTTGCGCGTGCATCCCATCTGTGACGTTGCTCGGAAACCCATCTAGTTTATCAACTACGACCAAACAGCAACTAAACAGGTGACAGCACATCAGATGCAGAGGTACAGCGGGCAGCCAAAACCACTCTATCCTCTTCATCCCTCTGATCTTCCTCATCTTCATCAGTGTGATCTTCCTCATCTTCAGGTTTCTTTTTCAGAGACGTCTTCATCATTCTTCTCTGTTGATACGTTCAGTTTCTCGTTGAAGATGTGGAACAGAAAACATTGTGCCAATACTTCTCTAGATGGGGGAGATAGCAGCACCCACTGGATGTCATTACCCAGAATGCACTGCAACATAAACGAAAATGATGGTGTACGAGTGCAAAACTGATCAAAATTGTGCTTGTGCGCACGTGTAATGTGTGTATGTGACGTGTGTACGTGTTTGTGTGTAATGTGTGTATGTGACATGTATGTACGTGTTTGTGTGTAATGTGTGTATGTGACGTGTGTGTAATGTATGGGTAATGTGTGTATGTGACGTGTGTACGTGTTTGTGTGTAATGTGTGTATGTGCGTGTGTGTAATGTATGGGTAATGTGTGTATGTGACGTGTGTACGTGTTTGTGTGTAATGTGTGTATGTGACGTGCGTGTAATGTATGGGTAATGTGTGTATGTGACGTGTGTGTACGTGTTTGTGTGTAGTGTGTGTAAGTGACATTTGTGTACGTGTTTGTGTGTAATGTGTGTATGTGACGTGTGTGTAATGTGTGTATGTGACGCGTGTACGTGTTTGTGTGTAATGTGTGTATGTGACGTGTGTGTAATGTGTGTATGTGACGCGTGTACGTGTTTGTGTGTAATGTGTGTATGTGACGTGTGTACGTGTTTGTGTGTGTGTGTGTATGTGACGTGTGTACGTGTTTGTGTGTAATGTGTGTATGTGACGTGTGTACGTGTTTGTGTGTAATGTGTGTATGTGACGTGTGTGTAATGTGTGTATGTGACGCGTGTACGTGTTTGTGTGTTGTGTGTATGTGACGTGCGTGTAATGTATGGGTAATGTGTGTATGTGACGTGCGTGTAATGTATGGGTAATGTGTGTATGTGACGTGTGTGTACGTGTTTGTGTGTAATGTGTGTATGTGACATTTTGTGTACGTGTTTGTGTGTAATGTGTGTATGTGACGTGTGTGTAATGTATGGGTAATGTGTGTATGTGACGTGTGTACGTGTTTGTGTGTAATGTGTGTATGTGACGTGTGTACGTGTTTGTGTGTAATGTGTGTATGTGACGTGTGTACGTGTTTGGGTGTAATGTGTGTATGTGACGTGTGTGTAATGTGTGTATGTGACGCGTGTACGTGTTTGTGTGTAATGTGTGTATGTGACGTGTGTGTATTGTGTATGTGACGCGTGTACGTGTTTGTGTGTGTGTGTGTATGTGACGTGCGTGTAATGTATGGGTAGTGTGTGTATGTGACGTGTGTGTACGTGTTTGTGTGTGTGTGTGTATGTGACATTTGTGTACGTGTTTGTGTGTAATGTGTGTATGTGACGTGTGTGTAATGTATGGGTAATGTGTGTATGTGATGTGTGTGTACGTGTTTGTGTGTGTAATGTGTGTATGTGACATTTGTGTACGTGTTTGTGTGTAATGTGTGTATGTGGCGTGTGTGTAATGTATGGGTAATGTGTGTATGTGACGTGTGTGTACGTGTTTGTGTGTAATGTGTGTATGTGACATTTGTGTACGTGTTTGTGTGTAATGTGTGTATGTGACATTTGTGTACGTGTTTGTGTGTAATGTGTGTATGTGACGTGCGTGTAATGTATGGGTAATGTGTGTATGTGCGTGTGTGTATGTGTTTGTGTGTAATGTGTGTATGTGACATTTGTGTACGTGTTTGTGTGTAATGTGTGTATGTGACATTTGTGTACGTGTTTGTGTGTAATGTGTGTATGTGACGTGCGTGTAATGTATGGGTAATGTGTGTGTATGTGTGTGTGTACGTGTTTGTGTGTAATGTGTGTATGTGACATTTGTGTACGTGTTTGTGTGTAATGTGTGTATGTGACATGTGTGTACGTGTTTGTGTGTAATGTGTGTACGTGACGTGTGTGTAGTGTATGGGTAATGTGTGTGCATGCCTGTGTGTGTTTTCCTGCAGTCTGTCTGCAGCATATGGACTTGTTCAGCAGCTCTGGTTAAACGTGGCCGTGTGTGTGTTTTCAGGGTGTTAATCATCTCAACTCAGCTCAGACTGTAAACCAGCTGGTTGTCACGACAACAAGAATGATGACCTGCAGAGTTAATAACAGTCGCCTCGTCAACACATGGCAGAGAGACGGACTTAAATATTGATCTGTGACTTTAACTTTGGCTAAACGGCAGCGTCTTGTGATCGTCTGAGGACACAAACCGGTTTAAACCTGATTGGAGGAGACTTCAGCCATGCGACCACATATTCTGTCAGAAGCAGCTGATGGATCGTGTGATCAATGCTTCCCCCTGACGAGCATCAACTCTAAAACATAAAGCTGATGAGGGTGCAGCCTTAGCCTGTGATTGGCTGGGCAGACTACAGGTGGTACCTGGGCTGTTCCTGGAGCTGCTGCTCCTCTGCTGCTGCTCCTCTGCTCTGACTCCCTCTGCTGCTGCAGGACATGCGTTGCTGCAGGCTGCGGGCTCTCCTCATGCAGCGTTGCGGGCGGTTGTGGCTACCCGCGTCAGCCCTCAGCCGCCGCTTGCCGCAGCTTGGCTGTGGCGGGGGTGGGGTCCCCATGGCAGCACAAAAATACACAGCAAAAAAAAAAGAAAGAGAGAGGGGAAGAATGAATGAATGGGCTGAAGGCAAGCAAAGATGCAGAAAAATAAGTGGTTTGATGCAGGAAACAGGGAAGTCAAACGTCATGATGACAGATGAGAAAAATGACCAAATCATATTCACAAACATTAAAGAAAAAACTCAAACAAAGATGGAGGTTCTGTTTCTAGATCTAAGGCCTTCAGTCACATGGTCAGACCAGCTGGAAACAGACCTGATGCAGGGATGTGGATGTATTATATAAAGGCTGCAGCGGTATGGCAGCAAGGAGAATCACTAGACATGGGAGCAAAAGTTATTTATCTAAAAGGAACCAGTTTGTGAGAGTGGGAACATTTTTGGACGTTACCTGTGGCGTCCCCCAGGGGTCAGTGTTGGGCCCTAAACTCTTTCTACTTTATATCTCTTCTTCTGCAGGTTTCCTTTTCTAAGTAGTGATACAGAATTTTTTTCTGTTCTGAGTGATTTAAAAAATTCTGTCACAAGTGATTAGTACTGCATAGCGTATTAAATCTGATTGGACAGAAATAAATGATCATTAAACCCGAGCAAAGAAAGAATAAGACTTTTTTGGTAATCAGAAGATACAGTTAGATACAGATACAGTGCAACTAAAGATACAGTAGGAGTTGAAGTTGCTGTTGAAGGAGTAAATGAAACTTTAGGGGTAATGATAGCTGTAAAATCAGCTGGAAATCACAGATAAAACATCCAAAGTTTTGACATACACCGCAGTATTAACTAAAACAAAACAGGAACTGGATTATAAATCACTGTACTGTCATGTTCATTAGTTCTCCCATGTCTCCCTTACTGTGCAGACGTTCGGGGTAATAAATCGCAAGTATACATCAATCACGGGGGACACAGATGTTACACTAACTCACTATTCTTACAGTCAAGACTCTTAAATTGCAGAGATATTGTGGAACATCAGATGGCACAAATCCAGTGAACAATCTCCTACCAGGAAACATTCAAAAATCGTTCACTGCAAGAGAGGGGGTCATAACTCAAGAGAGGAGTTCATTTCAGAGGACTCCGGGCTCAACAGGGGAAAGCTTTTGGTAATTCAGTTTGTGGGGAACAATCATGGAACAGACTGGAGGAGACACTCAGAGAGAGGTCAGTTTTAGCCAGTTTAAGAAAAACTACGGCAATTTTTTTTTTTATTATACAAGGGGATTTTTTCATTATTTAGTTGCTTTTTTGTTATTAATATATTTGGGTGTCATCTTCAGTTATATGCGCTTTTATAATAATGCATAAAGAATAATAATACTATTGTTCTTATTATTAATATTATCATTATACTGATAGGAAGCTAAATAGTTAAACATTGATTTGAAGAAGAGGGATAAAATAAGTTTGTGCTTCCTCCCCATCTTTTCAGGATAAGCAGACTGAATATGTAGTTTTCAGTCGTTAATTAGGCCCGAGCACCGAAGGCGGTGCGAAGGCCTATTGTAATGCAAGCGTTTATTCTTCGAATTCTTTCTTATTCTTATTCTTATTATTCTCCCGTCAAATGAATCGCATTTTCGGGGGGCCTGAACATGCCCAAAAAGTCACCAACTTTTGGCTACTCCCCCATTTAAAATCGAAAAAATTTCGTAATTTGCCGTTTTCGTGACCGCTCGGGCGAAACTGAGCTCAGCGCCACCTTTTGCAAGGTCCCCAGAACTGCATGTCACCGATTTTTACGAAACTCGGTACACTTGTTCTATGTCGGGGCGGACAAAAAAGCCTCTTAACGTCGTGGGCGCCAGGTCTATGGCAAGTCGGCCATTTTGGGTCAAAGTCGCTATTTTGGCGTTTCACTTACCTCGCAGATTTGCGTTAACTCCTCATAAACCGCTTAATGGTACGTCTGTCTCCTCGATGGTCTCTTTGTGTTCAGAAGGCATGTGACATTTCTAGTTGTGCTCTGCATTCAGAAATCTGCAAGCGTGTGGAGGGGGCGGAGCCTGAAAGTTGACCTTCTCGCCATGAAACACGAAACTGATATAACTCGGGCATAAAACCAGATATCTGCACCAAAATTGCTACGTGTGATGCTGGTCAGATGCTGAACACACCTATATGACCATCTCCGGTTTTCGCCTTAGCCCCGCCCCCTGGGGACAGGAAGTGTCACTTTTCAGTGTTTGGGGACCAGAACTTCATTGATGAAGCCGATGGATTTGAAAGTGCTTCCAAACGTGTCAAACCCTTCCATGATGCCACAATAAAAAACTCAAGTTGATACGCCAAACGCAACCGTGGCGAATATCAGCCCAACGCCATGGAAACAGGAAGTACATGGAAATGACACAAAGAAAGGTCCGATCTTCACCAAAATTGCTACAGATGATGATGGTCATCCCCTGAACTCATTGACGGAGATATTTTGGAATATCTTAAAAAAAAATGGCTCAATAGCGCCCCCTACAAATCTTCAAATGATCAGCCCCGCCCACCACAATGACCCACAAGCATGAAATTTGGCACAGTGGTAGAACATGTCAGGACCTACAAAAAACCCTCTTGGACCATTTGGATTAATCCGACAGGAAGTCGGCCATTTTGAAAAAATTGTCATTTTTCTGACGATTTCTTGATGACATATTTGCGTTAACTCCTCAGAGACCGCTAATGGTACAGCCATCACGATGGTCTCTTTGTGTTCACAAGGCATGTGGGATTTCTAGTTGTGCTCTGCATTCAGAAATCTGCAAGGGTGTGGAGGGGGCGGAGCCTAAAAGGTGACCTTCTCGCCATGAAACACGAAACTGATATAACTCTGGCATAAAACCAGATATCTGCACCAAACTTGGTACGTGTGATGCTGGTCAGATGCTGAACACACCTATATGACCATTTCCGGTTTCCACCTTAGCCCCGCCCCCTGCGGACAGGAAGTGCCTGTAAATAAGACACGGATGGCCACCTCTTGATCAAACTTGGCACAGATGATGATGTTCATAACTTGATCTCATATACATGGACACATGTTCCAGAATTTTTAATGTGGCTCTACAGCGCCCCCTACAAACCTTCTAATGATCATTTTGGGCTACCAGATCGACCGACGACCATGAAATTCAGCACACTGGTAGAACATGAAACAGTTTACATGGACACTTGTTCCTGAAGTTAAAATGTGGCTCCACAGCGCCCCCTACAAAGCTTCTAATGATCATTTTGGACTACCAGAACAACCGAAGGCCATGAAATTCAACACACTGGTAGAACATGGACAGATCTTTCAGAAATTTATATGTGGCTCTACAGCGCCCCCTGCAAACATTCAAATGATCATTTTGGGCTGCCAGATCAACCGAAGGCCATGATATTCAGCACACTGGTAAGAACAGGACACAGATAACATTGAGACGTGTTCCAGTAGTTTAAATAGGGCTCTACAGCGCCCCCTAAAAGCTTCAAAAGATCATTCTGAGTTACCACATCAACCACATGCCATGAAATTAGGCACA
>JALJCO010009008.1:0-26183 GCA_023101725.1 Atherinomorus stipes
ACACAGAAGACTTAAACCAGTCCAAACAGGTTGAATCATTATGGCCTTCAGTATGCGCTGACCCATAACAGCATCCGTACTGATCACTAAAACACTCGCTGTTTGGATTCAATTCCCTTCAGCTCAACTGTATTTGTTTTATTTAACCTTTATTTATCCAGGAAAAGTCCCATTGAGATTAAAAACCTCTTTTACAAGGGAGTCCTGGCCAATCTCTATGTCTATCTCTAATTCATGACAATCATCTCAAAGCACTTTTCAAAACCTTCTTAATTTCCCTCCTTCTCACCATTTAGGGCCATAAGACTGAGTCTGTACGCCAAGGATGGGGAAAGTCAGCCCTGCGGAGGGTGCCTGCAGGTTTCGGATATTTCTGGCTGCAGCACAACTGAACTAAATGAATGGGTCAACGACAAGCGGCAACCTCTGGTGGCCAACTGTGAGGTCAATGCAGAAATCCAGAAAAGTGCTAAAAATTCGTAATTCTTTCTTCATTTGCTAGCTACAAAACAGAGCAAATCCCCATAGACTCCCATTTTAAGAAGGCCAAATTGAAGGTGCTGGCCTGCCGGCAGGTGGCCAACACTAAGCTCCTTGTTTGCCTTCAGTAAGGTCTGTAGCAAAGTAGCAAAATGGTGGATTTTGCCAGCTAACAGCAAGTCCAAACATGCCTTACCTTTAGCCCACCGCTTAGGGGGCTAATCATTGTTTCTCCTGTTAGTTTCGAGTTAAATCATTAGCATTTAGCCCAGAGTACGTTAGCTGTCAGTAATTTGCCCCGAGGCCGCCCTTTGCCCGTTTTTGTATTTTCCGTGAGTGACGACACACGCGACGCAGTGAAGATGGTGACAATGGGACACGCCCAGCTGGCTTCAATTTTAGCTCTTCAAAAACTAACGGGTGATGTAGCGGACAGTTTGTCCCCCTTTGTTTAAGGTCTCTGGTCAACATGCTTGGACAGAACTTGACAAACCATCCTGATCATAATTGTTTACAAACCTGCTTGTTGCGCTATACTTGTTACTAGAGGATTCCACTAAGGGTTGGATTAGAGGGGTGGTTTTTAAACTGGGGGTCGGGAACCCCATGGTGGTCATGAGTTAATTTCAGGGGATCACCAGATCATTGTTAAAATAAAAAAAAAGAGATTACATTTATCAAAAAAGGGTTTTGGGTGCTATCAAAATTGACACATTATTTAAAGAATAATCTAATCTGTGGAACTGATTTCTTTATTTATTCATAAATAACTAAGTTGTTACAAATACAGAATTAAAAATCTGAATTTGGCCCTACCTCTCAGAGAAGCTAATTTCTCAGTGTTAAACCGAATCTATGAGGAAATATTTACCCTCTTTATTTAAAGTTATACCGTGTAACTTTTGGCCACTAGGAGCGCTAAACCTGCAACAGCGCCAACGTCTAACAGGCCTCACGGCAATGACGCAAATTTAAACTCCTCTCCCGGTTTGGATATTGAAATAAACAAGTCCATCAGATTCAAGAATTTCTAAAGGTTTTTCCTATTGGAGGATCTGCCCCTGGCGCAGGTATGCGCCTCTAACTGTTTCCAATTACATGTTTACATAGCTGAAACATCACACACACAAACGCACAATGCAAAGATAAATGCGCAATCAAAACCAGCCAAAAACAAGTTGTAGTTTTGTGCACTGAATGAAGTCGTAACTTTGGCAAACTCAGTGTTATGAGGACGTCTGGATTGCTCAGCTTACGGGACATTACAGGGCTCGCTCCCTGAACAGGTGTGAAAACACAAACTAAACAAGAAACTGCAGTCGCCGTACTGCTTTGATATTTAAATGAATTAAGAGAACGATTGGCTGCAAACAGCAAATGAAAATGTTTGGGGAGTCACGTTAGCTTTGGTCTATAGTAATTACAGCCGTGTTTCGCTAACAGGGAAACTATCGGCAGCTTATACGGCTCTGATTGACGTTGTTTTGGATAAACGCTGAGTGAAAAAAAAAAGAAAAGCATCACATTCTCGTATGTTTACACAACAGACAAACTTACTTACCAGTCTAATGATACGGTGGCAAACAGAGATGGGGTTTAGCTTCCACACTTATATCTCCAACGACTGAATTCTTTTCCAACGTCCACTCGTGTTTTTGATCTGACCTGCTCAGACATCACTTTCATCTTTTTACTTTGTTCCGCCATGACTAAACTTCGAGCAATGAGAGAAAGTAGCACAAGTACATCTTTCTGTGTTTATCTCATAGACTGTATGGTTTATCTATGAGGAGCCGTAAAGCAACTTTTTTTACGGCACTTTCATCGACGGCCCGCCTCTCCAAAGTTACGATGTCTGGTTTCTGCCGAGGGCAGCCCGCTCAGAGTGCTGACACCCGTCAGTCACTGTATATTGGCCCGAAAAATCATCTAATACTGCTCATTTTAGGCTTAATGTCAGAGTCAAAAGTTACACGGTATAACTTTAAGAAGTTTCTGATAGTTTTCAAGCCTTATGTAGAATTTTTATCATTGGGTGTCCAGAAACAAAGTTATTAAAGGTGTATTTTAAAAATCAGAATTTTACCCTATCTGGGTGAGAAAAGCTGAAAAGCACCTAAAGCCAGCCATGCTTTAGGTGCTTTTCCACCAAAGTCCACTTCATCCTTCATTTTTGTGAAGATTCATACAGTTCCCAGCTTTCTAATGGGATGGCCCATGAGAAATATTACACAATCACTCAGTCACCAAATTTTTAGGGGTGGGGTTATACTGGTATCAATACACCAACATATGTTATTTTGGGGTTCATGGCTCAAAAAGTTCGAAAACACTGGATTAGAGTAAGACCAGATAGAGTGGCTGAATTTGTGGGATGAAAACAACAAACATGGAGACAATGGAGGAGGTTGTGGTTTGGTTCATTTGAGGATAACAGGTGAAAACTGTAACAGTCTTGTAGATGTTTTGTAAGAATTTAAACCGAGCATGCGGTGACTTTGGCGAGTACGTCTGGCTGGTTTCGCCAATGTGAGAAACTGGTGATGACAAATATTGTCACTATTTTCAAAGGTCTGCGAGGACTTTTCATGAGTTGTTTAATTGAATTAGTCCAACTGAGTCTGTTTCGTAGCGTCTGGCTGCAGCTTCTGAGGCTTGGCAGCAAACGGATTTGGATCTGCAGCAGCTGGGCATTTCATGTGACACAAGCTTGTTTTAGAAACCATATCATTTTTACTGCTGTCCACTTTGTAACCTTCCATCTGGCTGAGTTTGTCCGTCACTGCTCCTGCTGGTTACACACATATTACAGCTTATAAACACATAGCATTGATTTCTGAGGTTGGGCCACAAGCGATGCTTCAAACACAAAATATAGGCAGCCGTGTTCAATGTAAACTTTATTGTCCTAAAGGGGCAGTTTTTGTGCACACAGAGAGAAAAAACGCAGAAATATCAAGTATATTCTCAGTCTCAAGAATCCTGCAGCTCGTTAAAACTGGGTTATTTCTATATAATCAAGTTTTTTCATTTCTTTCAACACTAAACAGACTTGTTGCTGACAGTTTTGTCCTTACTCTGTGATGATGATTTTCAATATATGGAGCTGTGTATGCAATGTTTCCATGGATACCTCTATTTTCAGGCTGGATGGTTTCTCTTTCCTCTTGTAATCTCCAACTATGGTTTGGCTAACCATCAGTCATTCAAACATCAGCTGGATCACAACATCCGACATCAGAGTTACAGTAAAAAGCAGGACTGCTGCATGTTGGCGGAGTGCTGCAGAGGTTCAGAGATGATGGCTCTCCACCATCACAGACACTTTCTGACTTCCCGCCAACACATTTTAGAAAAAGTGGAAAACGATGCAGTTTCCGAGTACAGATTGATTTCCCATTTATTTATTATAACAGTTTCCCAGCATCACCTGTAAGGGTCTCTAAAGGATCAACAGCTGTAGAAACATGCGTACGCCATGATGTGAGGCACATTTCCACCATCATTGCACCCTTCATACATCTGAACTTTGCAGTCATGCAGAGTGTACGCCACATTTTTGTGCGTAGGCACCCTTTGTACATGAGGCTCCTAATGCCTGACTGATGTCTTTTTCTTCTTCATGTCAAATTTTCCTCTTTCTCATCTGTTCTTGAATTTAATCTTATTAATGCTCTGATCTACAGTTGCCCTCAAATGATACCCTCCAATTAAAGGCGTTATAGAAGATGTTTCTTTCAACAATTTTTGCGATTTTCTACCAAATTTGGCTCACTACCCCATACGCTATGATTAATTAAAAGCTTTAATGAATATGTAAATATTATTATACATCAGCTGTGAAAGTTATGGGACTGACAAAACTTCCACCAATCATCAGATGTTTTTTTCATTTTTCATTTGTCTATTGGCTCGTCAATCACTTTTACTACTGTAGTAAGAGTGACTGACTGTCAATTCAGCAGAGTGATTGATTGGTGACAGTAAGGGCTGGAATAAACTTGCTGCCAGTGATGCGTTCGCATGCGCACCATGGCCGCCATGCGCTCCCAGCTTCGATTTGACACGAGCATGGTTGCATTGACGTGAGATAACGGGTCGTGTGCGCATGGTGCAACATTAACTTTAACGCTAGAGGTGCTTACTGTATGCGTAGAAAAGTGTGAAAACGAGATCAGAGGTAACACAATGGCGAGTTTTTTGGAAGACCACCAGTCGGACTTTGTTCACAACTACCGGCGTCTTTATTATGTTTCCTCCCTGTTCCACACTGACAATCACTCGTGACCGACAGATTTGGCTTTCAGTCAAAGTGCTGTGCAGTCCCCCAGCGGAGACCTCCAGTATTGAGCATTTCGGCCTCCCTGTGCTCCTTACGTGCTGCAGCAAGGATGTACATTAACGTTCGGAACGCTGATGCGCACGCTTGCATCCACAGCAAATATAATCTAGCCCTAATACTGCATCTGACGTTTACAGCAGGTAGCTAACAACCATTCTGCTAGCAGTTAGCTGCTGTTTTACTTGCGTTTGTGACACAGTGGGAGAACCTGTACCTGCTGTCTGCTAAACACGGAGTGGCTCGTGCACATTGTTCTGTGTTCAGGGGAGGGAGCTGTGAATCTACCAGGTTGGTCTTGCACATGCGCATTATTTAAAAACTCACAAACAGTCGACGCTTTTTGAAATGTAGAAGGCATCTTATATACCGCCTTTAAAGAAAATGCTAAATTCACAATAGTTGTAAAAAAAAAAAAAGTAATCATGACTAGAGTGTTCTCCATAAATAATTACAAAGACTTTGTTCTTGTTTATTTATATTTTGACTTTTTATCTATTTTAGTATTAATGAAGTCTTATTAAATTGGGAATAAATGGAGAAATTTTGTGATGTTGGTGCCCAGCTTGTCATCTGGACCAGGTTTTCCAGAGCAATGGTGTGTCAGAGGAAAATCCTGACACCCTCCTGACGAGCATATTGACATAAAGTACAAGAAAACACTGAAAGTTCAGACAAACTGCTAATTTATGTGTTAAAATAAATCAACTTTGTCCTGAAATTGATTTTTTTTAATCCAATTTCCTCCCAGTTTCTTTCTAACTTTTTTCCTTTATCTGAAAAATAGAAAGTAATCAGTCCTGTGTAATAAACCAAAGGTTGACTATAATTTCTGAACCTTCTGGAATTAGTGTTGAACTTTTAATCCACTCATAATGTGAGTTTGACTCCATTCAGATCAAAGGCTAATTGAACGAATATCTTGGGGGGGATTTGCAGTTTTTAGAGTTTCTCTGAGATTTTCCTGAAGGTTGGAATTTAATTTCTACTGGCCCATTATAGAAGACCTTAATGAAGAAAGTTCAAATAATCCCCTGACCTCACTCTGGTTTCCTGTAATTACCACAACCATGTTCACTCTCAGACTCATTTTCTCCCACATTCAGACTGACTTTCTAGTTTCCGTCCACTCAGAACTCCACCACTAATATAATTCACTCACCAGAGCCGTCACCAAAAAACAGTCGCAACTGACACTGAATCTGGAAAAGCTTGAGAGTCCTTCAAGGTCCAGTTTGGCTATGCTTTCTGCATAAAAGGCACCGTGTTTATAATGGCAGGGGTGCTTATTTTAGCATGACACCCATCTTCCTGAGAGGGTTTTGGGCCAGGGGTGGGGCCTACAGCAGCACTGCTGCTCATTGATTCGAATAAAAACGATGCGTTTTCACGACAGTCTCTACCCGTCTCCAAAAACACAGAAAAGCTTGCTTGATTTGTCACTTAAAAAAAAAAAAAAAAGTCGCAAGGGGATATGAATACTAATAAATGTAGCGACAAAGACGCTACATTGTCACCAGTGAGCAGCAATGGTGGAGTTCTACTTCTGGCATCGCTTTGGTATCCTCATGCATGTTGCAAACCCCATAAACGTGATTTACAGGGAGTCAAAACCAATGAAATAATAAGAAACATTAGCATCAAGAGTCTGAGAGTATCAATGGTTTTTAAAAATCAGATTATGTCTTCAGTAAAAAAGGAGACACAGATTCAAGGACAAGGTCCAACTCAAAACCAGGACCGAGCCTATTAGCTCTGTTTACATGGACAAATAATTAATCTGTCAGCTAACGTTTACACATAGATGCTGTGATCTGATCAGTTGTGTTTACATGATGGACAGGTTTAACATGATCGTAACGCCTTTGACATATGCACTAATTTGAAGGAAGAGGGCTTTTCATTTATTACAAACCTTCTGACTGTCGAAATGCTCAATAATCACTAAAGGGACTTGAGGCAAGATTAAGAAACGAAACACGCGACTGTCGCTTCAGGTAACTGTGGCCGCGAGCCAAGCCGTCACGGGAGTGTGCACAAACTGAAGCTATAATGTTGTTTACTCACCTTTTTCTTCGTAGTTACACTTTTTAGTGTCTTTCAGTTGATCTGGATCGTTTGCTGACAGCAGAATAATCCATAACTATCGCTTACAGTGTTTGAATTTACCGCGACCGTCTTCTTCCTGTATCAAAACTGTGGATGTAGCATCATTTGACGTCACGTCCGCAAGCCAGCGCGGGAAATTCGGACACCGAAATGCAACGCATTTTGCAGCACACAGCCTGTTCAAGGCAATGGAGAGAAACGTGGGTGGAAACATTATTTTTGGTATTTAGCGCGTCATCACCCATTATTATTAAAAAAAAAGGACATTCATGTTTGTTTTTTAAAAAATTCCTGCCTCAAGTCACTTTAACTCTAACTTTCTAACTCTCTTAGTTTTTTTTGTTTTGTTTTGTTTTTTTCAAGTCTTCCTTGAATCCTGCTACATATGTAACATCACACCATGTGGTGCAAACAGGTGCCACAAACAATCGGAATGAGTGTTTACAGTTCGTGGTGATTGAGCTTACAGTGCAGTACTTGAGTGAAAAGTGACAACCAGCATCTGGAGGGTTTTTTATTTTATTTTAACTTTATTAAAACATGAGTAACATACATAATACAGGTTTCTGGCATTCCGGGAAATCCATTCTTATAGCTCACCAATGATGTCACAGTTTGCGAAGAAGAACCTTTATTTTTGTGCCAGAAATTTAAACCACATCTGTTGTATCAGAGTCTTTGTGGTCTTCTGACCAATTCATTTGAAGGTTTGAGCTCTTCCTTCAGGATGCGTTCAGAAGTTAATCCTTCCATCAAAAGAACTTGTCCGTCTGCTGGTCCCAGTTAGTGACGTTTATGTCATCCTCACTGTCAGTTATCCTCTTTCCTTCAATTTCACAAAGTCATCATTTCATTTCTTAATCTCATAATTTGTTTGATTCAGTTCTGGGACAGTTCAGTTTTCCTCAACATGTTCCCTCTTAAATGCCACATTCCCCCTTGAACATTTCCACTTTCCCCTCCATCCAACTGATCTGGAATGTCCTCTTTCTGCCGTCTCCCCCCCAGATCCCTCAGATCAGCTATGCATCCACCGCCCCGGAGCTGAGCGACGACCGGCGGTACGACTTCTTCTCCCGGGTCGTTCCTCCCGACAGCTTCCAGGCCCAGGCCATGGTGGACATCGTCAAGGCCATGGGCTGGAACTACGTCTCCACGGTGGCCTCGGAGGGCAGCTACGGGGAGAAGGGGGTGGACGCCTTTACGCAACTGTCCAGGGAAGCAGGTAAGCGCGCTGACCAGGTTCAGATCTGGTGGTTATGCTTCTGTTTGGGGCTTTAAAGAAACTTCTGCTGCTTAAACTTCTAACTCTGGTTTACCTGCATCAGAGCTGAAAGACGGCAGGAAGCACGCTGCCTCCAGCTTTCTGCTGCTTTCAGCTTGTGAAATGATTCAAACTGTAACTTCTCTTTGGTTTTACTCGACTGAACTCAATCTCTTGGTACTTTGGTGTTTCTGAGACTTCAAGGACAATATATTTAAATATCTTTTCGAGTAAATGTGTAAAACTACCTAACAATCCCCACTGTGCCCAGTAGCCTTTTACACAGCAGTACCAGCTGCTGGTATCCCTGCACCTGTTGCTATGACAACCCAGTACAGTTGTTTGCTCTCCAACAGCTAAATCTGACTAATTCTCAGGAGACATCAAAGCACACCTGTATGTTTTATTTCTGTTGTGTTTTAGAGTTTAAGTCCTGACGTGTTTTTGCACTAAATAAATATTCTGTTCACATTTAAGACAAAACCCAAAACCAGAGTTAGATTCAGAGGGAAGTCTTTGATGTCAGAGCAGAAATGGTGAGGACTGTCATCACTCATAAAAGCCTTTAGTTTAGGATTCATTCATCCTCTGAAGAGATGAAATCCTTTGATTCTCATCCAGAATCCAGCTGCCTCGCTCAGTACGTGATACCTGACCTCAAGACAGAAATCTCTGACTGGTTTTATTTCGCCATCGCTTCATCTCTCAGACTTATTTACTTTTGATAAAGGGATGATTCATCTACAGTCCCACCTGTGATGTCTTTGTTCATAACAAAGTGCAGCTGATACAAAGGATAGCACAGTTTCTTGATTTTACATTGAATTACAGTATTAAAGGTCGTGATTAAATGATCATAAAGATCTTTTGATATCATCACTTTCCATAAAGCATCATGTCTGAAACATATCAGCTCAACTCACACAGAGAACACAGAGAAACATGGAAATAAAATGTTATGGTTTTGTTTGCAGTTTTGATAACTGTGAGTGATGAGGTTCAACAATGTTCCTGAACGTTACATTACGCAGAGGGAAAACTATCAACTCCACTTTTTTTGGCTTTTGTGTCAACAGTCTGACCGTATTTAATAACAGATACATGTTTTTCTTTCTTCTTTCTTTCTTTCTTTCTTTCTTTCTTTCTTTCTTTCTTTCTTTCTTTCTTTCTTTCTTTCTTTTCATTGTTCCAGTATTTATGTTTCAAACTGGTTGGTAAAGGCAGCAGTGGTTCAGGTTGGCTGAGGCCCAGCAGACTTTTCCATCTGTTTTCTAAGAGAGAAATTCAGTCAGTATGTACATGTAGGATTTCAGTCATTGGTAGAGAAGATTGTCCAATGACCAGAAAGTTGACGGTTTAAATCCCACTCTTCCACTCAGTCTGCTACTGTGTCTTTGGGCAAAAACACCCTCTTTGCCTCCGGCATCGTCATCGCTGGTGTATGCTCCGTGGGTTTTTATCGTTATTATTAAAGGGCAGCTGGAAGTCAAAGACACCTGGATGTTTTTTTCAGTGTTTCTAAATGGGCTCTTTGCACTACTCCACTTCCTGAACTTAAAGGACAACTTTCTTTTTCTTTCAACCTGGACCTTATTTCTAGGGAGCTTAAAGTGCATCTACTCACCGGTAAAACTTCTGTATTACTTTGACTCTTTCGTAAAATATTTTGTTGCGTTTCCCTCTGGCATCCATGTAATGCCTCCCTATAAGGCATTATCTGCAGCAAAACTCCCTCATTTCACAAATACTTTAAGTAGAAGGAACGAACGAGTACTATTGTCTTGTGAGTTCAGAGTTTCTTGAATTGCTGTTTGTTGGTGTTCCTGCTGCCCTGTTTCTCCTATTATATGGATTTATACGATGCTGGAGGGCGACTCAATGAAATATCTTCCAAAGGAGTCAAAGTGACACAGAAATTTTACCAGTGAGTAAATGCACAAATAAAACTCCTAGAAATAAGCTCCAGGTTGATAAAAAGAAAGTTATCCTTAAAGCTGGATGACTGGACAAACTGATTAATCCAGTTGTGTCTGGTCTTTGTCGTCATGGTTACTGAGGTCAGGCACACCTGCATTAATTGGTTTTGTCCACTAATGAAAGACAGGAAACAAATGAGCTGTCTTAAGTTCAGGAAATAATGGCGTTGTGCGTATGGACCATTCTCCGCTCAGGTTCAGAAGAAAAGTCGACATTTTTATGTTTTCTAATTTAGTTTAGAGAAAGAGGCCTAACGAGTCCAGTACAAGGTTCTGTAGCCTTTCCTTCTATTTTCTCTGAGAGAAACCGAGCTACTCTGTAGGATTTATCTATTCTTTACACAGCAGAGGGGATTAAGTTGGAATACGACTTTTATTTACTTCACTTGGTTATTATTATTTTCCTGTTCATCTGTTTTTACAGAGTGTTGAGTACTGATGGAGAAATTTTGTCCTTTCAGTTGTTTTTGTCACTCTCTCTTGATTCCCGCCTGAATATCTGTGATTCCAAGTTAAGATCCAAGATTGGGACCAGAACTCGGGTTTAATTCTCAGAGCGCCGAGTTCCTTCGTGTTACGTTGAGGCTGCTTCGTACTACCATCAGCTGCTTGTGCTGAACGTGTGGCTTTGAAACAATCTGTCAATCAAACTTTATAGATCCTTTAACAGATTTACTAGAGACTGACAAAATGTAGGACGTTTGAACAGATTCAGAGAAATTACAAACACCTTTTATACAGCGGGTTGTGAAAATTGTAAAAGATTATAATAAATGATCAATAATTAGAAATAATTTCAATATTAATCTGTGAAGAAATTGATCAAGTTAATAAAAATAATTAATTTAATTTCTTGTTCTCTCTCTGAGCCACCATCCTGTCAATTAAAGGGTAAAATTTAAGTTGAAGATTTCAGATATTTAGTAATCCATCCCTTTCAAAACCGAGCCAACAATGGGGTTAATTAAAAGGAAGATGTGAATGCAGTATGACCGGTTTGAGTGGTTCAGATGAGTCACTGCTCACAGATCAGCAGAAGAAAAGAATAATCAGCATCTCGGTGAATCAGAGCATCGGGGAAACCCTGCAAACACCGGCAACAAAACGACAGAAATCTGCAGCTTTTAATAACGCCGATGTAAACACGAGGAGCTTCAAACCCTGACAGATCTGCACTGATCTTTACAACCCCCAGACTCAAAACAAACAGGAAGCATCTCGTTTCTGAACCTGCATCAAACTGTTGAGTTGCAGGAGCTTGAAAGGAATTAATTAGGCTGCTCGGTGGTGCTGATTGCTCTCTGAATAATCTCAGTGACATTTCCAACAATCTGATGACTCCTCACAGCCCACCAGTTAGGGAGGTGCCCTGACATTTCTGTGCTGGAGTTTTTAAGGATTATTAAAGGACACGGCGCTGCTGGGAAGCAGAGTGACGCCCGCCGATCTCTTAACCGTTCCAACCCCAGTCGCTCCGATATTTCCAGGTGGATAAACCCTGGATCATTGATCTGTGGCGGCTTTTTCATAAGCGATGGATGAATTGAACTTTGCAGCAGTCCCACAGCATCACCTGAGCAGAGATCTTTGTCTGGGCAGCAGTTTCGAATCTCCAGCCTCCATATCGGTCCTGCTTTAACTGTAATGGAAATGTCAGGTTGAACGATGAGCTAACAGGTTAGATGCGGTTGTCAGTTTATTAGAAAGAAAGAAAAAAAACAATAGAAAAGCTTGAGTGGTTCCTTTAAACTCGTGTAGATTGCAGGCGCCCCCGGCAATATCGCTTATTGTAAAAATTTCTCAGGAATCGTAATGTGCATTTCTAAGCGATCAACTGGGATCATTTGCATTTCTATGGAAGTTTTCTGGCCGTTTACATCTCGTCCAGGAGGTTTTCAATTCAGCTGTAAGATGTAGTGTTTATTCAGAGCACAGGTGTCCTTAAAGGGGAAGTTCTTTTTTTTCAATCTGAACCTATTTTCTGAGCATGAAATACGTTCATTTACTCACCCAGACAGTTTTGGTGTAACTTGAATTCCTCCGGGAGATATTTAGATCCTCTTGAGATCACCGTAGGCCAAATATAATGGCAGTGATGGGGGCAATCACATACAGCCTCTATATAAGGTATTATCTGCCACAAACTCCTTCATTTCACCAATGTTTTGTTACCAAACATTAGTCGCACCCCTTCTGTGAGCTCGAAGCAGCTTTTTTGTGTGAATCATCCTTTCTGTCAAACCTTTCTTTTTATTTTTTTTTTTGTTATACTGTTAAGATCCCTGAGGGAAATTAGGGCTCTGCATTTTATCCATCTCTGTACATTCGTACCAGACAGAAAATTTATGGCTGCTACTTAAAGCGCCCGGGAGCAGTTGGTGGGGGTTAAGGACCTTGCTCAGGGGTCCACAGTGGTTCACCTGAATGTTGTGTTGGGGACTCGAACCCGGGTCCTCCACGTGCTACCACTAGGCTACCCACTCCCCTCAATAGTGTCACGTATCAGATAGTTTAAATTAATGGGAATGTCCAATGAGGGAACAGAAGATCAACAAGTGAGGAGAAAGTTCTTTTTCGTGTGTGAAAAACCAAAATAATGGTCTGCTGTGGCTGGTATCAAACCAAACAGATTTTTAATGCTACCAGTTGTACCCAAATCCAGCTGAGGTGGAATTGGTTTTGAGAGGATTGTAAGGGGGGAAATAGTAGCAAAAATAACTGTAAATAGAAAGAGAAAGAAAGAAAGAAAGAAAGAAAGAAAGAAAGAAAGAAAGAAAGAAAGAAAGAAAGAAAGAAAGAAAGAAAGAAAGAGAGAAAGAAAGAAAGAAAGAAAGAAAGCACCTGGTGTAGAATGTGTAAATACATAAAATTTGTAAATTGCTATAAACTAAAGCTACATGCTAGCAATGACTAGGGATGTAACAATATGAAAATTTAATATCATTAATATTATTGTGACCAAAATGATCAGGGTTATCAATTTTTTCACAGTATTATAGAAATGCTCGCAACTATGGAAATGCAGAAGTAACAACTGTCTGCTTCAAGCTTTAGTATCTTTAGTAGCTTTAGTTTAGCTTGAGTATCCGATTAATCACATAATAGTTCTCAGAGCCCCACGAGAAGAAAGTTCTGCTTGGCCAAAGGGTCAAGAACAAGCCACAAGATGTTCTCAATGACGTCCACAAGAACAAAATGATGTTGTTTTGTTCTTGTGGCCTTGAAACGTAAAAAAAATTCTCGTTTCTTGCAGAGTATGTAACAAGCTTTAGTTCTCTACATCCCCCCCCCAGTATAATAATAATTTTTTGCTTTGTTGATCCCAATTGGAAAATTTGGCTCTGCATTTGACCCTCTGGGCTGCCATATTGTGGTGGGGGGTAAAGGCCCACAGCCGTTCTCCTTATTGGCCTTGTCCATTGCAGCTGCACAGGGTACAGTACAGCACAGTACTAGTCTGGTACACCAGTTTGACTAACGCCATGTATGAGATACTCGGCAAATCAGTCTGGGATCCCTCTTTTGGAGACTGATTTCCAATGCGAGATGAGAGGCGGGACTAACGGGAACAGATTGAACCGGAGAAAACCAATCAGACGGAAGTGACACAAATGTCTTTTTGTAGAGGAAAGCCCTCAAAGCAGCAAGCTATTGCAGGTTTAAGGACATGTGCAGCTCATTAAGACATCACAAAAGGTATAATTAAATCGTAGCTCCTCTGCGGCCGCCGTTCTGACTGTGTATGGTTAGAGAACTGAGTAGTCAAAAAAGACACAGCGTAAAGTCCCGCCTCCTGCGCTGTGATTGGTCCGGTCATTTTTTAACCGAAATGGAAATCACTTCCCAGAGGGAATCAGACTGATTTGCCGTGTATCTCTCATACATGGCGTTTGTCAGGCTGTTCCAGGCCTTAAGACAACCAGCACAGTTTTTGTTTCTATAGAAGTCGTAGTCTATCAGCTGGAAGTGAGTGGAGTTGGTGCAACCAAGACTGCTGTGACATTGTTTTAAAGGTACAGTTTGTAAGAATTACTGTCATCCAGTGGTTAAGATGGGTATTTGAAAGAAAACAGGTTTTCTTTCAAATGACTTCATAATCCAAGTACTGTTACGAATGTATGGTGGCTGATTGTGGACAAAATTCTCCAAGAAATAAAGATATTTTCATGTGTGAGTGGATCCAGTGGTCTCAGGTGTAGCTATGACTGTACTATGAGTAACTATTTTTGTTATCTTTTAAGGTATTACTTATCCCAAACAGTCTCTAACTCCCATTAAACAAAGCTGGCAGCAGTTTGAAAGTTCAGAGGATTCTCACTTCGCACACATTGTTTTGTCCATTCAGGGACACCATATTAAAAATGAGTGGAACAAATATGGCAGCCTCCATATGTGCACCATCCAGCAAGTACTGTAGATATAAATGACTCACTCTAAGAAAAAAAAAAACACATAACAGTCGTTCTAGTGCAGGGATTACACATCTAAAGAAACACAGTTTTGAATTATATATCACATTTTTCTGCCACTGACCTTAGATTTTTTTACATACCCTACCTTTAAGGAAACTTACAATACATATGCTGCCATGCGGTGGTCAATAAAGCAAAAACAACAATGGAGGCATTGGATGATATGGAGGCATTTCTGCTGTTGTTGTCTTCCATTCCGTCTTCCATACTCTTGATGTCCTTTTGTTGTTGCAGCTTTTGTGTTGTGTTTTTCACATATTTATTATCCCCGAGTTTTTTGTTGCGCGTATGACGACAATTTCCTCAGACCAATCAGTGGACATCAGTCAGTTACATCACGTTTTGTGTAGGTTCAGCATGGTTAGAGCTACCTCTGAAATGGGTACGAAAAATCATAATGGGTCCCAGGTCTTTTCCCCAGAGGAAACGCAAATAAAGCCTGCTGTGTCGTGTGGAAAGGTTACGATAATGTGGAAAAGGCCCATTAGTGCCATGCTGGGGACTCAGGGGGACCATGGTTTCCCTGCCAGACCAAAGCCCAGCACTATAACCATAGGCCTACGCCACCTGCCTAAAGTCCTCTGGTAGAGTACAGAATTATCTGGTAATAAATGAAGTACACACTTACAGTGACAATGTTGAACAGCGCAAGGTGGAAAAAGAGGAATATTCTCAGCTTTTGAAGCTTCAAAAAAGAAAAGATGTGTAGAGTTTCTGTTCGCTTTAATACAACCTGTGAATCGTCTCTAAAAGGACTCATTAAACTGATTCCTGCTGAACAGAAGTCCGATTATCTGCTGAAATCTTTCATCTGAAGGAAAAAACAGGAGAAAAAGTTCGAACGCTCCCTTTGAAACGATTGTTTAAGAACAGAGTGGAAATACAGACGGAGTGTAAAAGTATCTGAGACACCAGTGGAGAGTTTCTCTTCTGTCAGCTCCGTATGAGACGGAGGAATCATCTTTCTCTTTAGTACTGGAGATGTTATCATGCAGACACCTTCTTCACTGCATCATTTTTGTCAGCAGATTTCATCCTGGTGTTCGGATGGAGCTGATGGTGAAAACGTGCTTGTGAATACAGAAGATGTAGTCGATACTCCGACATGTCAGGAGTACTTCAGTGTGAGTGCTTCACGTGCTGCGGCTGTGATTAAAAATGGATGAAAACAGGCAGTATTTGTTCTGTTTCAGTAGCAGATGCTCAGATAAACTGGTTCCCACGTTCAGGCTGAAGAGTCAAAAGTTTAAAATCCTCTCTGAATAATTAAAATGCAGAGTAATTATGGGAATAAACCGGAGCTGTGGACGTCAGAAAGGTATGGCATCTTCCTCCCTGCTCAGGTTTTATTAGTCTGCAGACCCTCTGCAAAGCACCCTGTTATCTCTGGATCAGCAGGATCGGGAGGAAGAACGCTGCCAGATATTTGCTTTCCATGCAGCTCGTTCGGAGACGGTGATAACACCATGTGAAGCTGGTATTGGCATCTCACAGCAGGAGGGTGTGATGTCTGGCAGCTGTTTGCTGTGTGGAGTTCTGGGAGAGATCTGATCCACCTGCAGCTGCTATTTGCTTTACATTAAAATGTTTGCAGCCTTTGATTTGAGCAGAAAGCTGCAGCATCTCCGAGTCGATCTAAGTGGCTTCCATTGGATCCGGCTGAAAACAGCTCCTTCACACACACTTCTGTGGTTCTAACAGCAGCTGCTTGGAGGACTGTGAGGTAAAAAAACACTCAAGAAGTAAAAGCTCTGCAGACGTTCAGAGTTTATCGGTCATTACAGTCTGGTTCATCAGTTCCACCTTTTCACTGCTTGTTAACACAAACATCTTATCAGCCAATCACATGGCAGCTACTCATTTAGCCATGAAGACATGGTCAAGATGATGATGAAGCTGAAACGGAGCATTAGGATGAGGAAAAAAGGGGGAAAGAGCAGCAGTCAGGTCCTGATAGGGAAAAGATGAAGGTCTGGAGATGAATCAAGGGTTAAAAATTAACCCTTGATTAATAAATAAGAAATTAATTAATTAATTAACTGGGATTAAGATCAAGATTAAGAAACGAAACTCGCGACTGGCACTTCAGGTAACTGCAGCCACGAGCCAAGCCGTCACGGGAGCGTGCACAAACTAAAGCTATAATGTTTTTTACTTTTTCTTTGTAGTTACACTTTTTAGTGTCTTTTAGTTGATCTGGATCGTTTGCTGACGGCAAAAGAATCCATAAATATCGCTTACAGTGTTTGAATTTACCGCGACCGTCTTCTTCCTTTATCAAAACTGTGGCTGTAGCGTCATTTGACGTCACGTCCGCAGGGCAGCGCAGGAAATTCGGACACCGAATTGCAGCGCATTTTGCAGCACACAGCCTGTTTAAGGCAACGGAGAGAAACATGGGTGGAAACGTTATTTTTGGTATTTAGCGCTTCATCACCCATTAGTATTAAAAAAATGGACATGCATGTTTGTTTGTTTTTTAATTCCTGCTTCTAGTCCCTTTAAGAGTTTTAAGAGTTTTTAAGACTGCGCGGGAACCCTGTGTTCACTTCCATTCTGTTGCAGCCCATTGTGTTGTTTTGTGGCCTCTGTATTGCTGTGACACTTCTGGGTCACCGAAAGATTGCCATGTCTGAACGCACAACACTTCCAACCTTGAAGCAGATGGGCTACAGCAGCAGAAGACCACGGGTGCCCCTCCTGTCAGCCAAGAACAGGAAACTGAGGCTACAATTCACACAGACTCATCAAAACTGGACAATAGAAGATGGAGGAACGTTGCTGGTCTGATGAGTCTCCATTTCTGCTCCACATTCAGATGCTTAGCTCAGAATTTGGTGGAAAAAAACTTGAAAATGGATCCATCCTGCCTTGGATCAATACTTCAGGCCGCTGGTTTTGGTGTGGAGGATATTTTCTTGGCTCACTTTGGGCCTCTTAGTACCAACATAACATGGTTTAACCACCACAGCCTACAGATGCGGGCATGAAAAAGTTCAGCTTTTTTCTGCCAGAAGTGGTGCAGTAATGGTGCACCATTACTGCACTATTACTGGCTGAACGATTTGTCCCGCGGATATGTCATCACGCATGGTGTCCAAACTTGGCGTGTGGAAACGTGCTTGTTCCGGTCATTCATTTATGCTCTGAAATCGTTTCCCCTGGGCACACAACCGTTTCTCTGTGCGATTGAATTAGCAGACAAGTTGCTGGTAAATGGCTGGCAGTCGGCTGAAAGGGGAACTTTTTCACGCCCGCATCTGTACCTTATTGCTGCTGACCGTGTCCATCGCCATCATGACCACAGAGTAGCATCTTCTGATGGCTACTTCCAGCAGGATAATTCACCATGTCACAAAGCTCAGATCATCTACAACTGCTTCCTTAAACATGATGATGAGTTCACTGTCCTCCAATAGCCTCCACAGTCCCCAGATCTCAGTCCAACAGAGCAGTTTTGGGATGTGGTGGAACGGAGATTCTCATCATGGATGTGCAGCAACTGTGTGATGCTATCATGTCAATATGGAGCAAAATTTTACAACATCTTACTGAATCTGTGACACCAAGAATTAAGGCAGTTCTGAAAGAAAAAAGAGGCCCAACCTGGACCTGATAAGTGGAAGGGGGGTTTATATCCACACAAACTGTTAAGAGGCCGCAATTTTAGAATATGGTCAAGTGCCCATATCTGGAAAAGTAGGTGGAGCTGTAAAGTGATGCTTAAAGCTGATTGGAAGAAAACAAATTTGTTTGTAATAAAAATCTGATGATTGACATATTTCCAGAGGGACTATCAGTGCTCTGAACAGCAGAACTTACATTTGCACAGCATTTTCAGAGGTAATGATGATGAAAAGTTCCAATAAATCCAATTAACTCAACAGTTTTCTTCTGGCTGTTTTAGGCTAATTATAGTCAGCTTAGTTTTTTTTTTCCTTTGGTACATTCCTAAGTGACAACAACGTGATTTCTGCTGATATTTCCTCTTTATGAAGTTTAAACTAGGGCTGGGCTCCTTTATTATCGCATTAACACATAAATTATTTAACGCTGTCTCCGATTTAATCACACCCTTTCTCACTGGCTCTGAATGCACATACAGGCGAACTGCAGCAGAAAGGAGGAGGGCTGGATCCGGATGGACGTCATCACACATCAGCATTTGGGGTGAACAATGTTCATTTGAACACGTGACCACACACAACAGTTCATTACCTTTGTGTGCGGTCTTTTCCGCCTCCAGCTCGGCAGAATCTCCTCCATGTCCACATGTGGAAAGATGCACACGCTCGTTAAAAACTAGGTCATGATTTAGGCTACTATGCCTGGTTACTGAGTTTTTGAAAACCTGAAAGAGCCAAAAGTCATTTAAAAATATTTTTTTCTCAAAATGTAGACGTGCTGAGATTGTAATCCTATTTCTTGTCTTCCTGCAGGGAAACACCTGATGGCTGAAACTCATCAGATATTTTTCCCTCTGTTTAGAAGACAGGCAGATTGACAACTTTGAAATTCATCCTGCTTGATACCTTAACTTATAAATCCTGAAATTTTTATCCATTTTTTTTTATAAATATTTGATTTTATGACATTGATAAAAGTTCCCATTTGAGTTTTACAAGAAATCTTTCTAGTGTTATTGTGCTAAGGGAATAGCACAGGGTTCATTTGTAAAGTGGGAGGTCCCGAAATGCACGGCGGGGGTAGGGGGTGGGGTGGTCACGATGACTCAAAAGGGGGATATTGCAGTGACGACACACACACACACACACAAAATAAATAAACAACTAAAAATAACATGGCCAAGGCACTACTAACCTCTTTCAACCCACTTTGGCACTGCCGCTCAATTACACAACAGTGCGCATAAGATTAATCACGGTTAAACTTTTGCAACTATGGAGATGTTATACATGGTTTGAAAGCTTAGATTCTCCACAATACAACCACTAAGTTCATTTTTAGGGGTTCTAAGCAAGACTCCATTTCTGAAGAAAAAGCATGTTGATGTTCATTTGAAGTTTGCAACACAACATCTGGACAAACCCATGACATTCTGGAAAACATAGTCTGGTCTGATGAGACCAAAACTGAACTCTTCAGATGTCATAAGACACAACATAATGGACCCTTCGCCAGCCCCACCCTGGAACTGCTGTTAACCAATCATACGTTAGCAACCGTAACTAAGGAAAGGAGTTTCTGGCAAACTTCACTAACATAGACGGGGCATAGACAGGATTTTCAAGTCTGATGACGGATATCCAGAACATTTGGGTGATGTTGTACTTTTGCCCTCTCAACCCCCGAAAAAACCCACAAGCGGAGAGATGTAGAATATGGATTAAATGGCGTGAAAGATTGATTAAACAGTGTGGAAGACCTCACTCGCAGCTGCATAGAGGCTGAACACAGAGCTGGACAAACTGTTTATTCCGAGGTAAGATGCTAACGCCACCTAGATGGACAGTAGACTCACGCACATCCCAGGGAATGAACTGGGTGCTGGATGCAAAATGGAGTACAAGCTTGAAGAATACAGATCCGCACACCAGGGAATGCTCCTCAGAAGAATTTAATGCGTATTACGTTTTGGGCTCGATGATGTCTGATGAAGGGTACAAGCCCGAAACGTAATACGCATTAAATTCTTCTGAGGAGCATTCCCTGGTGTGCGGATCTGTATTCTTCAAGCTAACACCAACTAGCACAGTAGTTAGCTACAAGACAGCAGTATAATATTATGTAAAAGCTACTGTTTTAACATGGAGTTATGTAGCCATGTGTCGCTAGAGGGGCTAAACAAATACACCAGATAAACATGAGTAAGTCACGTTTGGTGCCAAACAGAGACAAGTATAACACGGTCCTCTGCCAGTTTCTCAGTCCAGTAGCTGCTATCCCGATCAGATCCAGTATCTGCCATTACGATCAAATCCAATGTATTGATCAAACCCACGATGTGGGAACAACATCCTGGTCAAGGGGAAAACATCCAGCAACAGGCTAAAACACGTCAGATACCTGAAACTTTCTGGAGTCATACATGACAGTTAGCTTAATATAAAATCTGTTAACTTACTCTGCGATGCAAGAACGTTGTTGTTCCTTTATACGTTTGTTCTGGACATGAATCATCAAGACGTGGAGTTTCTGAGTTTTTCTGTATGAACGCTGAGCCTTCGCTTCGATTTTAACATCCTCTTCATCAACATTACTCTGTCGACAAATGATGATGAATTCCTCAGATGCATCCTGCAGTCCTTTCTGTCTAGCCCCCCTCTGATATTTCCCAACTATTATTCCAGAAATTTAATACAATTTCCTTCAGAATATGTTCACTGAAATCACTGAGCAATCCATGTTGATGTACACAGAAATTAGCTAAAAACGGAAAGTTTGCCAGACTGTAACCATGGGGGCGGGACATAGCAAAGGGTCAATTGCAGGAGAAATGGCCCCACACTCGAGCCAAAAACACCATAGCAACAGTGAAGTTTGGAGGTGGGAACATCATGGTGTATATATGTATATATACAGTATATTTATATATATATATATATATATGTATACAGTTGTGTGAAAAAGTGTTTGACCCCTTCCTGATTTCTTACGTTTTTGCATGTTAGTCACACTCAAATGTTTCAGTTCATCAAACAAATTTAAATGTGAGACAGATATAACACAAGTAAACAGAAAATGACGTTTTTGAATGAAGATTTTTATTTTTAGGGGGGGGGGGGGGGATCCAAACCTCCATGGCCCTGTGTGAAAAAGTGCATTTAATTTGACTAATCTCAGATAATCATGTAATTAATCATAAGAATTGTAATCGTTGCCAAGCATTAAACAACATTTAAACCCAGTCAGCAGGGTTCCAGTCTGTAACAGGTAAAAATGACCGGACCCACCAAAGTTCAGCTCAGCTGGGTCCAGATATGAATTCATTGAAAAATCTCAAAGGAAAGAAGTCCCAGCCTGAGATGTATGAGGGCTTAGATGATCCACAGGAGATGAGCTGAGGGTAACGAGAGATCTTAATCCTCACGCTGACAAAATTTAAAGAGCGATCCTCAGGGTCTGACATCCTTTCATTCAACAGGCTGGAGCAGATTCAGAAATCCATGGACAGAAACGGGTCAAAGACACGAGGAGATTCAGGATTTGCTAAAGTTGAAGACTGAAAACACTCAAAAAAAAAAACCTCATGATGTGGAGGAGAGAAAAGACTGCTGCTTCAGCAGAGACCAATTCAGGAGCGAGGAATCAGAGCTGAACATAGCGATCAAATGATTTCATCAATTATTTTGAATTTGCCATTTATGCTGATTTGTTTTCATGAAAATGTGGATTCTTTTTCCCTTTAATATGCATCACCAACTCTCTCCTTGGACTTCCACAGCAGACTCAGCCTCCCCCGCCGTTATCCCACAGAGAGACAAACAAAACTAAAATAAACATCCCAGGAAGCAGACGCGTTTGGGCCTAATCCAGGCTACTTTTGGCACTTTTGGCTCAGTTGCAGCACTGGCAAGTGCTGTGTGGGCCAGAAATGGTCCAAATATGAGGAGCTGACCTGGATACAGCTTACAGGAGGTCACAATCATGGAGTTAATGCCCAAATTCAAAGCCAAACAAAACTGCAGATGTGGGCCATTTTTCATCTGGGGTGGCAGCTAGCAGGAAGAGTTCATCCCCAAAAAGGCAGCGTTATCAGTTATTAGGAGTTAGATCGGTGTTGAGCTCTCTGATTCAGAGCATGTTGCTGAATTAGTTTAAAGGCTGTTTCTACCAAAGGTGGCGGAACAACTGATTCATTTTGCAGCTCCGTAGACATGTCACAGAGGGGGTGGTCAAGTGAGCAGACACCTCAGAATTCACCCCTTTGCCTGAATATGTTTCTTATGAGAAACTAATGGAGCTAATTGCTTAATAATTAACATTCAGAACAAAATCTCCAAGATGTTGAGGTTTACTTCCACTGAGATTTCAGATGTCTAAAGATACGCTTCTTTTCCATACAAGCCAAAATTCACTCACGTTGTTCACAAGCTCTTTTTCTTATACAACAAACACATTTACATGACAAGAAATACGTTTTATGTGGTTTTTAATAAGTTTTTCACGTTTTTTTTAAAGGAGTACAGCACAAGTTCCAGCTTTTTTCAAGAAGCGTGCCCGTTGTGGCGACGAGTAGAAGTGACACTGATGTCGTGCACATGCATGAGCTGCTTCAACTGTGTTGGTCTTTGGTTTAACCCACATTACACTCAGTCTGAGCCCAGAGTTAGAGACACGATGTCTACTGAAGTAATAGCTACAAATCTGTAGTTGTTTGCGGTTTGATCGTTGAGTAAACTGACAAACTGTATGCTAACTGTAACAACAGGCTAATGCTGGCTTGTAGTTCAAATATCCAAATTCAGAGGCTTAGACTACGATTACCTTATAAAATTGCTGCATCAAGTAAATGTAACCAGTGGCCAGAGTGTTTTCTTCCCAGGAACAGTCATGTTGCCACATTTCCATGCTAAAAACTTAGCATTGCAATATTATGCATCCTTATTTCCATCATACAGTACATCACATTTACCTTGTTAGTAAGAAGAAAGCTAACTGCACTTTGGTTTTATTCCCAGAGCAGATCGGAGCTCCCTCCAATTTTTTTTTAAAAAAAGAAAAAAAAGCAAAGCTGCTCAGTTGATTACTCCCGTCTTACTCCGGCACCAGTCAGACTCAAGTTTGGTTTTCTTCATTTCACAAGACAAAACTTTTCTTCTTTGTCTTACTGGAGTTTGAGTTGGGGTTTGAGAGGGACTTGTTATCCATCATTTAGCAGCAGTCAGTGTTTTCTGAAGCAGCTGCGCAGCCAGATGAACGAGTATGCGCAGCTCGTCTCCCCCACAAGCGTCCCCTCGAGGCGTCTTACCCGAAACTCTCACATTAAGCATTCAGAAACAGTATTAGAGACCACCGCAGTGAAGAAACATCAGCTCATTCTACACATCAGGCAGTTGTTAGAGCATGTGGAGGAAAGAAAAGAATAGTATTTAACATTTAAACTTGTACAATGCGCCTTTAAGAAAGGAAAGAAATATCTATGTGAATTTAATGTGAAAGAATCTGAGATTAGATTGAACAGGAGCTGGTTGCCTTCAGAGTCAGCATGAAAAACAGAAATAAAGTCCCAGCCTGTGGCTCCTTATATTTCCAGCAGCCGAAGGCACCAGCTGGGCGTAAAAAAAGGAGCACGAAACTCTTACGGCAGACTTAACTATGTCTGACGTTGAGCCTGCACCCAAGAAACTCATTCGAGCCCCTCTTAAAGGGGACACATTGAGATTTAATTTATTTTACCCAAATTTAGCAAGTAAATATTACTTTCTTTATTTTTCATGGATGTAAAGTAAAATAATTTCACAGCAAAAATTCAACTCCAATTTAATGAATTTGATAGGCTTATTTACATATTTCCCATCATGTTTTTTTTAGGTTCTTGGTCTCTTCTAGGTATTGACTACATTTTGTCTCGGTCTCGGACAGGGCGGTCTCTGGATTTTTGAACAAGACCGGTCGAGACCATTGCTGATTGGCTTTTTGTCCATAACTTAGCTGCTGATAAGAGTGGAAAATGACCCTGTTAAAAACAGCTAATAACAACTTTAAGAACGTTGGTAGTGTTACGTTTCCCTGCAGCTGCAGCTGCAGTGTGACTGATGCACCTCCTGCGCCCAGAGAGGCGCGAGCTGAAAGGAGGAGAGCGGCTGTGTGAACTTGTCAGCATGACTGAAGGACCACTGAGGACACCGAGGTCTGGACCAGGACCTCCATATTTATAATAAAATTAACCAAAAAAACATTAATCTCAAAAGCATTTACCTGAGAAAATGATTTTTGTGCGTATTGATACTGAAATAGTGATTCTTCACCGACCAACCACCTGTATTATAGAACTGATTCTCAAGCTAAATCTTATTTACATATTTATTATTATCAACATGAACACAGTGAAAACTAACTAAATCGTACAAATGGGTTTGAACTACTTCTTCTTCACCTGCCAAGGCGCAACAGTGCACCGCCGCAGCAGCTGGCCGCTCAGTCACTGATCAGTGATCAATCATCCACACAGCAAATCTCTGTTATTTTTTTCAGACTTCAAGTATGCAGAGTAATTATTTTTTACACTTCAGAGATCATCAAGAACAACTTACCTGCAACACTGATGCTTAGCAGCGTCATATTCTTCAGGTTAGTGAAGAGTTCATATTTACTGAACTAACTCCCTGTTTGCGCATTTCTGATTGAGTCTACATGGTTCTCACTTCGTCCAGCGTGCGTGTTTACTTCAGGTTCGCTGTAAATCTGAATTTGTTTGATTATAAACTTTTTAGTAGTGATTATATCATTTCATGTTTGTGCAAACTGTTCAACATTATGAGTGTGATGATGATGATGACACTGAAGAAATTTCAGATGATATGCAGTATCATTGTTCTAAAACAGACACTGAGATTAAAAGGAAAACAAATGGCAGAAAATAAGATAAACTACAACCGGCTTGTTAGGAGAGATTTCTCCCAACTTGGCTATAATTAAATTTGATGTTTGCCAAAATTTATTAGTATATAGTTTATTTAATTCATAGTGCTGTTTTCAAAACAACGGAGAAAAGATTCATTTTTGTTGTCATATATTTGTTTAAAAGCAAACTTTAAAAACCCCTCACATTTTGATGTTTTGTTATGATTTTTCTTTGATATTTGTGGTCTCGGTCTCAAAGAAGTCTCGGTCCTGTCTCGTCTCGACCTCTGAAAGTCTTGACCTTGTCTTGGTCTCGGCACTCCCTGGTCTCGGAAATGGTCTCGGTTGGTGCAGTCTTCACTAGAGCCCGACCGATATGGGATTCTTAAGGCCGATACCGATTCCGATATCGGGGGCTTTAAAAAACCGATATCCGATATATTAGCCGATATCCGATATTGGCCGATATCCGATATATATCGGCCAGAATATTTAAAAAATGAACATAGACATGGACAGGATATGCACTGTCCAACTGTAGTACAACTTAAATTCTCATAATCAAAATAGGATTCAAGACCAAGAAACAGAACACTATAGAATTAAAATAGCAAGCTTTACCTTGAACAGTGTCAACATAAGACCATAAATACAATCAATTAAAAAAAGGGAAAACTCTAAACACAATAGTAAATAAAAGGCAAACTGTAAACACAATTGTAAATAAGGTAAACTGTAAACATAATGACATCAGAAAAGGCAAACCTTTGTAACTGATACATTTTAAAGACTCATTCACAAAAACATCTTAGAAATATAAATTTGTCATATTTATAAGCTATTGAAAAGTCTCATCCTCCACTGAACACAAGGCCCCAAACTAGATTTAAGTGGCAATGTTGCAGATTTTAAAACATCCAAACAGAATTGCAACTAAATACATTCGTTGGAACAACTTTTAAAAATTAATTAAATGAAAACATTATGGCAGTATGAAGTGTGGAGGGACACAATAT
>JALJCO010009009.1:0-34412 GCA_023101725.1 Atherinomorus stipes
TAATGTCTGTTTATACGTAACTCGTATTCATATTAATTTAGCTGATGTTTTTAGTGTGTTTTAATTATTCTGTATTTAATGTTTGTTTCAGAGCGGAGCAGCTTTCATGTACAGTGTCGTCATATTGGACGAATTGCATGATTAGTAGTTGATCTGCGGCCCTCTCGCTCATCTGGGAGTTATATGAGAGCCATGACAGCAGAGTGACGCGTCACTCTCTCTCCAAACAGTAATTGTGTTGGAGATGTTTTCAGCAGTTATTCCCACTGCGGATCCCAGGGGTCTCTTTTTCCTCTGAATGTCTGGAAAGGCGTTCTCATCTCTGTGCCATGTTTGTCGTAAAGCAGGCTGATTTCATTAGGACCAGAACAAAAACTCCTGGCTGGCGGAGCTTCGGAGCACATGGATCACTTGAACAAAGCGGGAGGAGTGTTCCCGGTCAACAAGGCATGTGAGGAGAGGCTGAATCGGAATGCAAATGCACTTCCTGGACTGGGACGGCCATGCATGCCGGACTCTGGTTGGCATTCTGATCAGGCTTGTGGTTTCTGTGAGGGCCGTTGTTATTCGTCTCTCGTTAGTATGCTGCTTTGTGGTCTGCAGATCTGAGTCCGTGCCGATCTCTGAGGCTCTTTGATGCTTTATGATTGATGCTCAGATGCGATTTAGAGCTGAGCCCAGCGTGGCATCATGGATTCATGGCCTGCAGAAAGAGCGTGGTTCAGAAGCAACGGGACGAGCTGCTGGGCTCCTGCAGCCTTCAATAGTTTTTACATGTCATCATTCGGCGTGAGGCGTTTTTCATTGGTAGCATTTAAGAAAAGAATGAGGTTTAATAGGCGTTCTGGAAGGATTAAGACTGTTGAAACACCAAAACCACAAGTCCCAGCTCTGCTCCCGCAGTGAAATACGTCAGGGTTTAAAACATTCGGAAAAAATGTCCCGAATAGTTTCAGCACAATTAAAGGGATAATATCCACAATAACGTCTATTATTAGATAAACTAATGACAGTTTTCCTCCTTACTAGATCTCCGGGGGCTCACAGCGAGCCAGATCACGTCCCCAGAGTATTTTAGTGCGTTAAAGTGGAATAAAGTTGAGGAAAATGTGGAATTTTCCACAAATAGGCGCAGAGATCCGACTACAGAAATACTGACTTCTGTCTTTTATAACAACGCTGAAAACCTGTTAAAGCTGTGCTGATGATCTTTGCCATATTTCTCGTATTTGCCTCTAAGCAGCCAGACTTCACTGTGATCTTTCACTGCAAAAACTCAAATCTTACCAGTTTAATTTCTAATTTCTTGTCAAAATATTTCGTCACACTCAAAACAAGACAAAATTACCAAAAGAGACACATTTCAGTGAGATTTAAGATCTTGTTTTAAGGCGATGCAGCTTATCAAACATTTGACTTGTCCCATTGTTAGAATTTTTTGCTTTTTACAAGAAAAAAAAAAAAAATTTAAACTTATTTTAAGAGTGGCCAGAATTTTTTTGCTTGTAATAAGCAATAAATTCTAACAATGGCATAAGCAAAAATATATTCATGGTTAGATTTCTCGATATAAGAGAAATCTTAAAACAAGTTCCCTTATCTCACTGAAATGTTTCTCTTTAAGTAATTTTGTCTAATTTTAAGTGTGATGAGATATTCTGACTAGAAATTGGAAAACTATACTTGGTAAGATTGGAGTTTTGGCAGTGTTTGAGCTGGTCTGCAGCAGCAGTTCAGCATTTCAGCATTTCTCTTGGACATCGGCTCCATTTTCAGTCCAGTCCTTCCACCTCATCTCCGTCAGAGGAATGTATGGAGCATTTATTTGAACATTCGTTGTTTGTTTATTGTTTGTTTGGCTCCTCATCAGGGATGAAGCAGAGTTGTGTCGACAGAAAGCAAACTAATTAGTAAAGAATCCTTTCAAACAGGATCTTCAGTCTCTGTTAGAAACGTTTCTGTTGTTACATTAAGAACAGTAGAAATGAGCGTTTGTGAGGCCGAAAGCTTCAGCAGCAACGAGGTGATGAAGCTGGAGACGGTTTGTCTCAGAGCTGGACCCGCGGAGGACAGAAGACTGACACATCCAGCAAAGACCTGAACCAGGACCTGAGAGATCCATATGGACCTTCAGCTGGAGCCTCATCAGAAATGGTCGCCATGGAAACGTGGCTGTCAAGAAGCCAGAAAAGGCTGAGCTATGTCACATGACCCAAGAACTGGACTGAAGACCAGTGGAAACAGATCTGATGGATCCTCCCAGAACCTGGACCTCTACAGGTCTGATGGAGGGACAGATCCTCCCAGAACCTGGATCTCAGCAGGTCTGACGGAGGGACGGATCCTCCCAGAACCTGGACCTCAGCAGGTCTGATGGAGACACGGATCCTCCCAGAACCTGGACCTCAGCAGGTCTGATGGAGGGACGGATCCTCCCAGAACCTGGACCTCAGCAGGTCTGATGGAGGGACGGATCCTCCCAGAACCTGGACCTCAGCAGGTCTGATGGAGGGACGGATCCTCCCAGAACCTGGACCTCAGCAGGTCTGATGGAGGGACGGATCCTCCCAGAACCTGGACCTCAGCAGGTCTGATGGAGGGACGGATCCTCCCAGAACCTGGACCTCAGCAGGTCTGATGGAGGGACGGATCCTCCCAGAACCTGGACCTCTACAGGTCTGACGGAGGGACGGATCCTCCCAGAACCTGGACCTCAGCAGGTCTGATGGAGGGACGGATCCTCCCAGAACCTGGACCTCAGCAGGTCTGATGGAGGGACGGATCCTCCCAGAACCTGGACCTCTACAGGTCTGACGGAGGGACGGATCCTCCCAGAACCTGGACCTCAGCAGGTCTGATGGAGGGACGGATCCTCCCAGAACCTGGACCTCGGCAGCAATGTGGATCATCTGAACAGAGAATGGAACAAGAAGTGGAAATATCCAAAGAAGAGGTCTGGAAAATCCTTCAAGGTTCCTGGAGAACTGTTCCTAGAGATTCTTAGAGACGTTTGTCTCAGAGGGTTCAGACGTAGTTGAAGCAGCTCAGACCAGATATTCACATTCAAGCTCATTTCTATCAATAATCAATAGATGAATTACTTCAGTCCTGTTACGACCGGCTCAAAGCCATAACAAAGGATGGGAGACCATGCCAGGACTGTGCTCAAAATAGCTTTTATTTATAAAGATCTTCTTAGAAAGAAGTGGCAATCACGACCAGCCCAACCACGTCAAAGCAGCACCTCACAGGTGTGAAGCAGAAGGCGGAAAGAGAAAATAAGTAACACAAAGAGAGGAATGAGGAAAGTTTCTGATATTTCCCCACCAGCTGCAGCTGCAGACGGGTTAAAGTAGCTTTTACACAAGAAGCGATGTGCGATATTATTATCGGCCTGAGACCGGTATCAGCTGACGCTGGCTTGATATTGACCCAATGTTGGCTGATATTTTAAAAAATGAAATGAGGAAATTCAGAAATATCAAATTGTAAATAAAACAGTTGTCAGTATAATTAACCAATCAGGTTTGGTGGTGAACCCCCAGAATGCTGTTTTATTGTTTGTTTTTCTTTTAATCCGTGGAGCATGGGAGCAACATTAGGCCACGCCCACCATGCAACATTACGACGCCTCCGGCAACGACTGGATCGTAGCAGATGCAGCAGAAGGGTTGTTGTAGTTTTCTACAATGAATGAATTGCTTGAATATTACATAATTTTCAGCTTTAATATCGGTATCATATCAGCCATGAGAAGCAGAAAATCCTTGGCTGAAATTTTTCATACCGTTTTTTGATTTTAACATATTAAATGAATATAAAGTTTAAAGGTCTATTCTATTTGCAATAAATTAACAGTTAAAGCAAATATGTAACCCAAATTTTTGTATAGATGTTCGCAGAGGAGATGTTTCACCGTAAAACTCTGCATAATACTTAATAACAAAAAGCATTAAATGGCTTTTTTTATGTGCATGAGATGCTATCAAATAATAAAGTAAAATGTGTATCCTCCATTGTTTGATCATTGGTACATCAAGTAGGGCTGCTTCTTAAGAGAAATAAAAGAGCAACTGTTGATGAATGGAAACAGATTCCAAACATGTCCTAATACTCAGTCATAATCATTTCTGTGTTTACATGCTGCCTTTCCTTTTCTTTGTGAAGTTGATCTTCAACTCACCGTTGATGATTGGAGTGAACACCGCCATACCTTCAAAGTCTGGACTGCTGACAGTTTTATCCAGAATCAGACCTCCAATACTGGAAAGAAGAAAACACTTGATTTAATGCATGAAAAACAAAATTACAATGTAATGATGTTCTTACCTGGAAGACAGGAACTACTTTTTATTAGCTGATAATTATAGATCTACTCAAACAACTATGACATGCAGAGTTTCTCAAGGCTCCATGTCAGGCTCCCTGTTGTTCAGTATTTAGGATTCAGGATCTCTATTTGTCATTTTCCACAATACCATGTACTGTGGAGAAATTAGACATTGTTTCCAAGAGACTCAGAAACAACAGATACAATAACAACATCTATCTGTCTACATGTGGAGTTCCCCAAGGCTGCCCATGTTGGGCCCCATTGTTTAGCATTTACATGTGGAGTTCCCCAAGGCTCCTTGTCGGGCCCTTGTTGTTCAGCATCTACATGTGGAGTTCCCGGCTCCTGTGGCCCGTTGTTCAGCATCTACATGTGGAGTTCCCCAAGGCACCACGTTGGGCCCCCTGTTGTTTACCATCTGCCTGCTCCACCAGGTCAGATCATGGAAACAACCAGATATGTTGCCATACTAATGCTGACAACATTCAACTCTATATTACTGACTCACCAGGGGACCAGACAAAACTTAAGTTGTGTCTCTGTCAAATCAGAACATAAACGTTTCCAAATATTCTTTAGCTAAATAAGAATAAATCTAAAATGATTATGTTTGGCACCAAGAATGAATATCCAAAGATTGGTGTCCAGCTTCAGTCAACAATGTTAAAGTGGAAATAAATGGTCAACCGAGATAACTTTATTTACTAGACTGAGTTCTGGTCTTATCAATAATTATATACCAAACGTGAAAAATATGTAAGGGATAATGTTTTTAACCCATCTCTAGATGTCGTAGAGCGCAGTGGGTTGCCACGTTTCAGGAGTCGTCTGGGGGGTTAAGGGTATTAATGGAAGGCCTGCAGTGGTGTTGGCATACTGATTTTATTTAAAATAATACACTCAAATATGTCATTTTCAGCTTTTTTTTTTTCTCCCCACATCTGCATTTGCTGATGTGACAGTGAGGGGTCTTGTCACTATGTCTCCGGTTGAACATGCACCCTGGCTACTCGGCTACAGGATATACTTTTGGCTGACTGGTTAGTGCGCGTGAATCTGGGGATCGAATCCTGCCCAGGCCCTCGATGCGTACCTTCCCATACCATCATGACAAAAGCACAAAACCATCTCAATTCAAAATGCAAATTGTGCATCACTTTGAGCATCTCAAGTTCTCATTAAAGACTCACAACAAAGTTTTCTCAGTGACCCCCCTATCGACAGCTAAACTTCATCATCTTCATCGTACCTGGACTGTGATTCCCTCCAGCCAGTAACAGACAGTTTTCTATCTTTTACTTCTGTCCCTTCCTTTCTTTTCCTCTCTTCCTCAAGTAATGTTTCCTTGTGTTTCTTTACTGAATCCTCCATGATGTGCGTTCAAAACACCCGTGGTGTTCATGTCTGGTTCATGTCTGTTTGCTAGTAAGCGATGCGGTGCCACAATGTCGGCTGCAACATCACTGCCCTGTCCCGGATGGGAAACTTACATAGTACAATTTCAGAGCCTTGGGACGCCGCTGGGCAGTGACGATTTGAAAATGCACGTAATGAATGTTGGTGTGACACCAAAATTATTTTTAATATCAACAGTCCCGCCTCACTCCAAAGATACCCCCCCCCCCACCCCTTCCATTCCCTCTGCCTCCTAATGCGGAAGCAAAGGTGTGACAGGCAAGTCCCTCGGCCGATCCAAGGCTGGGGTCACACTGCAAGGATTGGTTTGAGTTTTCATTGAAAATTTAGAGATTGGAATCATACACTGTTAAAAAAAATCTGTAATATCACAGATTTTTTCTTTTATATTGAACATTTTTTTCCCCATTTTTCAAAATCCAGAAAATAATGATAAAATGATGGAAATAGGCTGTGAATTTCCAAATTTCACATGAAATAACATGAGAAGCCTGAAACTGTAAAAAGACATGAAGTTTCCATTTTTTTTAAAGATCCCATTTCATTTCACATAAGAAAGAATGTTAAAATACATTTTCAATGTATTTCCTGATAAAAATTTCTTCTTAGAAAAAGAAAAATGTTTTTGGTAATTTCATGTATTTACACTAAAAACAGTATCTGTGCTGTAGTTGATATTAAAGAATTCTTTACATCGATCTGACTTAATTATTTTGGTTTGGGGATTATTATAATTATTATTTTAGTCAAATCAACTTAAAAACCGCTCTCTCTAATCTGAAACATGTTTTTACTTTTACTCAAACTAAATTTATTACAGTTTTTCTCAATTGCTAAAACACTATTTTTTTTGAAATGTCCCCTCAGTTTTTCACAACTTTAAACACTAAACCCCAAACTCAAACTACTTTCCCAAAACCTCTTTTTTCTTGCTGCAAAAGGAAGTTTTTGACTCAAAACAGCATCACCTGGCCTCAAAAAGAGACACTATTGTCAAATCATGCCCCAAGTGCAGCAAAATGTAGAACACTACAGAGCAATCAGGAAACACTAGAAGGAAAAAAGGAAAACATAGTTCTCAGAACATCATGCTGTCAAAATGTATGTTTTTTTTATTTACATCAGGCCAAATGCATCATGTCACAACACAGAGAACTCATATCATAAAGTACTAGAGCGCAGACCTCTGCCAAGCAGAACTCGCAATGATAAACAATCCTTAAAAAAAAAATCATGGATCCAGAAGATGATCTGGATCACCACCAAAATGTAATGGGTTCGTTTTTGGGCTGAGGCTCATGACTGGTGAAAATTTCAGGTCAATCCGTCAAGAACTTTTTCCGTAAAGTTGCTGACAGACAGATAAACAAACCAACGCATCAAAAACATCACCTCCTTGGTGGAGGTAATACTGTAACATGGCAGATCACAGTTGCACGGATTTCACCTGAAATGAAGGCTCTGCGTCAGACCTGATTTTGTCCCCTTATGTCCTCACCCTTGACCACCTCTTATGCGTACTTTTCCTCTCTGATTTCCTCTATCCATCGCAAAATCTTGACCTCCCACAGCTTCCTCAACTGGTTTATATTGGTTCCCTCATCAGCCAAAAGTTAAATTAATTTTGAGTCACTGTGTTTACCTGCTGACATCTGTGTCTTAGTTGTGATCAAAGTGTGCAACATGTGTTCACCATTTTGCACAGCAAGTGCATCACAATGCAAATGTGTTTGCAAGCAGTGTCCAATTATGTGAAAGGTGCTTTCGGTTTTGATCACAAGAGGACCGATTTGATACCTTGGCTTAGGCTTCTGAAAAATTGGCTTTGAGAATGAGATTTAGTGCTTTAGCAACTGAGAAAAACTGTAAGTTGTTTCGGCTTAGCATGCATGAACAACAAAGGGGGGTGGGGCTACTTTCAAAACATAACATATCAGGACCCCAAAGGCTCATGGGAAAAGCAAATTTACCAGAAATGACCCTCTTGTGATTGTTATCCTATCAATTTGAGTTAAGTGTTTACTGCCTTTGTTATGTTCACATTCAGAAGAAGTTGCTGAGAAAGTCTATTAAGTTTGGATTTTAAAGTTGCACCATGAGTTTGAAGGACAGTTCAAGGAGATAAACTCATCATCATATCTAATGCCACCCAACATCCAGAATGGAATCAAAATTATTTATTTGAAATTTGTGTTGCTGTTCTAATACAAATTCTGGATTAACTCATGGAGCAAACTTTACCTGTGTAAATTTGCCCCAAAAGCAATTATTGACGCAGGAGTGGCTGGTTTTAGGACCAGCCAATAGTGACTTCTCTCCCTGAAAAGTTTGAAACAGTAATATTAACAGTTTTTACCGTACGTTTAGGTGACTCTCTTGTTATTATACATCTTAATGTCCTTTAATAAACATTAAAATGCCAAAAATAAACCAAAGATTTCATGTAAAAGCAAAGTTATAAACTGTATTTATATCATGGAAAATTTCTGTATTTTTATGAGAAAGTTTTTCTCTGTAATTTTACGGTATTTTTCTGGCGCCCCAGCTGCCAGAATATTACCGTTTTTTTACGTTTGTTTTTTTTTTTAACAGTGTATCTTATTTTGATTAATGGTGGGTCTGTCTGTATTTCAGAGTTCGATCATCTCATCCATAATATTTTACCCTGTTAAAAAATAGTGTGACAATGCAACAATGGTAAGGGGTTGCTTTAATGTGCTATATATGTCATTTTTATCCTGAATTTTAACTAATTCCACGACAGTAACACATGATGAACTAATCATCAATTACTGCATCCTCTATCATGAATTCTTGTTGCTCATCATGAACTAATGATGGTCTCAATGTGGATTTATGTGATTATTGCACACCGAATAGATCATCAATTGATGAACATTAATTCATTGTTAATTCATGCATTCGTCAATATGACAACAAATTTTCCAGTTTAGACCAAAATATCATTTACTTCATACCATTGACTTATTTTCCTTTTTTTTTTTATAAAACTGTAGAGAAAAAAAACAGCCATTTTTTGTAAAGCAAAACAATATTTTAAATGTAATCAGTTTAAAAATGCATGTTTGTTTAAAGGGGTAGGGATTTACCTGTAACAAATATATGCCAATATACTAACATGAACATCTTTGGGTTGCATCTTGCATGTAAAAACATAAAAAAGAATCAATGGCATGAAAAATAATAATATATTTTGGTCTAAACTGGAAAATTCATCGACATATTGATGAATGCATGAATCAATTAACAATGAATTAATGTTCATCAATTTATGATCTATTACCATAAGTGTGAAGTAAACGAAATAAATCCACATTGAGACCATCATTAGTTCATGATGAGCAACAAGAATTCATGACAGATGCTGTATGAGTTCATCATTTATACATTAAGGTTATGATTTGTACCAGTATTGTTAAGTGTTACCAAACATAGTTATATGTAACTGCTAACCCTGCATAAACTAAATTAAATCTCAGTGTGCCCCCTTTAAGAGGGGCTGAATCAGTGTTTTGTGTATGAAATGTGCCGTATAAATAAGCTCGCTTCAGTTTCCAGCCTCATGATCAGATGAGGAGGGGAAGAGGTTGGCTCACCTGCTGACCGACATGGCCAAGATGACCGGCTGCCAGCCCGACTTCAGGACCTCTCTGACTGACGGAGAGCGGCTGGCAATGACGACCCACACGGGGATGAGAAGCAGGAAGAAGCCACACACCACAGAGGGCAGGTACCACACGTCTGGTGAGCAATAAGAAAAGCAGCAGGTGTTTTTTATGAGTACAGTTATTACAGGCATGATGAGGGCAGCAGGGACTCACGGCCTCGACTCTTTCTGGCTTTTTGCAGAGTTTTATGGCCATAAAAGATGGATTCTGCTGCCCTCCTCTGGCTAAAACCTTCCTGAAGCAAGACAGCACCTCTAATATTCAGCTGCAGCTGCTTGCTCACCGCTTCCACTGAGGAGTCAGCCACGTTTACATGGAGACTTTTTTCCCTTTCGGATTGAAATCATTCTGATTGAGGATTTTAGGGCAGCTGTTTACATGGGAACTAATTCATTCGGATCTGGCGTGTACATGCGCCAATATTAATTCAGAATAATCCTGCCTGACATGCGCAGAATGATGTAAATCACGTTATTTATTAAAGACGGAGGTCTACAAACAGCTGATCGTCACAGTCGTTGTGGTTTCTGCAGGACGTTAATGAAGCAGCAGCTGATCCTCATGAGCTCCTACTGGAAACAACCAAGAGGAAAAGCTGTAGAGACGAGTTTGAGTTAAAAACAAACTTTCTCGATGTCCAGGGAATTACGTTGTTCCAGCCATCTGTCAAAGTGAGGAAACGTCACTCGTTGCACGTTGACGTCTTGTTGAAGCATGCGCTGTAAGAGCGCAACCTCACAACTTTCCGATTCAGCGTTTACATGAAACCCCGTTCGGTTTGGGGAAAGGAATATTCTCCCCCGTGAAACCGAAAGAAAATTCATTCGGTTCGGCGCTTTTCATTCGGGAAAGAGGCGTTTACATGGATCATTTTAATTCCGAAAGAGCTTTTAAACCGAAAGCAATCGGTCTATTTGGGTCCATGTAAACGCAGTGTTTGATCTGAACTGATCTCCAAATAATCGCCAGGGAGGGCGACACCTAAATTTTTCCTGTCACTACTGTGTCAGTAGTTTGTGGTACTTTCTCACTGATATCAATACTTTTTGTCCCTTAAAAGAAAACTTCATCATTTTACAGTTTGCATGAATATCTTGAATGCAGGGCAGTATAAGTAAAACCTGAGAACAAAAGTACTGGAAATAAATGCTTTTAAAACAATTACAAATTATATTGATGAAGAAATTAAACAAACACAAGATTAAAAGCTTCTTTCAATTATCAAATAACTTAAGTACAGTCCAAGAATATTCATTCTCAAGGGTATCTCAAGGCGACTGAAGGGTATCAATATGCCCGTCCCTAATAATCACGTTGATGAGAAGTAAATGACCTCTGACCTCTGTAACAGAAAAAGAAGCTGCTGACACCAGCGAGCAGAGACAGAGTGATGAGGTCTCCGAGACTTGCCGCGATGGGTGTGGCCACGTTGTCGGGGTTGATTCCCGCCTTCCTGGAGCCGACGATCACCGCCACCACCACCAGACCTGACGACACACGTTAAACCAACACATCAGTACAGATGTCTGCCAGGTTGTCAGCGATGCTCTCCTCTGCAGCCGTTTTCTCTGACCCAGAGACAGAGCGGCGATGAAAGCAGTGGTGACGCTGCTGGCGCACAGGATAGCCGTCTGGATGCCATCCATCCTCCCCCTGGTCAGGTAACCCAGAGCCGCCGCCGCCATCGCCGCCAGGAAGCCCACAACGGTGGCCTGCACCTGGCAACCGAGGACGAAACAGCCGGGATTCAAATCACAGCCATGCACAAAATATTCAGAAGTTCACGATGAAAGAGCAGAGAGAAAATATAACGTAATAGTAGCTCATGTTGAATTTACAGGCAGCAACGTGTCTGAAAAAAGTTGGGACGGAGCAAAAACAGGCTAGAAAGGAAACAGATGGAGGAGGACGTCCCAGTTAACCGAAGACTGTGCATCATTATTACAAACATGGTGATAAACCGTTGTTACAAAGACATCATCACCATCCTCACAGCTGTGATCATTTTTTAAACATATTTGATCATTTTCACTCTGCAGTTGCACAGAAATGTTTATGTTTACAACTTTATTATCACTTACAATAAAAAGGATATTTAAGAAACATGAATGTACAATATTGGCTTTTAAACCGATATCCGATATTGTACAACTCTTAATTTCCAATATCCAATTCCAAGATTCCAAGGTATCAGATACTACCATATATCAGATACTAACAGGTATTAGATACTACGATACATCAGATACTAGCAGGTATTAGATACTACCATATATCAGATACTACCATATATCAGATACTAGCAGGTATCAGATACTACCATATATCAGATACTAGCAGGTATTAGATACTACCATATATCAGATACTAACAGGTATTAGATACTACCATACATCAGATACTAGCAGGATATTAGATACTACCATATATCAGATACTACCATATATCAGATACTAGCAGGTATCAGATACTACCATATATCAGATACTAGCAGGTATCAGATACTACCATATATCAGATACTAGCAGGTATTAGATACTACCATATATCAGATACTAGCAGGTATTAGATACTACCATATATCAGATACTACCATATATCAGATACTAGCAGGTATCAGATACTAGCAGGTATTAGTACTACCATATATCAGATACTAGCAGGTATCAGATACTACCATATATCAGATACTAGCAGGAATTAGATACTACCATATATCAGATACTAGCAGGAATTAGATACTACCATACTGTATATCAGATACTACCATATATCAGATACTAGCAGGTATCAGATACTACCATATATCAGATACTAGCAGGAATTAGATACTACCATATATCAGATACTACCATATATCAGATACTAGCAGGTATCAGATACCACCATATATCAGATACTAGCAGGTATTAGATACTACCATATATCAGATACTAGCAGGAATTAGATACTACCATATATCAGATACTAGCAGGTATCAGATACTACCATATATCAGATACTAGCAGGAATTAGATACTACCATATTTCAGATACTACCAAATATCAGATACTAACAGGTATTAGATACTACCATATATCAGATACTAGCAGGTATCAGATACTACCATACATCAGATACTAGCAGGTATTAGATACTACCATATATCAGATACTAGCAGGTATCAGATACTACCATACATTAGATACTAGCAGGAATTAGATACTACCATATATCAGATACTAGCAGGTATCAGATACTACCATATATCAGATACTAGCAGGTATCAGATACTACCATATATCAGATACTAGCAGGTATTAGATACTACCATATATCAGATACTACCAGATATCAGATACTAGCAGGTATTAGATACTACCATATATCAGATTCTAGCAGGTATCAGATACTACCATATATCAGATACTAGCAGGTATTAGATACTACCATATATCAGATACTAGCTGGTATTAGATACTACCATATATCAGATACTAGCAGGTATTAGATACTACCATATATCAGATACTAGCAGGTATCAGATACTACCATATATCAGATACTAGCAGGTATTAGATACTACCATACATCAGATACTAGCAGGTATCAGATACTACCACATATCAGATACTAGCAGGTATTAGATACTACCATACATCAGATACTAGCAGGTATTAGATACTACCATATATCAGATACTAGCAGGTATCAGATACTACCATATATCAGATACTAGCAGGTATCAGATACTACCATATATATCAGATACTAGCAGGTATTAGATACTACCATATATCAGATACCAGCAGGTATTAGATACTACCATATATCAGATACTAGCAGGTATCAGATACTAGCAGGTATTATATATCAGATATCAGCAGGTATTAGATACTACCATATATCAGATACTAGCAGGTATTAGATACTACCATATATCAGATACTAGCAGGTATTAGATACTACCATATATCAGATACTAGCAGGTATCAGATACTACCATATATCAGATACTAGCAGGTATTAGATACTACCATACATCAGATACTAGCAGGTATTATATATCAGATATCAGCAGGTATTAGATACTACCATATATCAGATACTAGCAGGTATCAGATACTAGCAGGTATCAGATACTACCATATATCAGATACTAGCAGACATATCAGCAGTTTCAAAGCAAGTCAGTCTGTAGCAGCAGCTGCTGCACCGTAGTCACATGACTTTGAAAGGAATGCTGTGAAATGAAGTTCTTCCAGGATAACATGGACTTTTATACATGCTGGACTGATGCTGATGGAACGAAATCTCAGAAGATTTCGTAATGGAACAATGAGATCTCGCAATGAGATAATATTGGCGATACCTAGTACCTAGTCAAAAATATATATTTAGCATGTACAATATTATGTAAAGGTCAGTTAACACATCAGTATAATCAATCTGTCCCAAGTCACAACTCAAAGTAAAAGCAAAAACTCAAATCTTACCAAGTATATTTTTCTAATTTCTAGTTAAAATGTCTCATCACACTCAAAATAAGACAAAATTATCTAAAGAGAAACATTTCAGTGAGATAAAGGAACTTGTTAGGGCGCATTTAGACAGCATAGTCCGCTCGTCTCTGTCCGTTTGGGGACTTGGCTCGGCGGGGTGGTCTTCCAGACCGAGATCACGTTCACGTTGCACCATCGCCAAACGAGCCAAACCTTTACAATAATGTTCCCAATCTCACCAGTGGTGGTGCTGCATTTGAATTCACCATAGGCGAGGCAAAATGTACAGCGAACAAGAAGGATCTCACGACTTCCGTTTCCTCCGAAAAACAACATCATTTTTGTGCGTACTTATGAGGAGCTGGATATACTTTTATCAGACCAAATATCTATTAAAGTTTTTACTTCCTCATCACTTCATGTCTGACCATGAGCCATTTTTAAAAGTACTGCAGTCCCACCCATGTTTGTTGTCGCGTTTACCCACAATGCCCAATGTTTTACCCACAACGCCATGCTAAACCAAACACAGGAAGCAGCAATTCTGTAGTCCACTTGGTGTATTTGGTTCACTTGAAATGGACTGAGACCCGTGTTTGTAGGCAGACCGAGTCCGCTTGTTTGTTCCGGATCAGAGTCCATTTGCACATTCACAACTCCCCCAAACAGAGCGGACTTTCCCTAGCCTGGTCCACCAGCCTGACTAACGCCATGTATGAGATACACGGCAGGTCAGTCTGGTTCCTCCGCTGGAGACTGATTTCCAATGCGAGACGAGAGGCGGGACTAACAGGAGGAAAGTGAACCGGAGAGAACCAATCAGAAGTGACTGTAACTGGCGTATCTCGGCACTCTGTTGCTACGTTGCTATGACGACACCGGAAGTCAGCGTTTACACGTTGTTTTTCTCTCTATTTAATGTAGCTTTCTTGCGTATATTAACATAGAATGTTTGGTTTTATTATTATAAATACTCTGTTACATGTCAGCATTGTTTATTGCTGAACTGCTAATATGAGAAAGTGTTTGTGTTGCACGTCACTATGACCCGGAAGTGTTAGTTACACACCAAAAAGAGGAGAAAAGGGGGGGGGGGGGGGAGTTCAACGTTCATCTGTTAATAATTCTGCTGCTGCGCTGTGATTGGTCCGGTCAATTTTTTACCGGAGTGGAATCATTCTCCAATGGAGGGAGCCCAGACTGACTTGCCGTGTATCTCATACATGGGCCCTGTCCCAACACCCCCACTTCCACCCTTGCGCCCCTAGAATGCTCCCATTGGGGGGTTGAAGTGCGTAGTGTGTCCCGGTTCTCCAGGGCTGCTCGAGGCCGGAAGTCCGTCACGCCCCTTTTGCACCCTCAATCCACACTTCAGTGAAGTCCGCATCCATGCAGACTTCACCGAAGCATATTACCCATAATTCATTGCTGCATGTGACGTTTTGAACCATAAAGGCGGAACATGTCCATGTTTGGTGATGAGCTCCTGCCTGTGGTGAAAAAAAAGTCATTTCAGATGTAAACATGTAAATATTTAATTTTTTATGCTGTAGGTGAAATAATTACTGAAGTTTGTCCTGTTACTTCGAAATATACTTTGAATATTAAAATTCAAAGCATTTGAATTATGAAAATTATCAGTTTACTGATAAAAGTAGCAAAATTATTTTTTTATTTAAAACTTTATTTACAGGTAAGTCCAATCGAGACGCAGCGTCTTTAACAAGGGAAACCTGTTTACCTGACATAGTTTAGTTTAGTTTAGTTTATTATGGATCCCCATTAGCCTTCACCAGTGAAGACTATTCTTCCTGGGGTCCAGATCAACATAAATTTTGAACATACAAACAACAAAAACACAGGTTAACTAAATTAAAATACAATAATAAGCAAACATTTTAAAAGAAAAAAGCAAAAAATAAATAAGTATACAATACCAAAGCATCGATTTACAATGAAATTAAGAATAGAATAATAATGTAGCCGTACTTCCATAAGCCTTACAACTCGTGTGATTAATACGGGTCTCAGTTTCCAATAAAAGAACTTACACAAGTTTTTATGGACATGTGGACATTTATGGACATTCTATGCTAACGATAACAGTCACAGAGCAACAATTTAATCATTATTATACATTTGTTTAGAGATGTAACCGTTGTTTAACCTGAACTGGTGACATTCTACAGCCATCTTACAGAAATTAGTTCAGTAATTCATTTATTTATTAATCAAACTTGTGTGGATTTCGTAACATGTATTTTACAAGAAGAGATGAAATGAACTTTATTCAGTTTATGCCTGAAAATGACGTCTCTTCATCAGGAACAGAGATGAAGCTGAGTTTGGAAGCAATGACATGAAATGATGGAGGAACATCAGTGTCCCAATTCTGCCTTTTTCCCGCACTAACCTGCACATCCAACCCCTAATGTGCACTTCTGCCAAGCGCGCACTTCATAAAGGGTGTAGGGTTTAGGGGGGTATTGGGACAGGGCCATGGCATTAGTCAGGCTGATGTACCAGGCTCGACTTTCCCAGCAAACGGACTGAATTCTCTGATTCTGAACGACTTTGAATCAAAAAGCTTTGTGAATGCGCGCTTATTTCAAGAAATCTTATTAAGAAAATTTCTTGATAAGTAAAAAAGATTTTGGTTTTTTGCTTGTAATAAGCAAAAAAAAATAAATAAATAAAACAAGCAAAATTTTCTTGATAAGATTTCTTGAAATAAGATGCATAACCAAAGATGTTTCGGCATTTCGGAAAGCAGAGACTGTTGGTGAGTTTTTACATAATGCGCGAGACCGACCTGCTAGATTCACAGCTCCCTCCTGGACCACATAACAACGTTCACGAGCCACTCCGGAGTTCAGCAGACAGCAGGTACACATTCTCCATCATGTCACAATAAAGCAATAAGCCCCGAGAAGCTGTGGGTTACAGCGGTTTTACAACGGCGGGGCACGACGCCAAGCGGAGTTACCGCACAAAAACGGTTACCCCACATATTGCCTATAAAATAGATAAAAATAAATAAATATACACATACAAAATAAACAATTTATGGGTAATAATGAAATAATAAAATGGAGAACTATTTGTTCTCCCAACACATAAGATTGAGTGGATAGTATGGTTGCTAAGCAACTCAGCTTGTCCACAAGTAGGAGGGTCTCATAAAACGGAGATATTTCCTACGATTTGGCCTGTCATTAACACGTAAACGCAGATTTTATTTCATTGTATTTTTTTATGTATTTATTTTTTGGCATTAAAAAAGTTCTTTTCAAAAACTTCTACCAAAGTGAAGACGTAGTTCTCAGGGCTTATTGCTTTATGGGGGATTATCACGCTTCCGTGTTCCGAACTTCCGGTTTGAAACACTTAGACGGCCCACTTCCGGCCCAGTTCAATGTCCCTGCTTTACTTCGTAGATAACGTGAATAAACACCAACCCTACTTAAATTTTCACGGATTCCAGACTGAAGTGATACCAAGGAAGAAGTGGATCAAAGCGATTCTCCAGAGTGAAGGGGCCGAACTTTGTAATAAAACAACGTAGCATGTTTGTTTGTTGCCGGTGGGGCACAACACCGGCATGCTAGCATTAGCCAGCTAGCGTTGACCGACGTGCCTAACTTTGTGCGTCTTAAAACACACATACATCTGAAAATCGGGTCTGTACCCCCCGTTTCCAGTGGAACAACTGGGGACTGCCAAGAAAGGAGACGCTTTCAGATGCTTGTGTGTTTTCAGCCGCACAAAGTTAGGCACGTCATCAAGCTGGCTAATGCTAGCCTGCTAACAGTAGTCCGCTGGCTACTACTCTGTTAAACTTTGTAAATCGGATAAACGCCAATGCCAAGTTTTCATTCCAGACTGAAGTGATGCTAAGGAAGAAGTGGATCAAAATGGCCAATTCGCCGCGGTGAAGGACCGAACTTCATAATAAAACGACACACGTTTGTTTGTGGCCGGCAGACTGCACAGTCGTGTTAGCAGGCTAGCATTAGCCAGCTCGATGACGTGCCTAACTTTGTGCCGCTGAAAACACACAAGCATCTGAAAGCGTTTCCTTTCTTGGCAGTCCCCAGTTGTTCCACTGGAAACGGGGGGGGGGGGGGGGTACAGAGCCGATTTTCAGATGTTTGTGTGTTTTAAGACCCACAATGTTAAGCACGTCAGTAAGCGCTAGCTGGCTAATGCTAGCATGCTGTGAAGTGCCGGTGTTGTGCGGTGTTGTGCCCCACTGGCGACGAACAAACTGTTTTATTATAAAGTTCGGCCCTTCACCGCGGCAAATCGATCGTTTTGATCCACTTCTTCCATAGTATGACTTCAGTCTGGAATGAAAACTTGAGTATGTTTGGAGTTTATCCGATTTAAACAGTATAACAGAGCAGGAACGGCTGTTGTTAAAATGGCCCGGAAGAGGAAGTGTCCAAATACCGGGAACTTCCGGTAAGCGTGATAATCCCCTGTTATAAAACGGGTATTCTCATTCTTAAATGTGATTGGCTGAGCTGTGTTCCAAGCCCGTGGTAAAACAGGCTGTAACCCACACGTAGATCCGGCAGACTTCAGCACAAAATATCCCTGCACCAGTGTCAACGGGCGTAGCGTTGCCTAGCAACCAAATGTTCTGCGTTTACAGCACCTGTCAAGCTACTGGAAATTGTGAATTGTTTCCAGACTTGCTTTAGAAAAATGTCAGACTTTGCGGTTAACTTTGATTTACTTGGTGGCCTGAGCCTTGATGACTGGTTGGAGGAGAAGGACAGAGTGGACAAGGAAGAAGAAGAAGAGAGGAGACATGCTGAAATTAATGACCATGAAATTGAGTATTTGGAGAAGTCGCGAAACGAAGAAACAACAGTAAAACAAACTATGTGGTCTGTTCGTAACTTTCAGAGCTGGTGTGAGGAGAAGAAAGAGACCATTGATTTTCAATCAGTCACAAAAACAGAGCTAAATGGGATTCTCCGTCAATTTTATGCTGCTGTGAAAAACGGGAAAGGTGAAGCATATGGTTTCAGCAGCTATGTGGGATTACGTGCGGGGCTGAACCGTTACATCAACGATCCACCAATCTGCTGATCCTGGCGTCTCTTAAAAGATGCTGAATTCACCACCAGCAACAATATTTTCACTGGTGTGGTCAAGAAACTCCGCAGAGAAGGACGTGACAAATCTTTTCACCATCAAGCCCTAAGCGGGGGGGGGAGGGGTTCCAAAAAATCAAGCAACTTCAGGGACGAAGTCTGAGCACATTGGGGGCTTGTTTCCAAAGTGTGGTTTGACGTGCAGCTTCACACGGAGAGCAGATGAGGGAAAACGCAAATTAAAGTCCGGCTCCTTCATCATTCGCCATGATGGCAATTACCTAAAATACTGTATGTCACCCTGTCATTTAATGAATGCACAAAAAACCACAAAGATGCCTCCGAGAAAAACAAAGAAAGCCTGCGGGGATTCATATACGAGCAGCCGGGTAACCCACTGTGCCCAGTGGCTTCACTGGAGAAATACCTCTCCCTGCTGCCTCCTGATCCACCCGCCTTCTACCTCCACCCGAAGCGGACACTGCGTCACAGCGCCGATATATGGTACAGTAATAGCCTACTATATTATTATCGTTACTGTTACTTGGCTGGTATATTCAAGTGCGACATCTCACGTCCATACTTTTGTTCTCTCTCTCTTTCTCTCCTCATATTAGGTACACCAGGGAGCCTATGGGGGTAAATTTCCTCGCAGGGATGTTACCTCGGATCAGGGCCGTTTCAAGGAATTATGGGGCCCCAAGCAAAATGGACTTGAAGGGCCCCCCGCACCCCCCCAAAAAAGAATGCTGCAAACATAGTATTTTTTACATTTTAAAAATTTGGAAAAAAAAGGACGCAACCACCCCCATACCGTAATAAAAAAAATTATAGGATTACTTTTTAATAAATGGTCAGTCATAGCAGGGGGAACACACTCTGATGGAAACCATGTAATGGGAATGGACACGTGTCCAAATGGACCCCATCACTGACCCTCCACCGCTGGCTAACTACTGTCAGTCGCAGGTGGATCGCAATATCTCAACAAGAAAAGCTTAAAAATGGGATTTTCAGCCTCTGCATGTCCAATCTTAAAAATTCCAACTGTATGAGGTAGTTCGTGACTAAAATAAGAAAGTAATATGGTTTGGAAGCAGTTTTGGGTCTCCCTTGCGAAGCAGAAGTTTTCTTTCCCCAATCGCAATATCTCAGAGAGAAAAGCTTAAAGTGGGATTTTCAACTTCTGCATGTCCAATCTTAAAAATTCCAACAGTATAGTGTAGCTAGTGTCTAAAATAAGAAAGAAAAGTGGTTTTGAAGCAGCTTGGGGTCTCTGTAACTGCTTGAGTGTTGCCCGGTTAAAGCCACGGTGTCTTGGGGCCCCAGTCCAGCTTGGGGCCCCAGGCAATTGCTTGGTTTGCTTGCCTTGTTGCAACGGCCCTGCCTCGGATTTGCAAAGAAGCTGGCACTTCGACGATCACTAATCACTGCCTGAGAAGCACCGCAGTGCAAAAACTGTCCGATGCCGGCCTAGAGGCCCGACAGATCATGTCTGTAACAGGACATAAGTCTGAGAGTTCCCTCCAGCATTACTGGCATCCAAATTATGACCACAGGAGATCGTGGAGCAATGTTCTTGCTTCAGGCTGCAGCACAACCGGTGTTGGACATACATCTGAGCAAAAACGCACCTGTCCCGACACACTCGCCACCGTCCCATCAGATAAAATTGGTCATTATTTTAACAGCTGCACCATTTATGGAAATGTTCAACCCAACATTAATGAGCCAAAATAATAGTTTGAAAGGCTAAATTGATTATAGAGTTTGTTTTCCTGTGGACGACCATTCTGCCCACTTAATCTGAGTGGAAAGAATAAATTCTCAGTTGCCTGATTACCAGTAAATTATTATTATCATTACTACTACTACTACTACTACTACTGCTGCTACTGGTATTATTATTATTGGTGTGTGTGTTTTATCATTAATGGAATTGTTCAAGTACCTGCGTTGCTTGGCAACCAATTCTGTCCACATCTGACTTGGTGGGAGAAAGTAGTTCTCAGTTGTATTGTTTTATTAGCCTATCAATAAATTGATTATTTTTTTTTTTCTTTTTTTTTTTCTTTTTTTTTTGGTGTGTGTAACCGTTTTACAACCGTTTTTTGGTAACCGTTTTATAAAAGCAATAAGTCCCTTGAAGCCGTGGGTTACAGCGGTTTTACAATGGCGGGGCACATTAAAAGCACACTTGTGTGTTTTTCAGCACTGGGAGGTGTGCTGACAGTCTGGAAGCGGGGCACCCCGCCATTGTAAAACCGCTGTAACCCACGGCTTATCGGGGCTTATTGCTTTAGTTTAGTTTAGTTTAGTTTAGTTTATTAGTTTATTTAAAAGGGACAGTGTACAATAAACATTAGTCTTAAAAAGAAAAGATGTTTTGTACCAGAGTTAGCTATTGCTAATTTCAAAACAGGTGTCGTTGTCTGACTGTCGCTAACTGCTAGCAGAATGATGTTAGCTACCTGCTGTAAACATTAGACGAGAGTGTACAGCCTCCAGAACACAGCATTACTCTCACTTCAGTACGAGTGATTGACAGGCCAATAAACAAATGAAAAATGTAAGGAATGCAGAGATGATTGGCAGATGGTTTTTTCAGCCTCATTACTTTCACAGCTGATGTTGAATAATATTCATATATTTAAAGTTTTTAACTGATCATGGCGTATGGGGTAGTGGACCCAATTTTACTGAATATTGCAAATATTGTTGAAAGAAACATTTTCTGTAACGCCTTTAAAACAAGTTCCTAAATCTCACTGAAATGTTTCTCTTGAGGTAATTTTGTCTCATTTTGAGTGTGATGAGATATTCTGACTAGAAATTAGAAAAATATACTTGGTAAGATTTGAGTTTTTGCAGCCTTTTTGTTGGCGTTGTTCTCCAGTATGGCTGCAACCAGTGTGATGAAATGCAGGGTGATGTTTAAAGCCAGCAGAGCTCCTTGAGTTATATGAAATTGTCATAGAGAGGGGAGCCATGAGATGGTGGGAGTTATTAATAGGATAAGTGTGGTGCAGTGTCACCTGAATGAGAGCCAGATTACAAAACACCATCCTCCACTGCTGCTGGGCCTCATCCATCTGCCCTGTGTTAGCCTGCGGATGAAAACAAGTTTACGTAATTGCATTTCTTCATCATGCGGTATCAGGTGTCAGGGTGGAAAACTTCCCAGGAAGCTGGTGCCAACACGAGGACGGTGCCTCACATTCCACTGAAGGCTGTCGATACCAAACTACCACGCAACCTTTTCTAAATCTTGCTGGATGCACGTGTGTTTTGTTGGTGTATGAGTGTATTCGCACTCACTGCTGTTGACAGTCTGGATGCCAACGTCATCTCCAGATTTCCCTTCAGCCCGACCAGAGCTGGCACCAAGATAAACACCTCTGAGATTTCTCTGAACACCTCCCAGTGCTGAAAAACACACAAGTGTGCTTTTAATGTCACCGTCTAAATGCATCACAGACAAACTACACAGCAAATCCAATTTCTCTTGACCAAATTTTTTTTTACCCAATCTAATGCTAATTTCCTTTGAGGACATTAAAAAACCTGCTGAGATTAATATATGATCATCTGCATATTACAAATCTTAATCAAATAGCTTAAACTTTAGCATGTCTACCAACAGTTCAGCTGAAGAATGACCTCCTGACCGTGACAGTGTGGGGTCCTGTCCCTATGCCTCTGATTGATCATGTGTCCTGGCTGCTTGGCCACAATGATACAGTAATCTTTGGCTGACTGGTAAGTAGATTCTCACCCTGGAGTCCGGGGATCGAGTCCCGCTTGGGCCCTCGTTGCGTACCTTGTCACATGATGTTGACTTAAACGCTTTCATATTAGCAGTGCTAACTTTCCATCACTGTTTAATTTCAATTGTGTTTGTTTACTTGTGCTCAGATTCAGATTTAGAAAACTTTATTTATCCCAAACAGCCAAGTTTAGAATAGTAACAGTGGGCACTAAAGGAAAATCAGTATTCACATCACTATAGCCAGATTTCTGGTCTGGTTGGTGGTTTTTAGGTCAGAGTCCATCGCTCCAGCCAGATTTCTGGTCCAGTTGGTGATTTTTAGGTCCGAGTACATCGCTACAGCCACATTTGGTGGTAGGTGTATAGACTTAAGTTCTATGGCAACCTACAGTCGTTGTTCTTTGGCTCCAAAAACAATCATCTCAGTTTTGTTTTTGTTCAGCTGAAGAATTTTGGGGCACATCCAGTCATTGATCACCTCATTTAACAAAGCCCCGTTTCCCCCAGCGGGTTTTTGGGTCCGGGTCCATTGTTAAGGCCAGATTTCGGGTGGCGTTTTGGTAGGATGTGTTAATTTCACGCTGCGTCCCCACAGCAACCTGTACCCTGGCCTGGTTGGCGCTGGACAGCGCTCAGTGTCCATCACGTGACATCATCGCTGTGCAACGCCGTTTAACCAAAACACTGCGTCACACATGACAGAAACAAAGGAGTTACCCCGGCTCTGTTCTTACGGTGGTCTTGAGGGAAGTGAGGTTTTTCACCAAATCAATGTATGGTGCATTTGTGATTTTTAGGTCCGGTACCTCTTTCCAGTCCAGATTTTAGGTGTATAGACCTACCGAAGTTCTGTGGCAACCAAAAGTAGGCCTGGTCGGGTCGGATATAAGGTTAACCGTCCAGTTTTTTATCTGTTGAGACGCAAAAAAGTGTGGACACATCCAGTCCGACTTGACCCTTACCTCATTGGTGGAAACGGGGCTCAAGAGCCTGTACGGGGCCTTCTGGTGACAATGACATATATATGTGTGTGTCATCTGCATAGCTATGGTAACTAATGTTTTTTTTATAATCTGGGCCAGTGGGAGCATGTAGATGTTAAACACAAAAGGCCCCAGGATGGAGCCCTGGGGAACTCCACAGGTAATTCTTGTCTGCTCAGATGTCAAGTTACACCGTCTGGATTCATGAGGTTTTTGTTTGTTTTTTTCAACAATTTATTGTTATTGCGAGAAAAGGCGATATGGTGGACCTGCTTGCCGGAGGTCTGCACTCCATTTAAAATAAAACAAGAAAAGCACTCAGAGAGTGCAAACTAGTGATGCGTGGACCAACCCATAACCCACAGGTCATTAAATCCATGGATGCAATGAGTATAACCTGCAATCTTGCGCCAGGAAAGCAACGAGCAACATCGGCCACCATAACTTACTGAGTTATTTTGCTTACAGACAGACAGAGAAACAGACAATTTTTCAAATATTCTTTATCATTGCAAGATAATAGGGTGAAACCAAGCTGCATGGAGGAGGTCATACATAAGACTACCAATCAAACCAATTTTGTTGCTAATCTTTGACATACGCAAGTGTTTCATTACCACCAAAGATCCATCTCCTTAATATTTTTCATATGGAAAGTATTTGAGTACATATGTTTTATTTAATTTTTGTTGGTTTTTTTTTGTTTGTTTTTTTTTAATGAGTGAGACAGTAACTCAAATGTACAAACTGCCATTTAAAGGAATAAAATCCTAAAAATGATTTAATGTTCTACATTTTTACAGAAGCTGCTTAAATGATTTATGGAAAAAAAAAGCAGGAAAAATATTGATGCATGGTTATTTTATAGCAGTATTTCATACATAGACACTTATCCATGAGGGCCACCAGTGGGTGCAAAATTAATTTGCAGAATATAAAAGAGATGTTAGATGGAGACGTCAGATTATATAAATTTGTCTAAAAAGTTAAGCTATTGCAAAAATTCATCTTTAAGTAGAATGAACGAACGAACGAGTACTACTGTCTGAGTTCAGAGTTTTTCGGGTTGTGGTTTGGTGATAACGAGCTGCTTTTCTCAGCTGTACTGCATGGGCGTGCATCGGGGGTGCAGGGCCTGTAGAGTGTAGAGAACCCCCCCAATAACTAACTGATAGCTTTCTTTTTTTTTTCAAGCTGGACCTTATTTCTAGGAGTTTATATGTGCATTTACTCACAGATAAAGTTTCTGTATCACTTTGACTCCTTCGGAAGATATTACGTTGAGTCGCCTTTCGGTGTACATCCAGTAAAATGGCGCAGATGGGGCAGTTATTATAGACTAATCCGGCCAAATACAACAACTAGACCATCTGCCATTGCCTGGGGAGCGTTTCTGTACATGTGTAATGAGAACAGATGAGAATCTGACTTTTTTCTTCCCAACATGGAGGAAATGTGGAAGGACGTCACATTCCTGGTTGTTGGAACATCAGAGGAAAACTTTAATGTGGTAATAAGTGAAGAAGAAGATCACGGACATTTATTTCATGAAGATTTCTGCTGTCTGTGACAAAAGTGGACGGTGCTGCTCAGTCCACTCATGTCAGTGTGTTCGTATCGGGGAGGAATATCGGCCAATCAGAGCAGAGGAGGAATAACTTGCTGCCACGGTGGAGAAAACACTGGATTTAATCCCCAACAACAAAAACACGGTAAATTATGGTGAACACTCATTAATCTGACACTTTATTTCACGTATCTATGCTCCCAAAAATGACGCACCGCATAACGTTCTCATGCTAGCTAATGCTAACAGAGACAGCTGTAGTGTTGCTGAGAGTTAATGACTAATCTGGGAGATATTGTGAAATATCAGGTTATTTGCTCTGATCAGGGCAACGTTGGGACCAGAAAATAAAAGCAGTTCAGTCAGAAACACAAACGGATCAGGAAGACGGTGTCCTGCAGCCTTTAGTTTCATCTGCAGGACATGTGAAGCTACGTGGTCTGTACAGTCCTTAAACAAAACCAAAAGCCAAATATGGGAGAAAATAGAAAAGGAACCACCTTTGAAAGAGTTTAGTTTTTCAAACTTTTATACTTAATCATGAGATGTGCGTGTGATTCCAGTGTGGCTTGTCAATAAAGCCAGTTTCTAAAGATGAATTATAGTTAAAATTAATGCTCTGATGTAAAAAAAGTCAGAATACTTCAGAGATAACATACCTACAGGTTATCATGACCTTAGACGACTGTCCAACATTGTAAATCCAGATATTCACGCTGCTTTCCATGTTGGCCGATACGAGGTAATGGAGGCTCGTTCCCCAGGCAATGGCGGCACCGCAAGATGGCGCAACACACAAAACGCTCGTCGGATTAGTCTATAGAAAGCATTATCTGCAGCAAAACTCCTTGATTTTCACCAATACTTTAAGTGAAAAAAAAATGAACATATGAGTGCTGTTGTCCTGTGAGTCCAGATTTAGCTTTCCGTTAGTTATCACGTTCTACACACTTTTCTGGGCCGCGCGTTCATGATGCGCGCTTCTGTAGCACAACTGCGAAGAGCAGCTCGTTACCCAGACAACAACAAAAACACAATTTGCGAAACTCTGAACTCACGGGACAATAGTACTCATTCGTTCATTCATTCTACTTAAAGCATTGATAAAATCAAAGAGTTTTACTGCAGATAATGTCTTACATAGTGGCTGCCCCGTCTCCGCCATTTTACTGGACGTACACCAAAGGGCGACTCAACGTAATATCTTACAAAGGAGTCAAAGTGATGCAGAAACTTTACTGGTGAGTAAATGCATGTATAAACTCCTAAAAATAAGGTCCAGGTTGAAAAAGAGTAAATTTACCCTTTAACTCTGAACTCATCGGCAATAGTACTTGTTTATTGGTTCATTCTACTTAAAGTAGAAAGTACACAAAGCAGGTCCATGAAGACCTGGATGCAGAGTCTGGTGTGGAGGAACTGGACTGGCCTGCACAGAGTCCTGACCTCAACCCCATAGAACACCTTTGGGATGAATCAGAGCGGAGACTGAGAGCCAGGCCTTCTGGTCCAACATCAGTGTGACCTCACAAATGTGCTTCTGGAAGATGGTCAAAGATTCCCAGAAACACTCCTAAACCTTGTGGACAGCCTTCCCAGAAGATGAAGCTGTTCTAGCTGCAAAGGTGGACCAACGTCATCCTGAACCCGACGGAACAGGAATGGATGTTACTGAAGCTCAGATGTGGGTGAAGAGGTGAGACGATACTTTTGGCGATATAGTGTGTGTGTTACAAACATTGTCATTCATCACAGTTTGCATGAACTATCTGTAGCAGACAGATAGTTCATGCAAACATGACACGATCATCTTGAACCCTTCTTAATTTATGGAAACATAAGAACCGAGATGATGAAGAACCAAAACATAACCACACATCAGTTTATATTCAGCAACTAATCAAAGATACTCACACACACACACACACACACACACACACACACACACACACACTGCAGAGCTCTGTTTTCCATACTTGCACGACATCCATGAGCATGCCGGCCGCCACCATGCCCAGGCCGGACACCAGGTACGGCAGCAGGACCTGTACCGCGATGGTCCAGGAGTCTTCAGACAGGCAGATGTGGGCCGAGCGGGTCAGTCTGCACCGGAAGCCCCTCAGCTTGTTGCCCTGGAAACGCAGCTCCAGAGCCAGATGGGTCACCACCATCGCGGGGACGTCTTAGCTCATCCCGGCTGGAGGAACAGTTCTGAGTCCTGAAGCGAGCTGAACCACCAACGCTGGTTTGACTGTGATGGTCTCGGTTCTGTCTTCAGCTCAGTCCGGGGGTCTTCTGGTCTCAGCAGAGTCATGGGACCTTTCATCCACTTTATCAGAGCACACACACACACACACACACACACACACTTATCAGGGAGGCCTCTTCTGACACACTCAGCTAACGACAGACTCACACACACACACACACACACACACACACTTTCCTCCTCACGCTTCACTCTTCAGCAGCCGGGCGGCCGAAGCGGAGCGCTGGAAGCCGGGTCTCTCTCGGGGCCTGAAGAGGGTCCAGGTCCGGTGGGACAAGGACATCCAGAAGGCCAGCAGCTTCCTTTCAGCCCTGCTGTGCTGCCACTCCTTCTCCCTCCACATGTCCCTCTTTGTCTCCTCGCTGCCGTCCTCATGTCCCACTTGGCCACTGGACTGGAGCCCCTTCATCGTCCCGGAGGGGGGGTCCGGGATGTCTGTCCAGGCTGTGAGGAGACGGTGTCTGCCGGGGTTTCCCTCCTATTCCAGACGGTAGATGAGACGTGAGCAGACGGTGTGAGTGTGTGAGGGGGGAGTCAGCACTGGGACGAGACTTTAGCGCTGCTCTTCAGTTCTGTCCTCCTCCCGGTTTCTTTGCAGACCAGGACGCAGCAGATGTGTCCCACCTCTTTAATAGCTCCTCCTTTATCTACATCAGTGTCCTCTCTGGAGGTGGGTGACGCACGGAGCAGCAGCAGGTTCTGTACCTGCCACCAACGCACCGATGCTGCCGCCGGGGGGGGGGCACATTCTCTCTGTTGATTGGAGGGAACACACACATTGCACCTCCCCATCATCCCCTGTTTTTCCAACACGTCACTCTTCTTCTTCACCATTTCACACAGCAAAGTTTTAACAAGGGCCAGTAGAGAGATGGAGCTAAGAAGCAGGTTCAGGTGACATGGAAAGATTCTGCCTACCGTAATGTTTAGAATAACATGGTAGGAAGAAAATGATGCTAAGGAAGATAATAAACTTAGTAGCCATGTCCTCTGATTCCTCTCAGACACAAGGACAGTGACTCAGCTGAAAAGTGTCCTTGAGACATGGTTCAGCATGTGTCTGCAGCTCCCCCCTCTGACAGCTGCTGAAGACTGAACAGTGCAAGAGGCAGAAAGACGCTGCTGTTTCTGTCCTTAACCTCTTACTGACTACAGACCCTGCACAGGAGGCAACATGAGAAATGTGCAAAAACAGAAGCAAACGGTTGGAAACACCAGTCTTAAAGGTGCCATGACAACAGATGTCCCTTCTCTGTGGTTTTGGGGGTGTAATATGATCAATGCACTTATGAGATCATGTGAGTGTCAGAGTGAGTCTTAAAGTCCCTGTTCATGGACGGTCTGCTTCATATCATTGTACGTCCCGTCCCCCAGCTGATACACCAGCCTGAGTCGAGCTACTGGACCCGGATTTCCAGCTACTTGTTCACCTTTCTGTCTGGGAAACTTGTCTTGAATTGTATTGATATAGATTAACACACACACCACCAGTCAAAACTTTGTACAGATGTGGGTATGGAAAAGTTCCCCTTTCTGCCGACTGCCAGCCGACTGCCAGCCACTTACCAGCAACTTGTCTGCTAATTCAGTCACACAGAGAAACACCTGTGTGCCCATGGGAAACAATTTCAGAGCATAAATGAACGCCCGGAACAAGGACGTTTCCACATGGCAAGTTTGGACACCGTGCATGATGACGTATTCGTGGGACAAATCGTTCAGCCAGTGATAGTGCAATAAAAGTGCACCACTTTTCTACCACTTCTGGCTGAACTTTTTCATGCCCGCATCTGTACATGTTTTTCAATTAGATTCAATGAGAAAGTGTCCAAACTTTTGACTGGTATTGTAAATGTGCTACATTTTTCATATGATCAATTAGTCGCCAAAATAACTATCAAAATAATTGTTTGCGGCAGCTCTATTGTCCATGAAATTAGCTAAATTAACATGAGACTCTTGAAATCTTATAAACTTTACAAAATAAATTTACCTGGAACAATTTTGTCTCAGCTGGAGTGATAAAAAAAAAATGCCGCTGACAATGGTAAAGCTGCTGTAACTCTAAAATGAGCAGAACAATGAAAAAGGCAATGAGAGATATGCTGAGTGGCTACACCGTCCAAATGTAACAGCCTGTCACCTCTGCCTGATGGAAAACAGGAGTTGCGCGGTCTAAGGAAGGCCCGGCCTACGTAGACCATGTAGGACGCATCCTTCGAAGGATGTAGCCCCTGAATTTGGACATAGCCATTGTTTTCATTCTTGAAATTCAGGTCGGCGGTTTTGAACAAATGGATCTAAAAGAAAACTACTGCTGCAACACTGAAGAAGGCAACCACAATGTTGTCATTACCTGTAAGTTTATTTATTTTCTGCTATCTTGTCTGATAAACATTGTTCATTGTCTGAAGTGCCCATGATGCTAACAGATAGCCTTTAGCAAACTCCGACTGCCAGCTACCCAAGGTTGACCTGGTTTCTCTAGTTAACGTTATAGCCAATCAAAACTTAAATCAACTTGGTCTCAACAGATCATATCATTATTGTACCCAACCCATTTACTGAGGAGGGAAACTCCCCGGAAAAAGTTATGTTATTTTTCTTAGGAGCATTGACATATGCAGCAGTATCAGCGACATTAAATAGTTTATACTACTGTGTCATCACTCCTTTAACTTGTAGAAAGATTAAAGAATCATAAGTCATGTTTTACTTTATCTGAAGAAAAGTTTTATTAAATCTTTAAAAGAGGGCCCCACACCCACACCATGCCTCAACAGACACATATCCCCCCTGTGCCAGCACACCCTGCCTCACATGCACACACCTAACCCCCTGTACACCCACCTTTACCCCCAACACACAGGCCCCACACACATACACCCCTCCACCTGCACTCCAACACACATATGTACCCCTGCACCCACACATACACACTCACCGTCGTCCCCCCCCCCCCCCCCCCCCCCCCCCCCCCACACACACACACACACATTTGTTTTTCTATCCCTGTGGGGTACATCCATTGACATAATGCATTCCCTAGCTGCTTACCCTAACCTAACGCCCATAACTGATTGCCTAAACCTAAACCTAAACCTAAACCTAATCCTAACCAAAACCTAATGGTAACTTAATCTCTAAAACCTAATCTTGACCCTCAAAATGGGGTTGAGACCCGGGGGACCGGGAAAATGTGTCCCTATGAGGGCAAGACGTCCCCACAGTGAAGTGAAAATCCGGAACATGGTCCCCCACAATGCTGCAAAACGTGCCCACGCACACACACTCCACACACTCCCTGTCCAGATACACACCCACAGACAAACACATTCATCCACCTGCACTCGCACACATACCCCCCCCCACACACACACACACACACACACACACACACACACACACCAGCCCCAGACCCTCCATCTGAAAAAATAGATCTTGAATTTTTCCAGTAAAACCTGATTTTATCAAAATGATTTAATGTCAGTTCCTTTTCTAGAAATCAATATAAAATAGACCCGTTTCCATATTTGACACCTCGTGTGTCTTTTTCTAAGAAAAAAAAGAACAAAACAACAATAGAAACAGTGTGGCATCAGAATTGGGGGCCTGCCTGGCCAAGTCTCCAAGCGGACCTGGGGAGCCCACCTGGCCTCTGCGACCACGAGGCAGCTGTTGTTCCTGCAGTTCTCTGATCTGTTCCTGCTTCTGGTTCAGGACTTTCAGATACCCTGCTGACCCCTGCCCCAGATCCTGATCACTGATTCCTGCTCCAGGTCTTTCAGCTGCTTCTGCTCCTGCATGAGGGGTTCTGGTTACGTTTTTGGTTCGGTTCTAGCTGGATTTCTGCTTGCTGACAACTTCACCTGCTCCTCATTAGTCCCTTAGATACTAAGTTCAGATTTATTAAGACCTAGTGAATCTGTATCATGCTGCCATCAGTCCGTTAGTCAGTCGTAGAAGTTTTGCCTTTTCTCTTTAGCTCCCGACGCTCTGCTTTAGCAGCACTGCATCCTCTCTGATAGTCCAGCATCTGGATTAATTAGTAATCTTATCACTGTAGTTTGTTTATTTATTATGGGATGAGGTCACTGTGACCTCCAAACAACCCCCCCCCCCCTCCCCCACTCACACACACACCACCTCACTAAAAAACTCAAACTCAGGTAGAAACACTGATTCTTGAAAAAAATGGACCAAATTACATTTAAAGGTCATTTTACTGCTTAGTGCGGTGAGACGTAAAACCTTTACAGGTCAGTAACATGAAGACAGACAAGTTTATTTCTTATGATAAATTCTGAAACATCAGTGGTTGAATTTACTGACCAACCACTGAGACTTTTTCAGCTGTTTACTACAGACACGCCAGACTACTGATGCATATCAAAAGTAAATAAATGGCATAAAAAGATCTTTTTTTGCTTGTGGAAACCAAATGAAATAAGTTTTATGAGACGTGCAGTCACTCAGTGTGTTGCAGCTGTGAATCAGATTCCCAGCTGTGTCTCTGACCTGCACCCGGTCCAGCAGCATGCCGGCCGTCACCATGCCCTGGCCCGCCAGCAGGCACGACGGCAGCACCTGGAGGCAGATCGCTCTGGATGACTCCCTGCAGGAAAGCTGGAGCTTCTCCTCCCTCTTCACGGGCAGGACAGGACTCCTGCTGACATTCATGTGTTTGCTAGCTGCTAACTGTCCGTGCTCGCTAACTCCAACCTGCTGCCAACCAGAAGAGCCTGAACTGTTTGTCTTTCCTTCTGTCAGCCTTTGCCCCTGCAGTCTTTATCCATTTGTGATGAGGATTTCCATCTCTGGGACTCTATAATCAGCTGATTGGTGCAGGGTATCTCACCATTCATTTCTATATCTTTAATGTGGCTCCAGCAATAAATATCAGGACCATTCATTTATAATAAGTAAAACCTCAGATTAGCATTAAACCCTTACAGTTATGTTCAAAATTATTCAACGCCCAAAGTGTTTCTTCAAATTTGACATTTATTTTTCCATCTTGTTTATAATCAGACTCAAATGAGGACATGTAAAATAGACAATGCAACTGAAAATTACAATAACATTTTCTGTAATATACCAATAAATGTCCTGTGATTACCTCATTGACAAAAATTATTCAACCCCTTAGGTAATATATCTTTAGTACAACACCCTTTGGTAATAATAATATCCTTTAGACGTTAAACAAAGCTTGACAAGTTTCCCGCAGTGATCTACAGCTATCTTAGCCCATTCTTCATGGGCAAAAGGGGCCTCCCAGTTCGTTGACATTCTTGTCTGCATGCTGCAACTGCCTTCTTCGAGTCCCAGAGCCCCTCTCTGAGAATCTGGTGATATCAGAAGGCCATTCCAGCATCTTCCAGCCTCCTTCTTGCAACCTACGTTAGTAGATTTGGGTAGGCTAGAGATCATTGTCCTGTTAGACGGTCCAACGTCTCCCAAGCCTCAGCTTTGTCATTGACTGCATACTTGAACTCTGACCTTGCACATGGTGGGGAGTCCCTGTAACCTGATGAAGCAAAACAGCCCCACAGCATGACTGACCCCCCTCCCCGTGTTTCACAGTAGGCAAGGTGTTCTTTTCTTTACAGGCATCGTTCCTTCTCTCTCAGACATATTTGCTTATCAGCTACTGGAGTCAACCTTCTTGTACTTTGAGTCAGTGAGAGGGGTATTTCTGACATGGCGTTCTGACATGGAGGCCATCATTTCGCAGTGTGCGCCTTATTGTCTCGGATGAATCCTGGGTACCTCCCTCTGACAAATCCTGTCGCATTTATCAGCTGTCTCCACCTTTTCGCCTTCAGGTACCGGACAGCAGTCGCCGACAGCATACTTTTGCTACCACATCCAGGTAGCGTTTCCAATGGGCCTTTAGCTTTAAACTTGTGGATTCTGCCTTCAGTTGTGTCTCTCTTGAAATGTTTAATGTCTTTGCTATCTTTTTGCATATCCATGTCCTTGCTTATGAAGAGAAATAATCTCCTCTTTTTGACTTCTTTGACCATTCCCTGGACTTCACCATATTATAAATTATACACCATTTTCTGCCAAGAAGAAGCTGAGTGACAGTCCTTTAAATCTGCCTAAACTTATTTATTCAACATAAAATATTCAGAAGATTTTTATGAAAACTCATGAACATGTGCATTGACCGCAGATTTGTTTGAATATCTTTTCTTCTTAGGCTTGTGAATATCAGTTGCACCATTGATATGCAGATAAAATAACCAATTTTGAGATTCACTTACTGAGTAAGAAATAGGAAAAGACATTATCTTTTAAAACTAGATTAACAATCTTACACATTCTGCTAGTATTAAGAACCGTACTCTCAAACTGAGATATTTAAGTTTTTGGTGAATATAAGAATGTAAGACTTGGTCTGATAGGCTGTTTTTGCAGTGGGTCTCTCCCCCCTTAGATGATGAAAAGTGAAGGATTCTAAGGAGTTAATATTACAGTTGTGTTCAAAATTATTCAACCTCTTACTAATTTAAAGGGTTTTAGAATATTTGACATGTCTTTTTAATCTTATTGATGATTAAATCGTATAGGGACTTACAAATTAGTAAAATGCAACTAAAATTTCAACACTCTTTTAAATACAGTAGTAAAAATCATGTTTGTAATTTCCTCACTGACAAAATTATTCACCCCCCATACAGAGATTACAACCTTAAGAATAGAGGTTTCCATCAGTCGTTTCCAAACAGCTGATGAAAGCACCAGTAGATGTGAATAGAACATAACGAGCAACAATTAAATGATTTCACTA
>JALJCO010009010.1:0-36585 GCA_023101725.1 Atherinomorus stipes
CTAGTATCTGATATATGGTAGTATCTGATACCTGCTAGTATCTGATATATGGTAGTATCTGATATATGGTAGTATCTAATACCTGCTAGTATCTGATATATGGTAGTATCCAATACCTGCTAGTATCTGATATATGGTAGTATCTAATACCTGCTAGTATCTGATATATGGTAGTATCTGATATATGGTAGTATCTAATACCTGCTAGTATCTGATACCTGCTAGTATCTAATACCTGCTAGTATCTGATATATGGTAGTATCTAATACCTGCTAGTATCTGATTTCAGTTACGTATTGCTGGCCTGCTTGTATCTGATGTGGTAGTATCTGATATATGGTAGTATCTGATACCTGCTAGTATCTGATATATGGTAGTATCTGATATATGGTAGTATCTAATACCTGCTAGTATCTGATATATGGTAGTATCTAATACCTGCTAGTATCTGATATATGGTAGTATCTAATACCTGCTAGTATCTGATATATGGTAGTATCTGATATATGGTAGTATCTGATACCTGCTAGTATCTGATATATGGTAGTATTAATACCTGCTAGTATCTGATATATGGTAGTATCTGATATATGGTAGTATTAATACCTGCTAGTATCTGATATATGGTAGTATTAATACCTGCTAGTATCTGATATATGGTAGTATCAACACCTGCTAGTATCTGATATATGGTAGTATCTGATATATGGTAGTATCTAATACCTGCTAGTATCTGATATATGGTAGTATTAATACCTGCTAGTATCTGATATATGGTAGTACCTGATATATGGTAGTATCTGATACATGGTAGTATCTGATATATGGTAGTATATGGTACCTGCTAGTATCTGATATATGGTAGTATCTAATACCTGCTAGTATCTGATATATGGTAGTATCTAATACCTGCTAGTATCTGATATATGGTAGTATCTGATACCTGCTAGTATCTGATATATGGTAGTATCTGATACCTGCTAGTATCTGATATATGGTAGTATCTGATATATGGTAGTATCTAATACCTGCTAGTATCTGATATATGGTAGTATCTAATGCCTGCTAGTATCAGATATGGTGGTATCTGATACCTGTAGTATCTGATATATGCTAGTATCTGATATATGGTAGTATCTACTACCTGCTAGTATCTGATATATGGTAGTATCTGATATATGGTAGTATCTAATACCTGCTAGTATCTGATATATGGTAGTATCTAATACCTGCTAGTATCTGATATATGGTAGTATCTAATGCCTGCTAGTATCTGATATATGGTAGTATCTGATACCTGCTAGTATCTGATATATGGTAGTTTCTGATATATGGTAGTATCTGATACCTGCTAGTATCTGATATATGGTAGTATCTAATACCTGCTAGTATCTGATATATGGTAGTATCCGATACCTGCTAGTATCTGATATATGGTAGTATCTAATACCTGCTAGTATCTGATATATGGTAGTATCTGATATATGGTAGTATCTGATACCTGCTAGTATCTGATATATGGTAGTATCTAATACCTGCTAGTATCTGATATATGGTAGTATCTGATATATGGTAGTATCTGATACCTGCTAGTATCTGATATATGGTAGTATCTAATACCTGCTAGTATCTGATACATGGTAGTATCTGATATATGGTAGTATCTAATACCTGCTAGTATCTGATATATGGTAGTATCTAATACCTGCTAGTATCTGATATATGGTAGTATCTAATACCTGCTAGTATCTGATATATGGTAGTATCTGATACCTGCTAGTATCTGATATATGGTAGTATCTAATACCTGCTAGTATCTGATATATGGTAGTATCTAATACCTGCTAGTATCTGATATATGGTAGTATCTAATACCTGCTAGTATCTGATATATGGTAGTATCTAATACCTGCTAGTATCTGATATATGGTAGTATCTAATACCTGCTAGTATCTGATACATGGTAGTATCTGATACCTGCTAGTATCTAATACCTGCTAGTATCTGATACATGGTAGTATCTGATACCTGCTAGTATCTGATACATGGTAGTATCTGATATATGGTAGTATCTAATACCTGCTAGTATCTGATATATGGTAGTATCTAATACCTGCTAGTATCTGATATATGGTAGTATCTAATACCTGCTAGTATCTGATATATGGTAGTATCTGATACATGGTAGTATCTGATACATGGTAGTATCTGATATATGGTAGTATCTAATACCTGCTAGTATCTGATATATGGTAGTATCTAATACCTGCTAGTATCCGATACATGGTAGTATCTGATATATGGTAGTATCTGATACCTGCTAGTATCTGATATATGGTAGTATCTAATACCTGCTAGTATCTGATATATGGTAGTATCTAATACCTGCTAGTATCTGATATATGGTAGTATCTAATACCTGCTAGTATCTGATATATGGTAGTATCTGATACCTGCTAGTATCTGATATATGGTAGTATCTAATACCTGCTAGTATCTGATATATGGTAGTATCTGATATATGGTAGTATTTAATAACTGCTAGTATCTGATATATGAGTAGTATCTAATACCTGCTAGTATCTGATTATGGTATATATACCTGCTAGATCTGATTATGGTAGTATCTAATACCTGCTAGATCTGATTTGGTAGTATCTAATACCTGCTAGATCTGATTTGGTAGTATCTAATACCGTGTGACCTGTATCTAATACCTGCTGTATTGATATATGGTGTATAATACCGCTGTTCTGGTGTATTAATACCGCTAGTATGTATATGGTGATTAATACCGCTAGTATTGATAAATGGTAGTATCTAATACCTGGTAGTATCTGATATATGGTAATATCTATTACCTGCTAGTATCTGATATATGGTAGTATTAATACCTGCTAGTAACTGATATATGGTAGTATTAATACCTGCTAGTATCTGATATGTGGTAGTATTAATACCTGCTAGTATTGATATATGGTGTATAATACCCTAGTATCTGTGGTATATAATACCCTAGTATTGTTATGGTGGTATTTTTTTTTTTTGGCAACTGGGGCTAGTAACTGATGTAGGGTGATATCTAATACCTGCTAATTATCGATATATGGTAGTATCTAATACCTGCTAGTATCTGATATATGGTAGTATCTAATACCTGCGGGGGGGGGGGGCTAGTATCTGATATATGGTGTATCTAATACCTGCTAGTATCTGATATATGGTGTATCTAATACCTGCTGTATCTTGTATAGAGTAGTATCTAATACCTGCTGTATCTGGCGGGGCCTAGTATCTAATACCTGCTAGTATCTGATATATGGTAGTATCTAATACCTGCTAGTATCTGGTAGTATCTAATACCTGCTAGTATCTGATATGTGGTAGTATTAATACCTGCTAGTATCTGATATATGGTGATTAATACCGCGGGGGGGGGGGCTAGTATCTGATATATGGTGTATTTAAAACCTGCTAGTATCTGATATATGGTAGTATCTAATACCTGCTAGTATCTGATATATGGTAGTGTGTAATACCTGCGGGGGGGGGGGGGGGCTAGTATCTGATATATGGTAGTATCTAATACCTGCTAGTATCTGATATATGGTAGTATATATAGCTGCTAGTATCTGATATATGGTAGTATCTAATACCTGCTAGTATCTGATATATGGTAGTATTTAATACACCTACTAGTATCTGATATACTGTACATATTAATACCTGCTGGTGGGGGGGGGCTAGTATCTGATATATAGTAGTATCTAATACCTGCTAGTATACGATATATGGTAGTATTAATACCTGCTAGTATCTGATATATGGTGTATCTAATACCTGCTAGTATCTAGTTATGGTAGTATCTAATACCTGCTAGTATCTGATATATGGTAGTATCTAATACCTGCTGTATCTGACGGTGCCTAGTATCTAATACCTGCTAGTATCTGATATATGGTAGTACTTAATACTGTGTATCTTTGGTGTTTAATACTTCATTCTGATATATGGTTTAATCCTCTGTTTGTTATGGTTTGCCTGGGTTGGGATTTAATTTACCTGCTAGTATCTGATAAATGGTAGATTTAATACCTGCTAGGAAAGTATCTGATATATGGTAGTATCTAATACCTGCTAGTATCTGATATATGGTAGTATCTAATACCTGCTAGTATCTGATAGTATCTAATACCTGCTAGTATCTGATATATGGTAGTATCTAATACCTGCTAGTATCTGATATATGAAATGAAAAATCTAATACCTGCTAGTATCTGATAAATGGTAGTATATTATACCTGCGGGGGGGGGGGGGGGGGGGGGGGGGGGGGGGGGGGGGGGGGGGGGCTAGTATCTGATATATGGTAGTATCTAATACCTGCTAGTATCTGATATATGGTAGTATTTAATACCTGCGTGGGGGGCTAGTATCTGATATATGCTGTTTTAATACCTGCTAGTATCTGATATATGGTAGTATCTAATACCTGCTAGTATCTGATATATGGTAGTATTAATACACTAGTATCTGATATATAGTAGTATCTAATACCTGCTAGTATCTGATATTATGAAGAAGTAGTATCTAATACCTGCTAGTATCTGATATATGAAGTAGTATCTAATACCTGCTAGTATCTGACGGGGGATAGTATCTAATACCTGCTAGTATCTGATATATGGTAGTATCTGATACCTGCTAGTATCTGTTATGGTAGTATCTAATACCTGCTAGTATCTATATATGGTAGTATCTGATATATGGTAGTATCTAATACCTGCTAGTATCTGATATATGGTAGTATTTAATACCTGCAAGTGTATTGATACATGGTAGTATCTGATATATGGTAGTATTTAATATCTGCTAGTATGTGATATATGGTAGTATCTAATACCTGGTAGTATCTGGTAAATGGTAGTATCTAATACCTGCTAGTATCTGATATATGGTAGTATCTGATATATGGTAGTATCTAATACCTGCTAGTATCTGATATATGGTAGTATCTAATACCTGCTAGTAGTGTTGTAGTCAAGACTGCACCAACCGAGACCAAGATATTTCCGAGACCAGGGAGTACCGAGACCAAGACAAGGTCAAGACATTTAGAGGTCGAGACCGTGACAAGACCAAGACTTTCTACAGACCGAGACCGAGACGAGACCAAGACCTTTACGGACTGAGACCAAGCCGAGACCAAGGACACAAATATCAAAGAAAAATCATAACAAAACATCAAAATGTGAGGGTTTTTTAAAGTTAACTTTTAAACAAATATGACAACAAAAATTAATCGTTGTTCTGTTGTTTTGAAAGCTGCACTAAGAATTAAATAAACTATAAACTAATAAATTTTGGCAAACATCAAATTTAACTATTGCCAAGTTGGGAGAAATCTCTTCTTATTTTCTGTCATTTGGTCTCTTTTTTAATCTCAGTGTCTGTTTTAGAACTAATGACAACAGTATAAGTAGCCTACTCCGATATGTAGGCCTTCATAAGTTCTGCATATCATCTGAAATTTCTGCAGTATCATCATCATCATCATCATCATCATACTCACAATGTTGAAAAGTTTTACAAAGAACTATTTTGTTTAGTAATGAGACAGTTTGTACAAACATGAAATGATATAATCACTACTAAAAAAAGTTTATAATCAAACAAAATTCAGATTCACAACGGAACTGAAGTACACACGCACGCTGCATGAGGTGAGAACCATGTAGACTCAATCACAAATGCGCAAACAGGGAGTTTGTTCAGTAAATATAAACTCTACATTAACCTGGAGACAATAATGACCCTGCTAAGCATCACTGTTGCAGGTAAGATGTTCTTAATGATCTCTGATGTGAAATAATTACTCTGCATACCTGAAGTCTGAAAAAATAACGGGGATTTGCTGTGTGGATGATCGATCTCTGATCAGTGACTGAACAGCTGATGATGATGCTTTGCGCCTTGGCAGGCGGAAGAAGTAGTTCAAACCTATTTGTACGATTTAGTTAGTTTTCACGGTGTTCATCGGTGATAATAAAACGTGAAATCAGATTTAGCCTGAGAATCAGTTCTATAATACAGGTGATTGGTCGGGGAAGAATCACTATTTCAGTATCAATCCGCACAGAAATCGTCTTTTCGGGTAAATGCTTTTGAGCTTCATGGTTTTTTGGTTAATTTTATTATAAATACTGAGGTCCTGGTCCAGACCTCGGTATGCTATGGTATGGCAATGGTAGCTACAGTCATGCTTTACAAGTTCACACAGCCGGGCTTCTCCTCCTGTCGGCTCGCGCATCTCTGCAGGTGTGCGCAGGAGGCGCTTGGTCACAGTGCAGCTGCAGGGAGACGTAACACTACCGATGTTTTTCATCATTTTTTGTCATTCGCTGTTTCTAAGAGGCTCCTTTTCCACTCTTATCAGCAGCTAAGTTATGGACAAAAAGTCGTATCAGCAGTGGTCTCCGACCTGTCTCGTTCAAAAATCCCGAGACTGCCCTGTCCGAGACTGAGACAAGACCGAGACAAAATGCTGTCGATACTTTGACTGAGACCGAGAACCTAAAAAAATGGTCTCGAGACCGGTCTCGAGACCAAGACCGATCTCGAGTACTACAACACTACTCTGCTAGCATCTGATATATGGTAGTATCTGATATATGGTAGTATCTGATACCTGCTAGTATCTGATACCTGGTAGTATCTGATATATGGTAGTATCTAATACCTGCTAGTATCTGATATATGGTAGTATCTAATACCTGCTAGCATCTGATATATGGTAGTATCTGATATATGGTAGTATCTGATATATGGTAGTATCTGAATATGCTAGTAACTAATACCTGCTAGTATCTGATACCTGGTAGCATCTGATACCTGGTAGTATCTGATATATGGTAGTATCTGATACCTGCTAGTATCTGATACATGGTAGTATCTGATACATGGTAGTATCTGATACCTGGTAGCATCTGGGATATATGGTAGTATCTGATATATGCTAGTATCTAATACCTGCTAGTATCTAATACCTGCTAGTATCTAATACCTGCTAGTATCTGATATATGGTAGTATCTAATACCTGCTAGCATCTGATATATGGTAGTATCTGATATATGGTAGTATCTGATATATGCTAGTATCTAATACCTGCTAGTATCTGATACCTGCTAGCATCTGATATATGGTAGTATCTGATATATGCTAGTATCTAATACCTGCTAGTATCTGATACCTGCTAGTATCTGATATATGGTAGTATCTGATACCTGCTAGTATCTCATATATATGCTAGTATCTGATATATGCTAGTATCTCATACCTGCTAGTATCTGATATATGGTAGTATCTGATACCTGCTAGTATCTCAATATATGCTAGTATCTGATATCTGGTTCTGAGGTCAGGGATATTTTTTGGGATCTTTTTTTGCTCTCAGAGCTGAGCATATCTCGTATATCTCAGGAACCTCACAGTTGTCTGCATTTATCGGTATCGGTTGATATTGGAAATTAAGAGTTGGACAATATTAACCTGATTTACATCATCTGGGTGCGTTCAACAAGTACACGCGGGGGCGTTCCCTTTCCTCACGCACTCCATCTGAGTAAGGCGACAGTTATAGGTGATTTCGTCTGGTTAGAGAACAATAGGAGCCAATCACTAATCGCGGGTGGGAATTTTGAAGGATGGGCGGCGTTTGGCCGGATGTGATGTAGAAGCACAGGCGACAGCAGTGTAGTCAGTCAATTATTTCAGTTTTTTCTTTGCACATTCGACAAAAAAGTCGTTCGCAGACTGTACACCGCTCGTACTAGCTGTCGCCGCCGCCGCCATGTTGTTTGACTGAAGCTTTTTGAGCTTGATAACATGTTTTGATAACTCGATCCTCTATGCGTGGTGGCTCTGGTGTCGCTCTGAGTTGCGTCACGGGTTGCGTCATTCGGTTCAACGTGAGTGGCTGAAGTAGCGTGTCAGTCAAGATGACGGACAGATCTTCTATCCAATCACATGCAAGAGTTTTTAGAAAAAAAAAGACTAATTTGAAATGACATCGGGTTAACTCCCCTCCCCAGATGGTATTGCAAATACACAGGTGGCAGGGAGTCAGGTTAGGACAATATCGCATATCGGTTAAAAAGATAACATCCCAAGTCATAAAACATATTGTACAGATTTCTACTCACTAACAGCCTTGATAGCACGAGAGAAGCTCACTTTTCCTCCATGATCAAAGTTTCGTTTGTTTGTTTATTTATTCTGATTAGCATCCAAATGATCAATAAATACACAAGAGCAGAAAAAGAAGATGATATCAAAGAGGTGTTGGCTGAAGCCAGAGCTTATTTCGCCATCCCTTCTTCCACAAAACTCATCCTCAGTTACAGCAGAGACTTTCATGGAAATAAAGAAATTACAAGAAAAACAACAACAACAAACAACGTTTCATCTCAGAAGACTAAATAAATACATCGGGGAAAGTTTTGTGGTCTCAGTTCTGAGAATACCGGACTGAACTTGTCTGAGTGCTGCTTTTCTGCTGGTCCTCGCCTGCAGGAGAAAGCTGGCCCCTGAAATTCCCCATTTCCTGGAAAAGGAGCTGAGAAATGGAAGAAGGGAAAACAAATGAATCATTTTTCAGCACGACAGCGACCGCAGACTGTAAATGATGTTTGTCTGGCTCCGGGTTTATGTTTTCTACTTTCAGGTCAATTTTCTGAACTCCAATTGCTCCTCCTGACTTAGTTAAATCCGGAAAAATAATCTTTGTCTGTCGATAACAAACTAGCAGTCTGTTTCATTCACGTGTTGTTTATTCTTCCCAGCCGGAGAAACATAATGGTGATGGACAATTTCATCATGTAGCAGCTCCAGAGGGCTTATTCCCCCCCAGAGAGGCGGCAGCATGATGGCAGTGCTGCTCTTTGATTGCGCTGCCTTCATGGCCGTCCAGCGCCGTGGGGTGAGGCTCAAAGTAAAGCAGGTGGACGGCAGTATGGAGTCTGGGATTACCTCCGCTTTAATTGACAGATAGTGCAGCTTGTCCTCCTCCAGAGCTTTGTGGTGGAAGTGCTGCAAAACAGACGGGAGTCCTGCTGAGAATCACACGTTCGCTTTTTATATTACCTCTCCACAGCAGGCTTCAGCGGCAGCTCCAGCTGATGTCATCTCCGTGCATTTCTCTGATGGCTCTTTTGTTGTAGGAAGCAGCAGTTGGAACAAGGAGAAGGTGGGGGGAAATCTGCACGCTGGGGGGAAATACGTCAATTCATCCAACCACATTCAGGCCTCCAGGGGTTAAATCTGCAAAGAAACTCCACAAAATGTGTGAATGTACAGGTGGATTATGCAGATTTTAAAGCTACAGTCGTCCTCATAATTATTCACCCCCCATTAAAGACAGAAAATAATCAGCTGTAAGTTAAATGAGTTAAAATTGACAAAAGTAATATTAAATAAAAATTCTATGAGAATTGTGACGTTGATTTTGTATTGCTGTTTGATAAAAATATTAACAACAAACAAACAAAAAATAAAACAATAAACAAGCGTGATGGGGCTCCTAAGCTAAAATGTTGAGCAACACTCTGAGACAATCACTGCAATCAGTTTGGTTTGTTTGTTTGTTTTAATTATTATTTTTTAACTACAATTCAAAAACAATACTTCACTAAATTATTCTTTTTTTGTCATTTTTTATTTATTATTACTTTTTCAGTTTCTTGTTATTTGAATTACTGTGGTGAATTTAGCCTTTTCTTTAATAGGAGTGTGTCTAAATTTTCGGCCTGTACTGTATATTTTAAAAGTTTGCTTTTTTTAATTATTATTTTCAACTACAATTCAAAAACTATAATTCACTAAACTATTATTATTTTGTACATTTTTATTTATTATTAGTTAGTTTCTTTAATTTCTTGTTATTTGAATTATTGTTAGGAATTAAGTAGGGCTGTCAGATGATTAAAAAAATTAATCTTATTAATTACAGGATTTGTAATTAATAAATTAATAAATTAATCACATTATAATCTCATATCTGTCGTGGGGAACAATGGTCCTAAACCACTAAGTCTGAACAACAGACACACAAAGGGGTTTAAATAGAATAAAGAGAAATAAGATAATTTGCACACAATATACAATATAATATACAATTAAAACCGGTCACAGATTTATTTACAGAACTTTTTTTGCAATTCTACCAGACATTTTTCAACAGATCAGAAATATTGTAAAAATGAATAAACAGGAATTTTATTTCATTGCGCACAAGATGTAATATTTGGATAATATTCCCGGATTTTTAAGTGTTAAATGAAGTGTTTGCTGGTTAGAAACAACAGATAGTCTCTGTGGAAAATTAAAAATTATGCAGACAAGCATTTAGGCGGCTGTAACTCAGGTGGAAGAACAGTCATCTTTCAACCGGAGGGTCGGGGGATCGATTCCAGGCTTCCCTAGACTACATGCTGAAGTGTCCTTGAGCAAGACATTGAACCCCAAGTTGCCTCCCGATGTGCCGATCGGGGTTTGAATGTGTGTGACTGGGTGAATGTGATATGTAGTGTAAAGCTCCCTGAATGGTTAGTATGACTGGAAAAGCGCCGTATAAGTACAGTCCATTTACCATAAAAGAGAGTTTTTGCCTCAGAAAATGCATCTGTTTGACATGATTTAGGTGATAACGTTCAGGTACCGACAGATAAAGGAAAAAGAATTAAATGTCCAGTTCCATTTAGTTTGTGTGACGTATATAAAGGAATAAATGGAAAGAAAGCCGTCACACAGCTGTGGAGTCTGCAGTTGCTAGGCAACGGGACTGGAGCACTATGGAAATTCTCATTGGCGAGGATGTCCCGTTTCAGCAGCTAGCGTTTAGGAGGCTGCTTCAGAGTGCGTAGACTTCGTAGTGTACAGACTGCAGCATGAGACACAGCTACGGGCACGTCTTCTTCTTCTTCTTCTTCTTCTTCTTCTTCTGGTGTTTATTAGTGGTTCGCAAACAGCTTTAGGTGCAATGCCGCCACCCACTGGCTGGGTCATTCAGCTCGTGCATTGAATTAGCACTCTGAATTAATCGCAGTTATTTTTTTTAAATGCACTAATTTGCAGTGTAATTAATTAATCTAATTAATGCGTTAAACTGACAAATTAAGCATTTTCTTCAATGGAGGGTGAATCATTTTGAGGGGCTAAAAAGGTAGAAGTCTATTCTAATTTAATGATTCAGTGAGATAATAAAGGAAAAAAAAGACCAAAATAAAAACCCCGTCCGCTGAACTTCTGCTCTCACCTGCACGGTTAACGTCTGTCTTCTTATGAATTCATAAATATTTGTCTTTATTTGGCGTCCCAGCACCACCGTGAGCATCAGTCATTCATGATATGCAACAGGAGCCAGACACCATCCCTGAGCCGCATGTAAACAGGGAACCACCTTAATCCTAATTAGAGGACGTGGGAATAGAAGAGGCTTCTTTTTCCAGACTCTTTTACACCATGCAGACATGCAAACTGAAATAAGGAATGTAATTGGTAAATAAAGCCCTCAGTTTTGATCTTTGCTTCTAATTATTCTTGGAGGATGCCGTTCTTTGTGAGTTTGCTTAATTATGATGCTTCATCCACGTATGATCTCGAGGTTCAGACAGCGAAGCAGCAGCTAAAGCAAAGAAGTGAAATGAAACCAGGAAATGATTCGTGTCAGAATCAGTTGCTTCCTGCTCAGATGTGAGGCGTATCAGGATGCATCTGCAGGTTTCTGACTGGGTTTATAAATACGTGGCCACTGTGCTGATTTATGCTTCACTTTTCCTGCAGATTAAAAGCAACTTGCACATTAAACACAAGAAAAGAGACAAAAATGCACATTAAGTGTATTAACCAGAGGCGAGCCACAGTCCAGTTTAACACCATTTCATTCCTGTTAATCCTGTTTACATCTAAGTTTTTATCATCCACCAACGTCCTGAAACAAAGTTATTACCTAAAAATCCACAAACAGCTTTATCTGGATGAGAGAGGATGATTCTGGGCTGCAGGTGTGTCTGAGCGGTGAACCACATGCATGGATTTTTGTTGTGAAATTATTACATGTCAACAAGCAAAGTACAGGATTGTTTTATACTTTTCAAGTTTGTAAAAAAAAAAAGAAAAAGAAAGCGACTTAAGGGACATTCCACCCACAGAATGATGTAACTTTATCTTCCACCCCCCCTCATGGTGAGAAAGACTCTGCAGCACTTTTTTAATATCTCAAATGCAGCCGGTGATCAGGAAGGCTTCTCGTCCCCCCCCAACTTTCATATAATGGAGTTGACCGGGGTCCGAGCCAAAAAAGGTCCATAAAAGTCCACAAAAACGTGTCAATATTCCTCCATACTGCTCGTCCAATGTAATCCAAGTGTCCTGAGTGGGTAGCGTCCACAATTTACTGGAAACCATCATTTAGTAGATTTTTAGAGCCTAAACAGTAGAACATCAGTACTACATCAGTACTACATTGAATCTCCTGCAAGAACACCGATGCACGTTCATGAAACTACGGAAGCCGCGGCAGACGAGATCACGCGTTCTCTTTTTCTTTCTTTCTTTCTTTTAGATCAATATCAACCCCTCTTGGACCCTCTTGTGTTTGTCCCGGTTTGTCTGCAGCTCTGTTGCTCTTAGCACAATGTAAACAGCTAATTTCTTCTTCTACGCTTGCATTATCTGCAGAGTAGGCTCTGAGGCCTCCGTAGCTTCGTTAACACGCATATGCGCGCTTCATGAACGTAAGATGTAATAGATCACATTGGATTAGTGAGTGGAGATAACTAAGCAGAGCTGAGAAGATGGATGGAGCACCAGCTAATGCTAATGCTAACGTTAATGCTAACGCTAACAGAAGCTCTGAAGCATCTGCAGCTTCATCTAGAAACAAACATCTAACACTCGTTGGAAAAAAAGAATCTTTAATAAAAAAAGAGAGAAAATCAGCTGTTGATGCAGAAAATGTCTGTTATGTTTGGAAGTTCTTTAAAAATTCTAAGAAAAGTTTAATTTAAATAAATTGTTGGATGAAACTTTGTGCTTTAATTTTCTGTCTAAACAAATAAAATCCAGGTTTTTACAGATTATTTAAACTGAGCCTTTTTATTTCCAATGTGATCTATTACTGCAGCATTTTATCTCTTTTTAAATCAGTTTCCATCAGTTTTTTCTGTTGTTCCTCTTTTTGTAGTAAAATGATGTAGATTTTGTGTTTATAGTCTAATTCTGATTTGTTCTTGTAGGAGTCTGATTTTATTCCATGAATTATACGTGTGATATAAATGTGTTTGTGACCATCTCAGAATATATTTTATATGATGTTATTCATGTTTATCAGCCACATTTTACAGGTTCAGTCTGTTAAAGCAGCTGGATTTGCTTTAGTTATTAAAGAAAGAAACCAGAAATGATCATTACACTGAAACAGAGTTAAAGATGAACCTGGACCAGTTATTACACTGATACAGAGTTAAAGATGAACCTGGACCAGTTTGGACTGGAAACTTCTAAACATTTGCTAACCAAGCCCCCCACCGTGGTTAAATGACGGGAAAAGGTGTTTCCAAATGTAACTGATGAAAACCCGACAGCCCCTGCCCCGGCTGATGGCTTCATGTCTGAGGCTCATGTTGGGATGCCATGGGAGTGCTAGCGGGCTAATTAGCACCGCGCCAAGTGCTTAATCCCCACCGAAGTCATTAGTCTGTGAAACAAACTGTGGTGCTCAGATTGAAGGTAATTAAGAGTGATCCCTGACGCGCAGGCTGGGTGTTACTCCTCAGCTTCCCGTCTGCAGCTCGCCCAGCTTCTCAAACCTGCACAGATGCATGCAGGGACAGACCACGTCCACCATCGCCACAGCTAAACTGGAGAGATGAGAGCCAGCCCCCCAGGCAGGATGTGCTTTGCTACCGTCCGGTCTCTCACTCATGCACTCTTCTGCAATCAAAATGCATTCGGTCTGTCAATTATTCCCAAGGTTGTCTTTCCTTGCAGTAATCACGCCTGACATCTGACACCATTAGCTGGAACTGGCTATTACAGCGGTCCCTGCAGGTGCTTCTGTGGTCTCCATGATCGCATGTTTTGAAGAGCTCTTAAGTAATTCATGAATACTTACTGTGATAGAGAGGCTGCTTTATTTGAACCTTTGAGTTTGTTTTGGCCTATCTATGCATGCGAGCGTCATCTTGGTAAACTGCAACCCTGCAGTTCAGCGTGGGTAGTAGGGTCCGGCATCGAGGATCGAGCATCGATGGGAACCAGGACAAACTCTCCGATTCTCCCGGAATCGTTCAGGTTTTTACATTTCAATTCCTAATTTCGATGCCCAATCTGCAGAACACCTTAGAATTCACCAGATGCAGAACGTTTGTTAGTACCGAGTTTCTATTAGGCTACACCAGATCACGCTGACGCACGCGACACAGCTCGGCTTCTTTGCCGCTATACTCAGCGGCTTTTCAGACCCTCTGTTCACTTTCTTTTAACAAAATCGCTAGCAACAAGTCTGGAGACACTTTCTGGTCTTGTTTAAAACTTTTGAGACCAACGTGAACGAACGTTTCGGTTACTGCACGCTGTCACCCCCCCCCCCCCATTGGTGCGTTCCAGGTGTCAGTTGGTGATGTCATCACCAGGTATTTTGCGTTCCAGTTGCACCAACTTGGGAAAAAACAGCATATTTTTTAGAGCAAAGCTAGAAAATAACACAGATGTTATGTTACCATGACAACAACAGCTAGTTTCAGTGTATTTCTTAAATAAACACATTATCATGCTGCTTTTTAAAGAAAAAAAGACTCTATAACAGTAAAATTCAATAACAACAATTCAGTGCTGTTTACACTTGGAAATTATGATCAGAAAATCACTTATAGAAGTTTAATAAACGCAGCGATGGTACTGGACACCGCCGTCTTTAAATCTACAATCTCGGGGTCTTCTGCAGATTACGAGCTCGTTTCTCAGAAAAACGAGTTCATCACGTCACTTCCTCGGAAAAAACGAGTTCTGAGACAACTGGAACGCACTCATTGTTATTGTTATTGCTATTATTATTTTCAATAATATTCTTATTTTACTCCTTTACTTGTTTCTAATTTATTTTCAGTTTAATTTTTTAAAGTTATATTTGAAGTTAAGTTATATGGTTCAATAAACAATTTTTGTAAAATCAATGAAAATCGTATATATTAATCGTGATTTCAGTATCAGTCAAAATAATTGTGATTATAATTTTTTCCATAATCATCCAGCCCTAGGACAGTATGTGCAATCCTTTCATAAATCAGAGCCCGAGAACAAAACTGGAACGATGATGTGTTTTCTGACCTGAAACTTTATTGGATGGAGCTCTTTATGTGAGCGGAGAGAAGGAGCTGCATCTTGGAATATGCTTCATAACCTCCAGTTACGCTCTGATAATGAAATGGATTTTAGGTTTAACGCGTAGCTTCTGATTCAAACATCAGCCGAATGTCAGTAACAACAATGATTTCTGGGGTCAGTACCCATCTCTGACGTGTGGGGGCTCTGGAGGGGGCTGCCTTCCTCAAAAACCAGACATGGTAACTTTGCAGGAGTGGATCCGTCTCTCATTAACGGAGGTGTCTGTTGCAGGGATGGGCATATCGATACCCTGGAGTCGATACTTCGATACCAGCCAGATAAAATATCGTAATTAATACATTTTTGAGTATCATGATACCACTGTACAGATACAAAACAAACAATTTGTTTCTACTTCTGTATCACATGATGGTGGTAGTCTATCAGATTCTAGCTTCTGTATCACATGATGGTGGTAGCCTATCAGATTCTAGCTTCTGTACCACATGATGGTGGTAGCCTATCAGATTCTAGCTTCTGTGTCACATGATGGTGGTAGCCTATCAGATTCTAGCTTCTGTGTCACATGATGGTGGTAGCCTATCAGATTCTAGCTTCTGTATCACATGATGGTGGTAGCCTATCAGATTCTAGCTTCTGTGTCACATGATGGTGGTAGCCTATCAGATTCTAGCTTCTGTATCACATGATGGTGGTAGCCTATCAGATTCTAGCTTCTGTATCACATGATGGTGGTAGCCTATCAGATTCTAGCTTCTGTACCACATGATGGTGGTAGCCTATCAGATTCTAGCTTCTGTGTCACATGATGGTGGTAGCCTATCAGATTCTAGCTTCTGTATCACATGATGGTGGTAGCCTATCAGATTCTAGCTTCTGTATCACATGATGGTGGTAGCCTATCAGATTCTAGCTTCTGTATCACATGATGGTGGTAGCCTATCAGATTCTAGCTTCTGTATCACATGATGGTGGTAGCCTATCAGATTCTAGCTTCTGTATCACATGATGGTGGTAGCCTATCAGATTCTAGCTTCTGTATCACATGATGGTGGTAGCCTATCAGATTCTAGCTTCGGTATCACATGATGGTGGTAGCCTATCAGATTCTAGCTTCTGTATCACATGATGGTGGTAGCCTATCAGATTCTAGCTTCTGTATCACATGATGGTGGTAGCCTATCAGATTCTAGCTTCTGTATCACATGATGGTGGTAGCCTATCAGATTCTAGCTTCTGTACCACATGATGGTGGTAGCCTATCAGATTCTAGCTTCTGTGTCACATGATGGTGGTAGCCTATCAGATTCTAGCTTCTGTATCACATGATGGTGGTAGCCTATCAGATTCTAGCTTCTGTATCACATGATGGTGGTAGCCTATCAGATTCTAGCTTCTGTATCACATGATGGTGGTAGCCTATCAGATTCTAGCTTCTGTATCACATGATGGTGGTAGCCTATCAGATTCTAGCTTCTGTATCACATGATGGTGGTAGCCTATCAGATTCTAGCTTCTGTATCACATGATGGTGGTAGCCTATCAGATTCTAGCTTCGGTATCACATGATGGTGGTAGCCTATCAGATTCTAGCTTCTGTATCACATGATGGTGGTAGCCTATCAGATTCTAGCTTCTGTATCACATGATGGTGGTAGCCTATCAGATTCTAGCTTCGGTATCACATGATGGTGGTAGCCTATCAGATTCTAGCTTCTGTATCACATGATGGTGGGAGCCTATCAGATTCTTAGCTTCTGTATCACATGATGGTGGTAGCCTATCAGATTCTAGCTTCTGTATCACATGATGGTGGTAGCCTATCAGATGTCATGATGATGCTGCTACTGTTTGGGATGATGATGATTATTGTACATTATGTTTTGGTAAATTTGGATTATTACTATTACATTTTCTATTTTAACATTTTCCACTTCATAAATTTGATCATTCTAGTTTGTATATATTATGTTATTTGATAATTAAAAGACGTTTTAATCTATTTTTGTTTAATTTTATCATTGCCATAATTTTTTTTTTTTTTTTTAAGTATTTCTTTCCAGTACTTCTGTTTTCAGGTTTTACTTATATCTAATATTACCCTTGCATTCAAGACATTAATGCAAAATGTACAATCACGTGATTTTCTTTTAAAGGACAAAAAGCATCGATATCGATATCAGTGTCGCTGAAAAAGTGCCATAAACTACTGGTATCGTATCCACATGAAAAATTTCGGTATTGTCCATCCCTAGTTTGTTCTGAACACGGTAAGAGTGACCAGTAAAGACAGGAAAGCAAGTCCTGTGTGTTCTGACCGACCCCCCCATGGTGAACATCAAACCTCCTTACCAACACCTAGACACTGCTACATCATCATCACCCTGATAGGACACATTTCTGGAATTGTTCCATATAACTCCGTAGAATTTGGTAAAAAATTATAAGAAAGGATCTGACTGAGTTCTATAACGTTTCCAAAGTTGATCCGGATCCAGAGAAAATTCAGGAAACGATGATCCAGAACACACAAAGATACGTGGAGCTGGTTGGAGGAGGTCTGCGCCCTCACAGAGCTTTTCTAGTTTTCTAGTAACATTCTGGATGGGGAAGAAGCAGGAGGTCGGAACCAAACGCTGACAAACACAGAAACATGAACCCGACAGAACTAGATGGAAAAGCTGCTCTTCTTTTATCATGTCCCCGTGTCCCTGCGTTTGCGTGTTTATTCATCTACGTCAGCTGTAAATTGTTTGTCCACGAAGGACAGCAGCCTCCTAAATGGGGGAGAACAGAAAATCCATCACTTCTAATCTTCTGGCCTTTCTCTAATATCATATTGGAAAGGGTATTAATTTGCAGCCTGAAATCACTTTGCTTATATGGAAATTCACCTGTGGCATAATGATTAGTGGTGGGGGCTGAGACGCATGCGGACGCACACGGACACATAAGAGACCGAATTTATTTAAGACGGGCAGCATCGAAGCCTGAAGCCTGACTTTAGCTGGTTAACATCACCGTGCTGATGATCTGCAACCAGCAGCTATCTGGGGGGGGGGGCTTGGTCACATTCACACAATCACTCCTCATTCTTCCATTTAACATCTTGTTCCCACACTTACTAACTTGCATGGTGATGACATCACTGTGATGTCATGTGGTGACATCACCACAAACTCCAGTTGTTCCTTCCTCTGTGTGATCAGTGTGGTTCTGTGATTATTATGGTCTGTTCCAGCTTGTCTGTCTGTCTGAGGTCTGAATGATCGTCAGCTTTGTTTCTGATGAAGATGTTGCAGGTGCAGCAGCTCTCTCTCTCTATCAGCTCTCTCTCTCTATCAGCTCTCTCTCTCTCTCTCTCTATCAGCTCTCTTTTCTCTCTATCAGCCTCTCTTTTCTCTCTATCAGCTCTCTTTTCTCTCTTTCTATCAGCTCTCTCTCTCTCTCTATCAGCTCTCTTTTCTCTCTTTCTATCAGCTCTCTTTTCTCTCTTTCTATCAGCTCTCTTTTCTCTCTTTCTATCAGCTCTCTTTTCTCTCTATCAGCTCTCTTTTCTCTCTTTCTATCAGCTCTCTTTTCTCTCTATCAGCTCTCTTTTCTCTCTTTCTTTCTCACTCTCTTTTCTCTATCAGCTCTCTTTTCTCTCTATCAGCTCTCTCTTTTCTCTCTTTCTTTCTCACTCTCTTTTCTCTATCAGCTCTCTTTTCTCTCTATCAGCTCTCTTTTCTCTGCCCCCTTTTCTTTTCCCTCTTGTCAGGTCCAGCAATAATACAGTATGTAAATTCAATAATATAATAAATACAAAGAAAAAAATAAGTAAAAAACAATAAAGCATAATATTTGTACATCAAGAGGAAAGCAAATCTGCCAGGAACACCACAGCAGTCAGACCCCCATTCTGCTGCTATGATGCTGGACAGGACACGGAGAAAAAAAAAAACAAACTGTATATACATATATACAGTATATATATATATATATATATATATATATATATATATATATATATATATATATATAACTTACAACACATTGTGTTTTCTCTCTGATGGATCGTCGGCTGTTGGAAGTTTGTCCATCATCATGTGATCGTTGGTTGCTGCTGCCTCACCTGCGTCTGACTGCAGGTGAACTCATACGAGCACCAGAGTCCTGCAACAGTTCGGATACGTGACGGTAACCTGCAGAAACGCTGTTTAGCAGATAGAAATGACAAAGATAAGATTAAAAGACAAAGTTTGTTTTTCGTTTGTGGACGTGACGTGTTTGAACATCAGGATCATTTCCAGCAGCAGAGACGCTGCTGGTGATGAGAAGCAGGAGAACAACGTCAGAACCAGGATGATGATCTGTACGCAGGAATCTCGGAATCACAGAAATAAAGACCCTAAGTGGTAAAATGACAGAGACCACGGTGAGTTTATAGCTAACAAGCTACGGAATGGCCGAGACAAGGTGGAGAAGAAGTGGAGAAAAGGTGGAGACGAGGTGACGAAATGGAGACGAAATACGTAGATGTTTGGTGATTGGTAGAACTGGTAAGCCCCGCCCCTTACGTGATCTCCGCTTCTTCCAGCCGCCATATTTAAAAAGTCCCACAGCTGTTTACCTGTTTACCGAGATCGTAATAACAACAAGAACTATTCCAACAGGAGCGTACCAATTCATGATTAAATCCATCATAATGGAACACGTCCCCAATCCAGAACTGTTCTGAAATGTTCAAAAGCGATTATTTTATACTGATTTAATGACCAAACACTGCTGAAAGTACAGCAGGAGAATCTGCGGCTGCTGCCCGGATACTTTAGTGGACGGACCGTCCTCTAAAGTATCCGTGCGCACTTCAGCTAAAGGTAAACAAGGGAAAGCTGTAAGTTAGCTTTATTATAGCTTTGAATGAAAGAGATGAGAAACCTCAGTTTTGTACAGGGACAAGAGACACATTTATGCCCCAAATGATCTGATACAGTATCAGACCATCATGGTCCCTAACAAGGTCCTCCCTCATGTGCGAACGCACACTGAAGGCGAAGGGTAGTTTTTATAACTTATCTCGGCAGGCGTAGTTACAGGAACTGCGTTCTTAGAACCTCTCTGTCCGAATGCACCTATAAATAACAGTGTAAAAATACGGTCCTCGTGGCCCTCTCGGTGGAAAAGGAACGTTTTTTTTGCGGCCCTCTAGGTGGCGCTGGAGGCCTGAGCTTGGACCGCGGCCTCACGGTTAAGAACCGCTGATTTCCAACACCAGTGCAGAAGTATTCATCATCTCTGTTCATCCCAGAACCTTCCAGACTGACGAGGACCTGAGTTTTCTTCAAGGATGCTGTTGATGTAAATACAAAATCCTTCAAACTCGTAGTAGTTTAGTGTACTTTTGTGTTTTTTGCAGGTTTAGAAAATCTGTGCATGAATGTGAAGACTTCATGTGATATAATGTAAGTGCATATTATGCATCTGACTGAGCTTAGACAAGCCTGCCGACCACCTTCATGATAAAAATCTCTGCCGTGATGATGTTTTCATCCCTAACGGATGGCTGCAGTTGTATTCACCACCGTAAAAGATGCAGACGTGTTTACTGTACGACGCTGTGATCAGACCCAACACGGTCCTGCTCCTGAAACTGCAGCACATGAAGGAAAATCCCCGGAGATGCATCAGAAATTACAGCTTCAGACAGGAAATCAAATTCCACCTCGCTGGAACAAAGCTCGGTGGGCAGACTGCATTTTCACATCAGGCTGTTAGCAACTCCCCTGGACCCACATTCACAGCAATTACGTGATAAAGGGCTCAGATGCGATTCCTTTCATTCAGGTCCTGTCAACCAGCAAGTATATTTGCATGAGTGAACAGTTTGCAGAGCTTTGAAGCTGCACAACTCTGTTTTTCACAAATTTACAAAACAGGAACAAATGCATCCCTTTTTCCAGAAAATGTAAAACAAATAAAAACCAGTCTTGTGACTTATTGATGGCAGTTTTTGCAGTGTCCCCACGCATCCTGGAAAACCTGGGAAATCATTAAACATTTTTCCGGTCATGGAAAATGATAAAGAGAGTAAAATGTCCTGAAAAAAGCCTGAGTTCTGGAAAATGCTTCGTCTCTGCTTTGTCTCTGCTTCGTCTCTGCTTGGTGTCTGCTTCGTCTCTGCTTCGTCTCTGCTTCGTCTCTGCTTCGTCTCTGCTTGGTGTCTGCTTTGTCTTTGCTTTGTCTCTGCTTCGTCTCTGCTTCGTCCCTGCTTCGTCTCTGCTTCGTCTCTGCTTGGTGTCTGCTTTGTCTCGGCTTCGTCTCTGCTTGGTGTCTGCTTTGTCTCGGCTTCGTCTCTGCTTGGTGTCTGCTTCGTCTCGGCTTCGTCTCTGCTTCGTCTCTGCTTGGTGTCTGCTTGGTGTCTGCTTTGTCTCGGCTTCGTCCCTGCTTGGTGTCTGCTTCGTCTCGGCTTCGTCTCTGCTTCGTCTCTGCTTGGTGTCTGCTTGGTGTCTGCTTTGTCTCGGCTTCGTCTCTGCTTGGTGTCTGCTTCGTCTCGGCTTCGTCTCTGCTTCGTCTCTGCTTGGTGTCTGCTTGGTGTCTGCTTCGTCTCGGCTTCGTCCCTGCTTCGTCTCTGCTTCGTCTCTGCTTGGTGTCTGCTTTGTCTTTGCTTGGTGTCTGCTTCGTCTCTGCTTGGTCTCTGCTTGGTGTCTGCTTTGTCTTTGCTAGGTGTCTGCTTCGTCTCTGCTTCGTCTCTGCTTGGTGTCTGCTTCGTCTCTGCTTCGTCTTTGCTTCGTCTTTGCTTCGTCTTTGCTTCGTCTCTGCTTCGTCTCTGCTTGATGTCTGCTTTGTCTTTGCTTGGTGTCTGCTTCGTCTCTGCTTCGTCTCTGCTTGGTGTCTGCTTTGTCTTTGCTTCGTCTCTGCTTGGTGTCTGCTTCGTCTCGGCTTCGTCTCTGCTTCGTCTCTGCTTGGTGTCTGCTTGGTGTCTGCTTTGTCTCGGCTTCGTCTCTGCTTGGTGTCTGCTTCGTCTCGGCTTCGTCTCTGCTTCGTCTCTGCTTGGTGTCTGCTTCGTCTCTGCTTCGTCTCTCTGCTTCGTCTCTGCTTTGTCTTTGCTTGGTGTCTGCTTCGTCTCTGCTTCGTCTTTGCTTCGTCTTTGCTTCGTCTCTGCTTGGTGTCTGCTTTGTCTTTGCTTGGTGTCTGCTTTGTCTCGGCTTCGTCTCTGCTTGGTGTCTGCTTCGTCTCGGCTTCGTCTCTGCTTCGTCTCTGCTTGGTGTCTGCTTGGTGTCTGCTTTGTCTCGGCTTCGTCTCTGCTTGGTGTCTGCTTCGTCTCGGCTTCGTCTCTGCTTCGTCTCTGCTTGGTGTCTGCTTCGTCTCTGCTTCGTCTCTGCTTCGTCTCTGCTTTGTCTTTGCTTGGTGTCTGCTTCGTCTCTGCTTCGTCTTTGCTTCGTCTTTGCTTCGTCTCTGCTTGGTGTCTGCTTTGTCTTTGCTTGGTGTCTGCTTCGTCTCTGCTTGGTCTCTGCTTGGTGTCTGCTTTGTCTTTGCTTGGTGTCTGCTTCTGTCTCTGCTTGGTCTCTGCTTGGTGTCTGCTTTGTCTTTGCTTGGTGTCTGCTTCGTCTCTGCTTCGTCTCTGCTTGATGTCTGCTTTGTCTTTGCTTGGTGTCTGCTTCGTCTCTGCTTGGTGTCTGCTTCGTCTTTGCTTGGTGTCTGCTTCGTCTCTGCTTGGTGTCTGCTTTGTCTTTGCTAGGTGTCTGCTTCGTCTCTGCTTCGTCTCTGCTTGGTGTCTGCTTCGTCTCTGCTTCGTCTTTGCTTCGTCTTTGCTTCGTCTTTGCTTCGTCTCTGCTTCGTCTCTGCTTGATGTCTGCTTTGTCTTTGCTTGGTGTCTGCTTCGTCTCTGCTTCGTCTCTGCTTGGTGTCTGCTTTGTCTTTGCTTCGTCTCTGCTTGGTGTCTGCTTCGTCTCGGCTTCGTCTCTGCTTCGTCTCTGCTTGGTGTCTGCTTGGTGTCTGCTTTGTCTCGGCTTCGTCTCTGCTTGGTGTCTGCTTCGTCTCGGCTTCGTCTCTGCTTCGTCTCTGCTTGGTGTCTGCTTCGTCTCTGCTTCGTCTCTGCTTCGTCTCTGCTTTGTCTTTGCTTGGTGTCTGCTTCGTCTCTGCTTCGTCTTTGCTTCGTCTTTGCTTCGTCTCTGCTTGGTGTCTGCTTTGTCTTTGCTTGGTGTCTGCTTCGTCTCTGCTTGGTCTCTGCTTGGTGTCTGCTTTGTCTTTGCTTGGTGTCTGCTTCGTCTCTGCTTGGTCTCTGCTTGGTGTCTGCTTTGTCTTTGCTTGGTGTCTGCTTCGTCTCTGCTTCGTCTCTGCTTGATGTCTGCTTTGTCTTTGCTTGGTGTCTGCTTCGTCTCTGCTTGGTGTCTGCTTCGTCTCTGCTTGGTGTCTGCTTCGTCTTTGCTTGGTGTCTGCTTCGTCTCTGCTTGGTGTCTGCTTTGTCTTTGCTAGGTGTCTGCTTCGTCTCTGCTTCGTCTCTGCTTGGTGTCTGCTTCGTCTCTGCTTCGTCTTTGCTTCGTCTTTGCTTCGTCTTTGCTTCGTCTCTGCTTCGTCTCTGCTTGATGTCTGCTTTGTCTTTGCTTGGTGTCTGCTTCGTCTCTGCTTCGTCTCTGCTTGGTGTCTGCTTTGTCTTTGCTTGGTGTCTGCTTGGTGTCTGCTTGGTCTCTGCTTGGTGTCTGCTTGGTCTCTGCTTGGTGTCTGCTTGGTCTCTGCTTGGTCTCTGCTTGGTGTCTGCTTCGTCTCTGCTTGGTGTCTGCTTGGTCTCTGCTTGGTGTCTGCTTGGTCTCTGCTTGGTCTCTGCTTGGTGTCTGCTTCGTCTCTGCTTCGTCTCTGCTTGATGTCTGCTTTGTCTTTGCTTGGTGTCTGCTTGGTGTCTGCTTGGTCTCTGCTTGGTCTCTGCTTGGTGTCTGCTTGGTCTCTGCTTGGTGTCTGCTTGGTGTCTGCTTGGTCTCTGCTTGGTCTCTGCTTGGTGTCTGCTTCGTCTCTGCTTCGTCTCTGCTTCGTCTCTGCTTGGTCTCTGCTTGGTGTCTGCTTTGTCTTTGCTTGGTGTCTGCTTCGTCTCTGCTTCGTCTCTGCTTGATGTCTGCTTTGTCTTTGCTTGGTGTCTGCTTCGTCTCTGCTTGGTGTCTGCTTCGTCTTTGCTTGGTGTCTGCTTCGTCTCTGCTTGGTGTCTGCTTTGTCTTTGCTAGGTGTCTGCTTCGTCTCTGCTTCGTCTCTGCTTGGTGTCTGCTTCGTCTCTGCTTCGTCTTTGCTTCGTCTTTGCTTCGTCTTTGCTTCGTCTCTGCTTCGTCTCTGCTTGATGTCTGCTTTGTCTTTTTGCTTGGTGTCTGCTTCGTCTCTGCTTCGTCTCTGCTTGGTGTCTGCTTTGTCTTTGCTTCGTCTCTGCTTGGTGTCTGCTTCGTCTCGGCTTCGTCTCTGCTTCGTCTCTGCTTGGTGTCTGCTTGGTGTCTGCTTTGTCTCGGCTTCGTCTCTGCTTGGTGTCTGCTTCGTCTCGGCTTCGTCTCTGCTTCGTCTCTGCTTGGTGTCTGCTTCGTCTCTGCTTCGTCTCTGCTTCGTCTCTGCTTTGTCTTTGCTTGGTGTCTGCTTCGTCTCTGCTTCGTCTTTGCTTCGTCTTTGCTTCGTCTCTGCTTGGTGTCTGCTTTGTCTTTGCTTTTGGTGTCTGCTTCGTCTCTGCTTGGTCTCTGCTTGGTGTCTGCTTTGTCTTTGCTTGGTGTCTGCTTCGTCTCTGCTTGGTCTCTGCTTGGTGTCTGCTTTGTCTTTGCTTGGTGTCTGCTTCGTCTCTGCTTCGTCTCTGCTTGATGTCTGCTTTGTCTTTGCTTGGTGTCTGCTTCGTCTCTGCTTGGTGTCTGCTTCGTCTTTGCTTGGTGTCTGCTTCGTCTCTGCTTGGTGTCTGCTTTGTCTTTGCTAGGTGTCTGCTTCGTCTCTGCTTCGTCTCTGCTTGGTGTCTGCTTCGTCTCTGCTTCCTCTTTGCTTCTTCTTTGCTTCGTCTTTGCTTCGTCTCTGCTTCGTCTCTGCTTGATGTCTGCTTTGTCTTTGCTTGGTGTCTGCTTCGTCTCTGCTTCGTCTCTGCTTGGTGTCTGCTTTGTCTTTGCTTGGTGTCTGCTTGGTGTCTGCTTGGTCTCTGCTTGGTGTCTGCTTGGTCTCTGCTTGGTGTCTGCTTGGTCTCTGCTTGGTCTCTGCTTGGTGTCTGCTTGGTCTCTGCTTGGTGTCTGCTTGGTCTCTGCTTGGTGTCTGCTTGGTCTCTGCTTGGTCTCTGCTTGGTGTCTGCTTCGTCTCTGCTTCGTCTCTGCTTGATGTCTGCTTTGTCTTTGCTTGGTGTCTGCTTGGTGTCTGCTTGGTCTCTGCTTGGTCTCTGCTTGGTGTCTGCTTGGTCTCTGCTTGGTCTCTGCTTGGTGTCTGCTTCGTCTCTGCTTCGTCTCTGCTTCGTCTCTGCTTGGTGTCTGCTTCGTCTCTGCTTGGTGTCTGCTTCGTCTCTGCTTGGTGTCTGCTTGGTGTCTGCTTCGCCTCTGCTTCGTCTCTGCTTGGTGTCTGCTTCGTCTCTGCTTGGTGTCTGCTTCGTCTCTGCTTGGTGTCTGCTTTGTCTTTGCTTTGTCTCTGCTTAGTCTCTGCTTCGTCTCTGCTTTGTCTCTACTTCGTCTCTGCTTTGTCTCTGCTTGGTGTCTGCTTTGTCTTTGCTTGGTGTCTTCGTCTCTGCTTGGTGTCTGCTTCGTCTTTGCTTCGTCTCTGCTTGGTGTCTTCTTTGTCTTTGCTTGGTGTCTGCTTGGTGTCTGCTTTGTCTCTGCTTGGTGTCTGCTTGGTGTCTGCTTCGTCTCTGCTTGGTGTCTGCTTGGTGTCTGCTTTGTCTCTGCTTGGTGTCTGCTTGGTGTCTGCTTTGTCTCTGCTTGGTGTCTGCTTGGTGTCTGCTTCGTCTCTGCTTGGTGTCTGCTTGGTGTCTGCTTCGTCTCTGCTTGGTGTCTGCTTCGTCTCTGCTTGGTGTCTGCTTCGTCTCTGCTTGGTGTCTGCTTTGTCTTTGCTTTGTCTCTGCTTAGTCTCTGCTTCGTCTCTGCTTTGTCTCTACTTCGTCTCTGCTTTGTCTCTGCTTGGTGTCTGCTTTGTCTTTGCTTGGTGTCTTCGTCTCTGCTTGGTGTCTGCTTCGTCTTTGCTTCGTCTCTGCTTGGTGTCTTCTTTGTCTCTGCTTGGTGTCTGCTTGGTGTCTGCTTTGTCTCTGCTTGGTGTCTGCTTGGTGTCTGCTTCGTCTCTGCTTGGTGTCTGCTTGGTGTCTGCTTTGTCTCTGCTTGGTGTCTGCTTGGTGTCTGCTTTGTCTCTGCTTGGTGTCTGCTTGGTGTCTGCTTCGTCTCTGCTTGGTGTCTGCTTGGTGTCTGCTTCGTCTCTGCTTGGTGTCTGCTTTGTCTTTGCTTGGTCTCTGCTTCGTCTTTGCTTCGTCTCTGCTTGGTGTCTGCTTTGTCTTTGCTTGGTGTCTGCTTGGTGTCTGCTTTGTCTCTGCTTGGTGTCTGCTTGGTGTCTGCTTTGTCTCTGCTTTGTCTCTGCTTGGTGTCTGCTTTGTCTCTGCTTGGTGTCTGCTTGGTGTCTGCTTGGTGTCTGCTTCGTCTTTGCTTCATGTCTGCTTCGGCGCTACTTCATTGCTGTAAAAATTTAAGCTACGATTGTAGAACAGTAAACCTAAATGTTGGACAATAATTGTCTAACAAAGCCTTTGTCTGAGCTTTTCATGCCTACTTCTTCCTTATTCATGGTTGTTTACTCTTTGTTCCTTCTGTAATCAGATGTATCGTTGTTGTTTGCCTCCCAGCTTCAGCTGACCTTCAACCAATCAGCACCCACAGCAACCTCACCCATCCTGTCATGTGTTGCATTCTGTGAATGTTTTGCAGGATGCTCACTCTCCCACCGGCACTAGTTGAAAATCGGAAGTCCTTCACTCTGCAGGGGACGCAAGGATGTCTCCATGGAAGCAAATGAATCTGTTTCACATCTGGTTTATGCATGATGACATATTCAGTTCAGGACGAGCAATTTATTCATGCCAGCAACTGCAAGTCAAAGTTCAGCTGCAGGTCATTTTAGCCCATTTTTGGGGCGCTGCTGAAGTTCATACACACTCAGAAACAGACGTACGAGACTGGATCGTTTCCGTACCTGTACGTACATTATTTACAAATGTTCTCTCAAAAGTACAATATTGGTCTTTATGAGGCCAGAAGTACCTATATACTATGAAAAAGGGTCCAAAGTAATAGAAAGTACACATTTGTACCATTTCAACCCTAAGGGTACCTGCAGCATTGAAACATGTGTGTAGCTTGTACTATAACTATAAATAGCAGTACTTCTAAACAGTAGTATAATTATAGTTATTATATTATGATTTTCATAAAAATCATAGTAATAATTATATGTATAATTATATATGTGTTTGGCCTAATATTTCTATAATAATTATTGATTTATTATTAGCATCTTTGATTGTTGTCATAATTTCTATTTTATTGACTTTTGTTCATCATCTTTAATTGGTTTAATTGTACTTTATTAACTCATACAGCTTGATAAGGTACAAAAATGGACCATGAAGGTACAGAAATGTCTTTCAGAAAGGAACCCCCCCCAGCAACAAGCTTTGGACCCTTTTAAGTACAAACTGGTACCTGTGTTTCTGAGTGTGTAATAACTGGTTGTTCCACCTTAGCAGCAACACCTGCAATCAAGCGTTTGTGATAACTGGCAGTGAGTCTTCTACAGTGGACCCCTCTGACATTGCCCCCCCCCCCCCCCCGGTGCCCCCAAGATGACATGTCACAGCACCCGGTCATTCCTGTACAGTAGTTTGCACTATGTAGTAGGTGGTGATGTCACATTCTAACCGGGATGCACGATAACCATTTTTTAAAACCGATACTGGTAACCGATAAATTTCAGCTCCTAAAGGCCGATACTGATAAAATTCCAACTTTATGGGGTAGTTTGTGTCTAAAATAAGATGGGGAAAGTGGTTTGGAAGCAGTTTGGGGCCTCCCGTGTGAAGCAGCAGCTTTCTTTCCCCAATCGCAATATCTCAGCGAGAAAAGCATAAAATGGGATTTTCAACTTCTGCATGTCCGGTCTTAAAAATTCCAACTTTATGGGACATCAGTTATCGGGCTAAGTCATCATGATATCAGACTTATCGGAATGACATCATAATATCCTGTTATCAGCCCGATAATTATTGTGCATCTTTACATTTTAATGCTGCCTTCATGTGAGATGGGAAAGATGAACCTTTCCACTTGTGATGTGGAGATTACCAGTGTTGTGTTCAAATGCTTTTGTGTTCGTAGTAAAGTGAAACACTGGAGGCTATCCTCACATGACTGCTAGCTAGCATCTGCTCTAAGGAAGTAAAACTAAACCATCCCAGTCTGATGTGGTAACTGATGGATGGTTACAGGGACGGAACCTTAAACTACTGAGTTTCATCAGATTCAGGTTTCTGAGAGTTTGTTCCACATGTGAGGAGCTTAAAACCTGAATGCTGACTCTTCAGGTTTAGTTCTGACTCTCCAGGTTTAGTTCTGACTCTCCAGGTTTAGTTCTGCCTCTCCAGGTTTAGTTCTGACTATTCAGGTTTAGTTCTGACCCTCCAGGTTTAGTTCTGACTCTTCAGGTTTAGTTCTGACTCTTCAGGTTTAGTTCTGACTCTTCAGGTTTAGTTCTGACCCTCCAGGTTTAGTTCTGACTCTTCAGGTTTAGTTCTGACTCTCCAGGTCTAGTTCTGACTCTTCAGGTTTAGTTCTGACCCTCCAGGTTTAGTTCTGACTCTTCAGGTTTAGTTCTGACTCTCCAGGTTTAGTTCTGACTCTTCAGGTTTAGTTCTGACTCTTCAGGTTTAGTTCTGACTCTCCAGGTTTAGTTCTGACTCTTCAGGTTTAGTTCTGACCCTCCAGGTTTAGTTCTGACTCTTCAGGTTTAGTTCTGACTCTTCAGGTTTAGTTCTGACCCTCCAGGTTTAGTTCTGACTCTTCAGGTTTAGTTCTGACTCTTCAGGTTTAGTTCTGACCCTCCAGGTTTAGTTCTGACTCTTCAGGTTTAGTTCTGACTCTCCAGGTTTAGTTCTGACTCTTCAGGTTTAGTTCTGACTCTCCAGGTTTAGTTCTGACTCTTCAGGTTTAGTTCTGACTCTTCAGGTTTAGTTCTGACTCTCCAGGTTTAGTTCTGACTCTTCAGGTTTAGTTCTGACTCTTCAGGTTTAGTTCTGACTCTCAGGTTTAGTTCTGACTCTCCAGGTTTAGTTCTGACTATTCAGGTTCAGTTCTGACTCTCCAGGTTTAGTTCTTATTCTCCAGGTTTAGTTCTGACTCTCCAGGTTTAGTTTTGACTCTCAGGTTTAGTTCTGACTCTCCAGGTTTAGTTCTGACTATTCAGGTTTAGTTCTGACTCTCCAGGTTTAGTTATGACTCTTCAGGTTTAGTTCTGACTCTCCAGGTTTAGTTCTGACTCTTCAGGTTTAGTTCTGACTCTCCAGGTTTAGTTCTGACTCTCCAGGTTTAGTTCTGACTATTCAGGTTCAGTTCTGACTCTCCAGGTTTAGTTCTCATTCTCCAGGTTTAGTTCTGACTCTCCAGGTTTAGTTCTGACTCTTCAGGTTTAGTTCTGATTCTCCAGGTTCAGTTCTGACTCTCCAGGTTTAGTTCTGACTCTCCAGGTTTAGTTCTGCCTCTTTAGGATTAGTTCTGACTCTCCAGGTTCAGTTCTGACTCTCCAGTATTAGTTATGACTCTGCAGGTTTAGTTATGACTCTTCAGGTTTAGTTATGACTCTGCAGGTTAAGTTCTGACTCTTCAGGTTCAGTTCTGACTCTTCAGGTTTAGTTCTGACTCTCCAGGTTTAGTTCTGACTCTCCAGGTTTAGTTCTGACTCTGCAGGTTAAGTTCTGACTCTTCAGGTTTAGTTCTGACTCTTCAGGTTTAGTTCTGACTCTCCAGGTTTAGTTCTGACTCTTCAGGTTTAGTTCTGACTCTTCAGGTTTAGTTCTGACTCTCCAGGTTTAGTTCTGACTCTCCAGGTTTAGTTCTGACTCTTCAGGTTTAGTTCTGACTCTTCAGGTTTAGTTCTGACTCTCCAGGTTTAGTTCTGACTCTTCAGGTTTAGTTCTGACTCTTCATGTTTAGTTCTGACTCTTCAGGTTTAGTTCTGACTCTCCAGGTTTAGTTCTGACTCTCCAGGTTTAGTTCTGACTCTTCAGGTTTAGTTCTGACTCTTCAGGTTTAGTTCTGACTCTCAGGTTTAGTTCTGACTCTTCAGGTTTAGTTCTGACTCTTCAGGTTTAGTTATGACTCTTCAGGTTTAGTTATGACTCTGCAGGTTTAGTTCTGACTCTCCAGGTTTAGTTCTGACTCTCCAGGTTTAGTTCTGACTCTTCAGGTTTAGTTCTGACTCTTCAGGTTTAGTTATGACTCTGCAGGTTTAGTTCTGACTCTTCAGGTTTAGTTCTGACTCTCCAGGTTTAGTTCTGACTCTTCAGGTTTAGTTCTGACTCTTCAGGTTTAGTTATGACTCTTCAGGTTTAGTTATGACTCTGCAGGTTTAGTTCTGACTCTCCAGGTTTAGTTCTGACTCTCCAGGTTTAGTTCTGACTCTTCAGGTTTAGTTATGACTCTTCAGGTTTAGTTATGACTCTGCAGGTTTAGTTCTGACTCTTCAGGTTTAGTTCTGACTCTCCAGGTTTAGTTCTGACTCTTCAGGTTTAGTTCTGACTCTCCAAGTTTAGTTCTGACTCTTCAGGTTTAGTTCTGACTCTTCAGGTTTAGTTCTGACTATTCAGGTTTAGTTCTGACTCCTCAGGTTTAGTTCTGACTCTCCAGGTTTAGTTCTGACTCTGGGAACAGAAATTTGGTCCTAAACCTTCAGCGCTGGTAAACTAACATCTGGATACTGAAGTCAGTTCTTTATCAAACAGAAAACCAGATCTGAGGACTGGATCAGCAGCATTCTGGACTAACTGCAGCTGTCTGATGACTTCATCGGCAGACCTGCATGGACAACATCACAGTACTTGTAGACTACTGAAGATGGATGCATGGACCAGTTTTTTTTCTTAGACCTACTGAGACATCTGTCTATAATGTGATGCTGAAACTCAGGTCTGAGTCCAGGACTAGTCCCAGATTTCAGGTCTGAGTCCAGGACTAGTCCCAGATTTCAGGTCTGAGTCCAGGACTAGTTCCAGATTTCAGGTCTGAGTCCAGGACTAGATCCAGATTTCAGGTCTGAGTCCAGGACTAGTCCCAGATTTCAGGTCTGAGTCCAGGACTAGTCCCAGATTTCATGTCTGAGTCCAGGACTAGTCCCAGATTTCAGGTCTGAGTCCAGTACTAGTCCCAGATTTCAGGTCTGAGTCCAGTTCTAGTCCCAGATTTTAGGTCTGAGTCCAGTTCTAGTCCCAGATTTCAGGTCTGAGTCCAGGACTAGTCCCAGATTTCAGGTCTGAGTCCAGGACTAGTCCCAGATTTCAGGTCTGAGTCCAGTACTAGTCCCAGATTTCAGGTCTGAGTCCAGTTCTAGTCCCAGATTTCAGGTCTGAGTCCAGTTCTAGTCCCAGATTTCAGGTCTGAGTCCAGGACTAGTCCCAGATTTCAGGTCTGAGTCCAGGACTAGTTCCAGATATCAGGTCTGAGTCCAGGACTAGATCCAGATTTCAGGTCTGAGTCCAGGACTAGTCCCAGATTTCAGGTCTGAGTCCAGGACTAGTCCCAGATTTCAGGTCTGAGTCCAGGACTAGTCCCAGATTTCAGGTCTGAGTCCAGTACAAGTCCCAGATTTCAGGTCTGAGTCCAGGACTAGTCCCAGATTTCAGGTCTGAGTCCAGGACTAGTCCCAGATTTCAGGTCTGAGTCCAGGACTAGTCCCAGATTTCAGGTCTGAGTCCAGGACTAGTCCCAGATTTCAGGTCTGAGTCCAGTTCTATTCCCAGATTTCAGGTCTGAGTCCAGGACTAGTCTCAGATTTCAGGTCTGAGTCCAGTTCTAGTCCCAGATTTCAGGTCTGAGTCCAGGACTAGTCCCAGATTTCAGGTCTGAGTCCAGGACTAGTCCCAGATTTCAGGTCTGAGTCCAGGACTAGTCCCAGATTTCAGGTCTGAGTCCAGTACTAGTCCCAGATTTCAGGTCTGAGTCCAGGACTAGTCCCAGATTTCAGGTCTGAGTCCAGGACTAGTCCCAGATTTCAGGTCTGAGTCCAGTTCTAGTCCCAGATTTCAGGTCTGAGTCCAGGACTAGTCCCAGATTTCAGGTCTGAGTCCAGGACTAGTCCCAGATTTCAGGTCTGAGCCCAGGACTAGTCCCAGATTTCAGGTCTGAGTCCAGGACTAGTCCCAGATTTCAGGTTGAGTCCAGGACTAGTCCCAGATTTCAGGTCTGAGTCCAGTTCTAGTCCCAGATTTCAGGTCTGAGACCAGGACTAGTCCCAGATTTCAGGTCTGAGTCCAGTTCTAGTCCCAGATTTCAGGTCTGAGTCCAGTTCTAGTCCCAGATTTCAGGTCTGAGTCCAGTTCTAGTCCCAGATTTCAGGTCTGAGTCCAGTTCTAGTCCCAGATTTCAGGTCTGAGTCCAGTTCTAGTCCCAGATTTCAGGTCTGAGTCCAGTTCTAGTCCCAGATTTCAGGTCTGAGACCAGGACTAGTCCCAGATTTCAGGTCTGAGTCCAGGACTGGTTCCAGATTTCAGGTCTGAGTCCAGGACTGGTCCCAGATTTCAGGTCTGAGTCCAGGATTAGTCCCAGATTTCAGGTCTGAGTCCAGGACTAGTCCCAGATTTCAGGTCTGAGTCCAGGACTGGTCCCAGATCTCAGGTCTCAGTCCAGGACTAGTCCCAGATTTCAGGTCGGAGTCCAGGACTGGTCCCAGATTTCAGGTCTGAGTCCAGGACTGGTCCCAGATTTCAGGTCTGAGTCCAGTTCTAGTCCCAGATTTCAGGTCTGTGTCCAGGACTAGTCCCAGATTTCAGGTCTGAGTCCAGGACCAGTCCCAGATTTCAGGTCTGAGTCCAGGACTAGTCCCAGATTTCAGGTCTGAGTCCAGTTCTAGTCCCAGATTTCAAGTCTGAGTCCAGTTCTAGTCCCAGATTTCAGATCTGAGTCCAGTTCTAGTCCCAGATTTCAGGTCTGAGTCCAGTTCTAGTCCCAGATTTCAGATCTGAGTCCAGGACTAGTCCCAGATTTCAGGTCTGAGTCCAGGACTAGTCCCAGATTTCAGGTCTGAGTCCAGGACTAGTCCCAGATTTCAGGTCTGAGTCCAGGACTAGTCCCAGATTTCAGGTCTGAGTCCAGGACTAGTCCCAGATTTCAGGTCTGAGTCCAGGACTAGTCCCAGATTTCAGATCTGAGTCCAGGACTAGTCCCAGATTTCAGGTCTGAGTCCAGGACTGGTCCCAGATTTCAGGTCTGAGTCCAGTTCTAGTCCCAGATTTCAGGTCTGAGTCCAGTTCTAGTCCCAGATTTTAGGTCTGAGTCCAGGACTAGTCCCAGATTTCAGGTCTGAGTCCAGTTCTAGTCCCAGATTTCAGGTCTGAGTCCAGGACTAGTCCCAGATTTCAGGTCTGAGTCCAGGACTAGTCCCAGATTTCAGGTCTGAGTCCAGGACTGGTCCCAGATTTCAGGTCTGAGTCCAGTTCTAGTCCCAGATTTCAGGTCTGAGTCCAGGACTAGTCCCAGATTTCAGGTCTGAGTCCAGGACCAGTCCCAGATTTCAGGTCTGAGTCCAGGACTAGTCTCAGATTTCAGGTCTGAGTCCAGTTCTAGTCCCAGATTTCAGGTCTGAGTCCAGTTCTAGTCCCAGATTTCAGATCTGAGTCCAGGACTAGTCTCAGATTTCAGGTCTGAGTCCAGTTCTAGTCCCAGATTTCATGTCTGAGTCCAGGACTAGTCCCAGATTTCAGGTCTGAGTCCAGTACTAGTCCCAGATTTCAGGTCTGAGTCCAGTTCTAGTCCCAGATTTCAGGTCTGAGTCCAGTTCTAGTCCCAGATTTCAGGTCTGAGTCCAGGACTAGTCCCAGATTTCAGGTCTGAGTCCAGGACTAGTCCCAGATTTCAGGTCTGAGTCCAGTACTAGTCCCAGATTTCAGGTCTGAGTCCAGTTCTAGTCCCAGATTTCAGGTCTGAGTCCAGTTCTAGTCCCAGATTTCAGGTCTGAGTCCAGGACTAGTCCCAGATTTCAGGTCTGAGTCCAGGACTAGTTCCAGATATCAGGTCTGAGTCCAGGACTAGATCCAGATTTCAGGTCTGAGTCCAGGACTAGTCCCAGATTTCAGGTCTGAGTCCAGGACTAGTCCCAGATTTCAGGTCTGAGTCCAGGACTAGTCCCAGATTTCAGGTCTGAGTCCAGTACAAGTCCCAGATTTCAGGTCTGAGTCCAGGACTAGTCCCAGATTTCAGGTCTGAGTCCAGGACTAGTCCCAGATTTCAGGTCTGAGTCCAGGACTGGTCCCAGATTTCAGGTCTGAGTCCAGTTCTAGTCCCAGATTTCAGGTCTGAGTCCAGGACTAGTCCCAGATTTCAGGTCTGAGTCCAGGACCAGTCCCAGATTTCAGGTCTGAGACCAGTTCTAGTCCCAGATTTCAGGTCTGAGTCCAGGACTAGTCCCAGATTTCAGGTCTGAGTCCAGGACTAGTCCCAGATTTCAGGTCTGAGCCCAGGACTAGTCCCAGATTTCAGGTCTGAGTCCAGGACTAGTCCCAGATTTCAGGTTGAGTCCAGGACTAGTCCCAGATTTCAGGTCTGAGTCCAGTTCTAGTCCCAGATTTCAGGTCTGAGACCAGGACTAGTCCCAGATTTCAGGTCTGAGTCCAGTTCTAGTCCCAGATTTCAGGTCTGAGTCAGGACTAGTCCCAGATTTCAGGTCTGAGTCCAGGACTGGTTCCAGATTTCAGGTCTGAGTCCAGGACTGGTCCCAGATTTCAGGTCTGAGTCCAGGATTAGTCCCAGATTTCAGGTCTGAGTCCAGGACTAGTCCCAGATTTCAGGTCTGAGTCCAGGACTGGTCCCAGATCTCAGGTCTGAGTCCAGGACTAGTCCCAGATTTCAGGTCGGAGTCCATGACTGGTCCCAGATTTCAGGTCTGAGTCCAGGACTGGTCCCAGATTTCAGGTCTGAGTCCAGTTCTAGTCCCAGATTTCAGGTCTGAGTCCAGGACTAGTCCCAGATTTCAGGTCTGAGTCCAGGACCAGTCCCAGATTTCAGGTCTGAGTCCAGGACTAGTCCCAGATTTCAGGTCTGAGTCCAGTTCTAGTCCCAGATTTCAAGTCAGAGTCCAGTTCTAGTCCCAGATTTCAGATCTGAGTCCAGTTCTAGTCCCAGATTTCAGGTCTGAGTCCAGTTCTAGTCCCAGATTTCAGATCTGAGTCCAGGACTAGTCCCAGATTTCAGATCTGAGTCCAGGACTAGTCCCAGATTTCAGGTCTGAGTCCAGGACTAGTCCCAGATTTCAGGTCTGAGTCCAGGACTAGTCCCAGATTTCAGATCTGAGTCCAGGACTAGTCCCAGATTTCAGGTCTGAGTCCAGTTCTAGTCCCAGATTTCAGGTCTGAGTCCAGTTCTAGTCCCAGATTTTAGGTCTGAGTCCAGGACTAGTCCCAGATTTCAGGTCTGAGTCCAGTTCTAGTCCCAGATTTCAGGTCTGAGTCCAGGACTAGTCCCAGATTTCAGGTCTGAGTCCAGTTCTGTCCCAGATTTCAGATCTGAGTCCAGGACTAGTCCCAGATTTCAGGTCTGAGTCAAGGACTGGTCCCAGATTTCAGGTCTGAGACCAGGACTGGTCCCAGATTTCAGGTCTGAGTCCAGTTCTAGTCCCAGATTTCAGGTCTGAGACCAGGACTGGTCCCAGATTTCAGGTCTGAGTCCAGGACTAGTCTCAGATTTCAGGTCTGAGTCCAGTTCTAGTCCCAGATTTCAGGTCTGAGTCCAGTTCTAGTCCCAGATTTCAGGTCTGAGTCCAGGACTATTCCCAGATTTCAGGTCTGAGTCCAGTTCTAGTCCCAGATTTCAGGTCTGAGACCAGGACTGGTCCCAGATTTCAGGTCTGAGTCCAGTTCTAGTCCCAGATTTCAGGTCTGAGACCAGGACTAGTCCCAGATTTCAGGTCTGAGTCCAGACTAGTCCCAGATTTTAGATCTGAGACCAGGACTAGTCCCAGATTTTAGGTCTGAGTCCAG